>MU226606.1:9704288-9720955 GCA_018584345.1 Thuja plicata
ATTTAAAGTTGCAGATAACTGATTCACCCCCCCCCCCCCTCTCAGTTATCTCTGAAGTATTCTAACAATTAAAGAACACTAGCTATTTATGGTAGAAGAAAGATCATAGAAAAGCTACAAGAAAAAGAGTCTAAAATACAAAGACTTACAGAGCATCACCATGAGATTAAAAATTAGATTATTTTTATGAGTTAAGAGGAAAATAGTATAAATGTTGAACTCATTGAAATAATAGAAGCTATCAGTGAACTGAGGGGTGAGAATAAAAATTTGAAACATGAAATAAGAATTCAACAGTGGCATAATGAAATTATTTAGAAAGCTGAAGAAAACAATAAAAGAATGGATGATTTTATTGAAGGACAACGAAGAGTCAACAACAATACTGGTCTAGGTTTTACCGAGAATGGAGAATCATCAAATTAAAATGATCCAAAGATGTCAATATAAATTCAAGACCAAGAAATCTCACATGCAATCACTGTGGAAAGCAAGGCCATACATCAAATTTATGCAGAGGAAAAATGAAAAGTATTCCTAAATCTACATTTTCATTCATAGGATTCTATTATAAATGTAACAAGAAAGGGCATAAAGGATATGAATGTAAGTCTGAGATGAAACAACCAAAGAAGGAAACCTACATGGACAAGTACTGTCCTACTCGCAAAATGAATGGGCACACAACTCTTGAATGCTGAAAAAAGAAAAGGCAAGCATGAAAGCCTAAAGGTCATGAAAATCCCTATCAACTAAAGAGAGTCGGTAACGAATATGTATGGGATTGCAATTTTTGCACAAATTCTACATCATGTGGAAGATTTGGTCACATCCTCAAACTATATAAGATAGTGAACTTGAAAGTCTAGAGGCTAAACTAACCCAAAAATGGCATGCTTACACTATCATAAAGTTGGTCATCTCAAGGAAGACTGTAGAGACCAACACATATCCTAATGGAAACACCATTGAATTCATCTAGAGAGATAGAGAAAAAATATAGAGAAGAGCTTCAAACAATGATGAAGCTGGACCAAGAAATGAAAATGGTGACACCCCATCCAATGGATCAAGTGACATCACCACTCCGACTAAAGAAGAAAAAGTAAGTATGGAAATCCATTACCTAAGTTATTATTTTACATCAGTTTCATAATATATATTGATATAATGCAAAATTAGCATAATTAAAGATGCATCATGGTATTACTTGTCAAAATATGTGAAACTATGCTATCAGGTATTCATACTGAAACCTATTGGTATACACTCAAAACTAAGACTGCCTAGACTTACGGAGAAGCGTTAGTTAACATAAGAAAGAAAAGTTGCTAAGTGTAAACCGAACCTTGTGAGTAACCAAGAAAAGTAAACAAGTTGTCTGGGACACCGAAACTTGTCGGTAAAAGAAAGGAGGAATAATGACTACTCTGAAATGTTATGATTGTCACCAAAGGAAAGTAAAGTCTTCACCAACAAACTCCATCTTTAGACACTAAGGAGTTGGTAATAATTTATTACACGTGTTTTAGGGCATCATCTATAAATAGGGCAACAGAATAAATCATTGTTCACAATGACCACAATAGAATAACCAAGGAAATATTTGAGCAGAAGGAGACTAAATCACAGAGTGACCACAACTCAACACACAACAATCCAAAGCACTTCATAAATCTTTGCATGAGTAAACATTAAGTTCTGCATAACTGACAACTCTATTTTTGTGCATTTCACAAGAAGCCCTAAATTTTGAAAATGGCCTCGACATCAAGAACTGTGAAATCCAAGAACACAAATAAGGATGAGTTTAAGCTCATCAAGAATTCATCATGTGAGGAACATAACTACAAGATTCAGCATGAGGTTTCCGTACAATCTGACGACACTGGAATATTCTCACACAGACCAACTAGGGTTTTACTAATGGAAGACGTTCGATCTTTCATACACTACAAGATTGCAGAGATAGGAACTTTAGAAGTTGAAGAAGCTTATAAGAAGCTTTGCAACAAAGATGGAACACTGAAAGATGAACACAATCATATAGAATTAAAAGGGCTCACCAATGCCCTAATGTTCCCAAAAGTATTCAAAACTGAGTGGATTCGGTTAGTTCTAAGATGAATGCATAACCATAAGCTATGGCTTGATGAACTGAAGGAAATAACCTAAGATTTCATCCATGCTATCACTAGTTACCCTATAATAGAAAAGGTGAAAGCACTGAAGCATCCACCTAAGGCCGAGACCGAGAAGATGACAAGAGCCAAATGGAATGGCAAAGGAATGAAGGTTACCACCATAACCAATGATGAGATCAAATTTGGTGCATGCATTCTAGGCTAAAAATTCTTCCAAGAAAGTAGGTTGAACAACATAGCATAATGTGCAGTAGACACAACCCTAAAATTGTGAAGAAGGGAACACAATTAGACTTATCTGACCTTCTGCTAAATCAGTTGAAAGACAATTTAAAGACTATCAGGAATGTGAAGTCAAACACATGCAAGTTTGGCTCAATCATAATGTGTATTTTATTCTACTTTCAAGAAACATTTCCATCGATAAGAGATGTGAAATGGGTAAGCACCATACTGATCACCATGAAAATTAGTGAACACATAGACACACTGGGAGATAAATTTGAAACAGTATTCCCCAAATGCAAAAGAGGGTAAGGATCCATGAATAGCTCATTGAAAAATATAAAGATAAGATATGTTTTATGGTTGATACAGATAATACTTACATTAAACCTGTTGTACCGAGGACATCATGGTTACAACCATTCGAGTATGAGATAAACATTGATCTTGCAACTAAGGCAATTGATGCCTTGATAAATGAACCACTGGATGAGAAACAACCCAAGTTTGGAACATATGAGGAGGCCAAGAAAAGAATAAAATCTGCCCTAGTTGTTAAGAAAATTGTCAAGAAAAAGGACAAGATGGTAAAGAATCTCAAGAAAATACTGTCGGCAACTGAGGAAGAAACCAAGCAAGAAGAGGAAGTTGAATAGGAGGAAGAAACTGAAGAACAATTATCTATCATTAAAACTGAAGAAAAGGATGACTTCGAGGAAACAGACTCAGATTCACCACCTCCTCCACCAACTAAGAAGCCAAGGACAACAAATGCTTCTAGAACAAGAAGCCAAACATCAAAGGATTCTACTCCTTCACCTTTGAAGAAAGGAAAGAAGGGTAATCTTTAAGAAACCCCCCTCTTAAAAAAGATTTTAAATCTTGGCGAATCTTTCATTTTCTTGGAAAAAAAAATAATTTATAATGGCAAATCTCTCAAATTTTTTGAAAACAAAAGTATTATTATTGGCGATTATTTTTGAATAACAATTTTTTGGTAGAAAATATTGGTGAATCTCAAACAATAAAAAGAAATTAATTAATCACCATGGTGAATACTTCTATTTTAAAAAATAGAATTCTTATAGATAATAATTTTGCTTAATGTGGAAATCTTTGATGGGTTTAAGGAATAGACTCTATAAGAATTACTTGCTACCATTGATTTAAAATATAATATAATAACCTCATTGTATTGTGTGAGACAAATGTATTGATATTTTTAAATACTAAAGGGCCCCAAAATTTCTTCAAGACCATTGACTTTTATTGAGATCAACAATGCGAAAGAAATTTAAGCTCCCATAAGCATTACAAACCAAATAGTAACATTTTTACCTCATAGAATATAATAAGGGTCACTAGATTATACTTTAATTTAGTAATGCCAACAAAAAGTTGGTGATAGATCCCTACAGTAACTAATAGTCATGATATATTATTGGAGAATTAATTTAAATTTCTACAATAACTTATAAATTCTAGCGAATCAAATCTAATCATGTATCGAATATTGTGGCAAATTTTTGAGTTCAAGTTTTTTATAAAATAAATGATTTTGCGATTTAAATATTTCTAAACCAAAATTTTGTAAAAATGTTACAATTTAGGTTGCCTTAAATCTTGAATTATTAGTCAAATTTAGATTCTCAAATTTCCAAAATTAGCCAATTGGTGAATATTAGCCACTAAAAATTACTATGAAGGAAAGGAAAGAACACACAAGAGGAAAGCTTCCACACCGAAAAGAGGGCAAAACAAAAGAGGAAAGAAGTTCATCAGAACCCGACAGGATATTCAAGACACCGAGTAGGATGTATCTATAGAGGTAGAAAGTGTCAAGGTATAAGCTCTTGAATCTATTGATGGCATATAAAAATCAATTGCAAATTATCGATCTATTATAAATTCTTGAAGATTAGAAGATGGTTGAAATTAGATCAAGAAGATCAGAATAAAAAAGAGGATGCCATCATAGCAAAAATGTACAATTTTAAATATGTACCGATTCACATTGAAGGCAATCATCTACCAAGAGAAATATTAGATAGACTATACTCCAGATGGACATTTTCCTTGAAGAATGAGAAAGAAATAAGAGAAGAGTACTTTTTACTCTCATGCCACCTGAATCAAAGAAGGTAGAAATAGATGAAATGATGGAGAAATACAAAAAGGAGTTCTCACCGAAGTTGAGAGCATATAAATTTCTTGAAGGAAAGCTTATAGATCTTAATCAGGATAGCCACAAGAAATGGTGTAAAATCATGAATAGACCTATTGAGGAGGAAAGCCCCGACAAAGACCTACAACAAAAAGACGTTGATAAGGAAGCTCAAGATGACACATTTGTTGAGTTAGATAAGGAAGAAGATGACACAACCAAAAACAAGAGTGAAGATGTTGCAGATGAATCATGGCCAAACACCACAAATGACAACATCATGGACATAAATATCATTGACATCACCGATGACCCAGCAGAGGAAATTAATAAAGATGAAGATGTCACTATTGCAAAGGACACAACCAATGAACAGGCCACAACAGTTGATACTGCACAAGCAAACATTCCAAGCAACATGCCAATATTGATACAAGCTATCAATATTATGCAAGAATCAAGCAAGTCACCTGAAAAGGATACTCCCAAGGATGCAGGGGAAGAAGAAAACAAAGACAACATCGATGGTCAGAAAGACATCGGAGCTACTCACAATGTAACTGATAATAATAAGGTTACAGGAGGAGATATAGAAAAGGATGTAGACACAACAGATAAGAATGCAGAAACAAAGAATGATGAAGCTAAGGACACCGATGAAGGAGACAAACCTAAAGATGGTACTCCTGAGGAAATCGACAAACATGCTACCGAATATGTGAAGGTGAATGTGGAGACGTCTACATACATCCGACAAGATTGAACTGATACCAAGCAGCAAAAAGAAGCACAACAGGTAACTTGAGTGAACACAAATGAGAAAGCCAAGAAATTGGCACTGGTTTTACACTCTAGTGATTCACAAAAGAAGAATAATAAATCAAAGAAGAATAAGTTGGAAGTACCCTTGGATGAACTTATTGAAATACCAAAGTATGACCCATCTACACTTGATTTTGAAGCATTACAAGAATATGGAGAAATATGCCAAAGAAAGGCATTACAGGAGAAGCTGAAGAAACAACACAGGACTCCATGGTATTGGAGACAACATGGGACATTTTGCACCAAATTGTACCCAGTGTTGATATTGATCAAAACAAGCCAACTCTGGATCAATTAGGAACTCTCACTGATGCAATAACAACTCAGAATATAGATGTAGAGAAGGAAATTAAGGAGAGAGTAGAGCTGAAGTACCAACAAAGGCTCATTGACAACATCAGCCAAGAAGTGGCAGTCAATAAGGTAAAGCTATAAAATTTCATTACTGAATTGGATCCAATTATATATGAAGCTATAACCTTAATTTAACAACTGAGCAGATTAGACAAGTTCACTAAAGAGAATAGTGACAACATTGCAAAGTTGGATACATATCTGGGAATCAGTGTAAAAAGCTTATCCACCGATGGAGACAATGCAATAAAGTTGCATTATAAGAAAATCATAGAGATAAAAAGGTTAAGGAAGGAACTGTGCAAAGTAGAAACACTTTTCAGGGAAGAATTCACTGAGCTCTAAGCTCAACTTCTACTAAATCTAACACTACTCCAACAATACATTAGTTCAGGAAGGCAACTGATAGCAACTCCCGAGATGTCTGTAGCAGACAACATCTATGACATGCACTCAAAGATCATACTCAAGCACATGGATCTGGAGAACCTCAAAGAACAATGGGAGAAAATGATGGAAGACATGAAGTCTTCACACTACCACATTTTTGATAAACTCTAAGGTAAAGACCTTTTCACTTAATATCAAAAATGAGGAAAATGATATGAGTACTACAAAAAAAAAGGGAAAATGATACTAATTTATTAATTCATTCATATGGGAAAATATTAAATATGTATATGTATATTCATATGGGGAAAATGATATGTGTAAGGAAATATATCATATGTACAGATATATTGGCATATACATAGGGGGAGTCATTTAATGACTAAGGATTATATATGTTGTATATACTTAACATTTTGTTAGTATTATGCACATATCAATTTTTGATACTAATGTCAAAGGGGGAGGATGATGACATTAATTTGTCATTAGTATGCAAATAAATTTTTTAATAAGAATACACCAAAAGATAGGACAAGAGCAAACCAAAGATGAGATAGAAAGAGATCACCGAAGATGACTAAGTGCAAAGAGAACCGACGACACAACTTTGTGTGTACACCAAAAATACAAAGATAGAAAGATAAAGAGAAACCCGATAGAGGAACCCGACATGAAAGATATAGTGTAGACAGATGAGACAATTAAAGAGCAACTGACAGAACAAATCCGAAATACAATCAAAGCATAACCAATAGACAAAAACTGAAAGTTAGTTGCAGCTCGCAAAAAGTAGATCTGACTTCCACGTCAGATAAAGAAAGCTTATTCTATTGATAGGATATTTATTTGTTTCTAAATCTATTTATTTAGGGAAAATAAACATTAATCTAAGTGCTTTAATGAGTCTAAATGATATAAAACACATAGACTAGGAGATCTAGGTACAAGTTGTAAACCTGATCTTAGAGTTAACATTGTTTTTATTGAAACTTGATGATGCCAATCCATCTTATAAATAGATGATGCAATCACTCATTATGATGGATGAAAATGATGTGAAAAGAGAGGAGAAGATGACTGAATCCAATGAGCACATCTAAGGATCAAATTGAGAGTTTCAAGAACAAGAACAACAAAAGGTGAATTTGGTTATCAGAAGCAAGAACAGAGGATACCGAGAATCAAAGGTATTATTCAATCACAATTAGGTGATAATATTATTCATGTAAACTAAATTGGATCTGTATGAGAAATAGGAGATTGCATTTACTAGGTCAATTTGTAATTTTCTATCATTCTAACAAGTGGAGCAAAGTGTAAAAATCATTTCAAGGAAGGTGGATTTAACAGTCCAACTACAAATCTCTTAACCGAGTGCACACTCAACAGTGTTGCTAAAGTTCCTAATAGAGTATACTTTAACATGTCTCCATTGATACTCTTAACATAGTAGATCATTAGAAGTGAACAAATTATAAGCTTTAACCAGCCCCTTCAAATCTATAGATAGTGATGATTTTGTGGGTGTCATCTCCACCGCAGTTTTTACTTCCTAACAAGAGTTTTCTGCGAAATCATATCTTGTGTTATGTGTCAAATTACTTTCATGAATGTTTATATGAATGTTCACATTTATGTTAATGTTATGAATTGATATAAATCACATCAAGATAGTATAGATCAGATTGAATGGATATACAATTAATTACAAAAGTTATTGATTAAAGGTTACAAAAGTTTTAGAGGCACTGATTCACCCCTCCCCTCTCAGTACATACTTCCCATTAATCTCAACAATTGGTATCAGAGCTAAGTCTCTCTTGGAAATATTAAAGGCTTAAGATAAAAGATCATACAATGGAGAAGTACAGACTTGATAAAAATATTGATAATAAGACGCTTGAAATTCATATATTCTATGAGAAGTATAAAGAAGGTAGAATCAATATAAGATAGTTGCTAGATGAAAGAAAGAATATGGCATCTCATTGTAATGAGATATATTATCATGAGAAAGAGATACCAAATTTCTTTGAGTCTTCAGGATCAACTACAAGAAAAGCATCAGATACATCAGAAGAAAGCATCATAAGCCTAACTGAAATCAATCGACATCTAGCTAGACAAGTTAAATCTCTTGAAATTGGTCAAGAGACACATATGGTAAGGATGACTGATGTCATGAACAATTCTAGATAGGATGAGCAAGAAAGAACACTAGCTATTAATGATAGAAGAAAGATCACATAAAATTTACAAAAAAAAGAGTCTGAAATACAAAGACTTACAGAGAATCACCATACGATTACAAATCAAATTATTCTTTTTTGTCAAGAGGCAAATAGAATAAATGTTGAACTCATTGAAATAGAAGCTATCGATGAACTAAGGGATGAGAATGAAATGTTGAAACATGAAATAATAATTTAGCATAATGAAACTATCAAGAAAGCTAAAGAAAGCAATAAAAGAATGGATGATTTTCTTGAAGGAAAATGAAGAGTAAACAAATATATCAGTCTAGGTTTTACTGAGAATGGAGAATCATCAAATCAAATTGATCCAAATAATGTATACATAAATTCAAGACCAAGAAAGATTACATGCAATTAATGTGGAAAGCAATGCCATACATCAAATGTATGCAGAGGAAAAATGAAAAGTATTCCTAAATCTACATCTTCATTCATACGATTCTATTATAAATGTAACAAGAAAGGACATAAAGAATATGAATGTAAGTCTGAGATGAAACAACCAAAGAAGAAAACCTACATGGACAAGTACTATCCTACTTGCAAAATGAATGGGCACACAACTCTTGAATGCTAGAAAAAGAAAAGGAAAGCATGTAAGCATAAAGGTCAAGACAATCCCTATCAACCGAACAGAGTTGGTAACTAGTATGTATGGGATTACACTACTTGGACAAATTTTACAGCATGTGGAAGATTCGGTCACATTGCTGAAAACTCTATAAGACAGTGGAAAAAAAGTCTAGAGGCTGGACTAACCCCGGAATAGCATGCTTACACTATCATAAAGTTGGTCATCTCAAGAAAGACTGCAGAGACCTAATGACAGAGACCAACACATATCCCACTGGAAACACCATTAAAGACATCTGGAGAGCTAGAGACAAAATGTGGAGAAGAGTTTCCAACAATGATGAAGGTGGACCAAGTAATGCAAATGGTGACACCCCTATCCAATGGATCCGGTGACATCACCACCCCCACCTAAGCAGAACAAGTAAGTATGCAACTGCATTACCCAAGTTATTGTTTTACATTATTTCGATAATATATATTGATATAATGCGAAATTAGCATAAGTAAAGATGCATCATGGTATTGCTTGTCAAAATCTATGATAACTATGCTATTGGGTATTCATACCAAAACCTATCGGTATACACTCAAAACTAAGAATGCCTACACTTACTGAGAAGTGTCGGTTAACATAAGAAATAAAAGTTGCTAAGTATAAATCAAGCCTCGTCGGTAACCAAGCAAAGTAAACAAGTTTTATGTGACACCAAAACCTATCGGTAAAAGAAAGGAGGAATAACGAATACTCTGAAATGTTATGATTGTCACTGAAGGAAAGTAAAGTCTTCACTGATGAAATCTATTTTCATACACTAAGGAGTTGGTAAGCATTTTTGAAAGATGTTTTAGGGTATTAGCTATAAATAGGGTAATGAAACAACTCATTGTTCACGACGACCATAGCAGAGCGACCAAGGGGATTTTTGAGCAGAAAGCGACTGAATCATAGAGAGACCACAACTTGACACACAACACTCCAAAGAAGTTGAGAAATATTTGGAAGAGTAAAAAGTAAGTTCTATAGAACTGGCAACTCTATTTTGGTGCATTTCACAGGAAGCCCTAAATTCTAAAAATTGCCTCAACATCAGAACTATGAAATCCAAGAATACCAAGAAGGATGAGTTCAAGCTCATCAAGAATTTGGCATGTGAGAAACCTAACTACAAGATTCATCCTGAGGTTTCCTCACAACCTGATGATGCTGGAGCATTCTCACACATACCAGCTAGGGTTTTACTCATGGAAGAAGTTTGATCTTTCATACACTGCAAGATTGCAGAGATAGGAACTTCAGAAGTTGAAGAAGCTTATAAGAAGCTATGCAATGAAGATGGAACACTGAAAGACCAACACAAGCATATAGAAGTAGAAGGGCTCACCAGTGCCCTAATGTTCTTGAAAGTATTCAAAACTGAGTGGATTCGGTTAGTGCTAAGCCAAATGCATAACCATAAGCTATGGCTTGATGAACCAAAGGCAATAACCTGAAATGTCATCCATGCTGTCACCAGTCACCCTATAATAGAAAAGGTGAAAGTAATGAAGCATACACCTAAGGCCAATACCGAGAAGATGACAGGAGCCAAATGGGATGGTAGAGGACTAAAGGTTACCACCATAACCGATGATGATATCAAATTTGGTGCATGTGTTCTAGGCTAAAAATTATTCCAAGCAAGCAGGTTAAATGACATCGCATAAGGTGCAGTAGACACAACCTAAAAAATTGTTAAGAAGGGAACAAAATTAGACTTACCCAAACTTCTGCTAAATCAGTTGAAAGAAAATTTAAAGACTATCAGGAATGTGAAGTCAAACACATGTAAGTTTTTCTCACTCATAATGTGTATTTTCTTCTACTTTCAAGAAACATTCCCACCCATAGGAAATGTGAAATGGGACAACACCACACTGGTCACCATGCAATTCAGTGGACATATAGCCACAGTGAGAGATAAATTTGAAACAGTCATGGATGAATACTTCACTGTATTCAAAGACCGAATGCAAAAGAGGGTAAGGATCCTTGAATTACTCATTGAAAAATATAAAGATGAGATATGTTTTATGGTTGATATAGATAATACTTACATTAAATTTGTTTTACCGAGGACAACATGGTTACAACCATTGGACTATGAGATAAACTTGATATTGCAACTAAGGCAATTGATGCCTTGATAAATGAACCACTAGATAAGAAACAACCCAAGTTTGGAACATATGGGGAGGCCAAGACAAGAATAAAATCTAGCCTTGTTTTTAAGAAAATTATCAAGAAAAATGACAAGATGGTTAAGAATCTCAAGAAAATGCTATCGGCAACTGAGGAAGAAACCGAGCAGGAAAAGGAAGTTGAACAAGAGGAAGAAACCAAAGAACATTTATCTATAGGTAAAACTAAGGAAAATGATGACTCTGAGGAAACAGAGTCATATTTGCCACCTCCTCCACCAGCTAAAAAGCCAAGGACAACATCTGCTTTTTGAAAAAGAAGCCAAACAGCAAAGGATTCTACTCCTTCACCTTTGAAGAAAATAAAGGTAAGAACATACAAGAGGAAATTTGCCATACATAAAAGAGGGAAAAACAAAAGAGGAAGGAAGTTCATCAGAACCCGAGAGGATATTGAAGACACTGAGCTGGATGAAGCTATAGAGGCAAAAAGTGTCAAGGTAGAAGCTCCTGAATCTATTGATGACATATGCAAATCTATTTCAAATTCTGGACCTATTACAAATTGAAAGATTAAAAGATGGTTGAAATTAGATCTAGAAGATCAGAATAAAATAGAGGATGCCATCATAGAAAAAATGTACAAGTTTAAATATGTACTGATTCAGTTTGAAGGCAATCATGTACTAAGAGAACTATTAGACATAATATACTCTAGATGGACATTTCCCTTGAAGAATGAGAAAGAAATTTGAGAAAGAGTACTTATTACTCTCATGCCACCTAAATCAAAGAAGGTAGAAATAGATGAAATGATGGAGAAATACAAAAAGGAGTTCTCACCAAAGTTGAGAGCATACAAATTTATTGAAGGAAAGATTATAGAGCTTGAGCAGGATAGCCACAAGAAATGGTGTAAAATTATTAATAGACCTACTGAGAAGGAAAGCCCCAACAAAGACCTAAAACAACAAGATGTTGATAAGGAAACTCAAGATGACACATCTATTGAGTTAGATAAGGAAGAATATGACACAACTGGAAAAAAGAATGCAGATGTTGCAGATGAATCATGGCCAGACACCAAAAATGACAACATTGTAGACACAACTATCATTGACATCACTGATGACATAGCAGAGGAAATTAATAAAGATGAAGATGTCACTATTTCAAAGCACACAACTGATGAACATGCCACAACAGTTGATACTGCACAAGAAAACATTCCAGGAAACATGCCAATATTGATACAAGCTATCAATATTCTACAAGAATCACGCAAGTCACCTGAAAAGGATACTCCCAAGGATGTAGGAGAAGAAGAAAACAAAGACAAAACTGATGGTCAACAAGACATCAGAGCTACTCAAAATGTAACTAATACTGATAAGGTTACAAGAGGAGATATAGAAAAGGATGTAGACACAACAGAAAAGAATGTAGAAACAATGAATGATGAAGCTAAGGACACCAATGAAGGAGACAAACCTAAAGATGGTACTCCTAAGGAAACCGACAAATGTGCTACCGATGATGTGAAGGTGAATGTGGAGATGTCTAGAGACACTCGACAATCTGAAACTGACACCAACCAGGAAAAAGAAGCACAACAGGTAACTTCATCAAGCATAAATGAGAAAGCTGAGAAATTGAAAATGGTTTTACACTCTAGTGATTCACAAAAGAAGAAGAAGAAATAAAAGAAGAATAAGTTGGAATTCACCTTGGATGAACTTATTTAAATACCAAAGTGTGACCCATCTACACTTGATTTTGAAGAATTACAAGAATACAGATAAATATGGCAAAGAAAGGCATTATAAGAAAAGATAAAGAAATAGTACAGGGACACCATGTTCCTTGAGACAACATGAGACATTTTACACCAAATTATACCTGATGTTGATATTGATCAAAACAAGCCAATTCTAGATCAATTAGAAAATCTCACTGATGCAATAACAACTTAGAATATAGATGCAGAGAAGGAAATATAGGAGAGAGCAGAGCTGAATTACCAACAAAATCTCATTGAAAACATCAGCCAAGAAGTGGCGGTCAATAAGGTAAAGCTATCAAAATTCATTACTGAATTGGATCCAATTATAACCAAAGCTATAACCTTAATTAAAAAACTAAGCGCATTAGACAAGTTCACTAAAGAGAATAGTGACAACATTGCAAAGCTGGATACAGATCTAGCAAATAGTAAAACAAGTTTAACCACCGATGGAGACAATGCAATGAAGTTGTATTATGAGAAAATCATAGAGATAAAAGGGTTAAGGAAGGAACTATGGGAAGAAGAAACACATTTTAGGGAAGAAGTCACCAACCTCCAACCTCAACTTCTACCGAATCTAACACTATTCGAACAACACATCAGTTTAGAAAGGCAACTGATAGCAACTTCTGAGATGTCTGTAGCAGACAACATCTATGACATGCACTCAAAGATCACACTCAAGCACATGGCTCTTGAGAACCTCAAAGAACAATGGCAGAAAATGATGGAAGACATGAATTCTTTACACTCCCAAATTTTTTATAAACTCTAAGGTAAAGACCTTTGCGCTTAATATATAAAATGGGGGAAAATGATATGAGTACTACACAAAAAAGGGGAAAACGATATGTATTCATTAATTCTTTCATATGAGAAAATGGTAAATATGTATATTCATATGGGGAAAATTATATGTATAAGGAAAAATATCATATGTATAGATATACCATCATATACATAGGGGGATTCATGGAATGACTAAGGATTATATATGTTGTATATACGTAACATTTTGTTAGTATTTTGCACATATCAGTTTTTGATACTAATGTCAAAGGGGGGATTGATGACATTAATTTGTAATTAGTATTCAAACAACACTTTTGGTATGCATACACCAAAAGAGAGGACAAGAGAAAACCAAAGATCAGATAGAAAGAGATCACCAAAGATGACTAAGTGCAAAGAGAACCGATGACACAATTTTGTGTGTACACCAAAAATACAAAGAAAAAAAGATAAAGAGGAACCAAAAAGAGGAACGTGAAATGCAATATAAAGTGAAAACTAATGAGACATTTAAAGAGGAACCGACAAAACAAAACTGAAATATAGTCAGAGCATAACCAACAGACAGAAACCGAAAGTCAGTTGCAGCCCGCAAAAAGTGGATCTGACTTCCACGTCAGATAAATAAAGCTTATTCTATTTATAGGATATTTATTTGTTTTTAAATCAATTTCTTTAGGGATAAGAAACATGAATGTTAGTTCTTTAATTAGTCTAATTGATTTTAAATAGATAGACTAGAAGAACTAGGTACATGTTGTAAACCTGATCTTAGAGTTAACATTGTTTTTATCGAAACTTGATAATGTCAATCCATCTTATAAATAGATGATGCAATAATTAATTATGATGGATGAAAAGGATGTGAATAGAGAGGATAAGATGAATTAATCCAATGAGAACATCTAAGGATCAGATTGAGAGTTTCAAGAACAAGAACATCAAAAGGTGAATTTGGTTATCAAAACCACGAACATAGGATACCGAGAATCAGAGGTATTATTCAATCACAATTAGGTGATAATATTTTTCATGTAAACTGAATTGGATCTATATCAAAATAGGAGATTTCATTTACTAGGTCAATTTGTAATTTTCTATCATTCTAAAAAGTGGAGCAAAGTGTAAAAATCCTTTCAAGGAAGGTGGATTTAAAAGTCCAACTATAAATCTCTTAACCGAGTGCACACTCAATAGTGTTGTATCATCTTAAAATGGAAGAACTTCCATGACAAGAATGTGTAGCCCTCCTTAGGGGTTATTTTTGACTACCATCATATTTTCCCCTCATTTATGCATCATCTCCTGCTTCTGTGTCTGTTTAGGACCCTAATTGAGCCTCTTCGGGCACCTTCTATCCCACCTAGCACTTTTTTCAGGGGTTCTGACCCCCTAGGTTAAGGTCGACCTTGACCTTGACCTAGGTCAAGGTCAACCTCAACCTTTTCCTGGGTCCACGTTTCAAATCTAGAAACTTGTCAACTGTCGGAGGTCATCAAAAAATTATTTTCCCGCTTCCAGGTCAGCTATTTTGGGTTTCAAAGCAACAAGTCCTAAATTATATTTAATATAGGTCCTCTTCTAGGGACATGGGTCTAATTGGAATTTAAGTCTCCTATGTCGGCCTCTCTAGAAAATTGTTCCCTATTTCCATATAAAAGGAAGCCTTTCTCTCTCATTTTCTAAAAAGCAAGAGATTCTAAGCATTATCAACTATCATCAAGAAATCTAAGGGAATTGTCATCAAGCAAAAAGTGCAAGCATCCATTTTTTCTACATGCTTCCAAGCTTTCATGGTGTTCAATTCTTCCTCTCAAGTGCTCAAGCTCTCCATTGAAGATCAAGGATTCAAGCTTTCAAGCCTTTGAAGGGATTTGGTTCTAATATTCAAGATTCCTCATTCAAACCCTAGATCTAGCCATCATGATGGTGTGATCTTCCTTCAAGATCCTTTGTGCATCCTCAACACTCATTAATTCTCTCCAAGGTGGATTCAAAGCATACAATCATGGAATTTTATGGTTCTATTGAGTCCAAGCTTTCATATTTAAATACTTACTTATATTTGAATTACAATTACATATCTATTAAATATCATAGCTTCATTCTTAGATTCAATTATACTAATTGCTAGCATTCTATACTTTATTGATTTCAAGGTTAGTTCCTAAATCGGGGTTTGACTAAGGCAAAACACTCCCCCCAACAAAAAAATCTATTTTTCTTGTAGGTACAGGTTTAGGACTGTGGATTCAAACTCAGATTTGGCTACCCTTTTCAACGAACTATCGGGATCCGTGAAAATTTTTTATGTCAGACCTGTGCAGGCCAGGGTCGAGATTATTGGGTTAGGGGTGACATTTGTGGGTCAAGGTCAACCTTTTTCATAAGACGGTGTTAGATCAGAAAAATATTTATGGGTTTTGTTTGTCTTTGCGTTTGTGTTTCGGATCATACTTCATATTTTCTAGAAACAGAGTACAGACCTTAGAAAACAACATTCTTAAGATCTATAATTCTTTAAGGTTGGTACTTCCTCTCATCATTTTCAATTACTATTATATATCATATATCCTTAATCATAAAATATAATTTAAGATCTTCCTTACTCTCATTTCCAAATGGTTGATTCATTTGTGTATTGATCCTTCTTTTGGGTTAATCAACTTGGATCTTTCATTTGTGCATTTGAGGATAAAAGAGGAACATCTTATCTTCCTTCCCCCTATATTCTTAATCACATTACAACACATACACATAAATTACAATTAAATGTCAAGGTTAAGGAAATACAACACATTTCAAACCTAATCAATCAACATTCATTCACCTAATCAATTTCCCCCCTTTACATTTTGGTGAACCCGCGATAGACAACTCTTTGTTGTTGTTGTTAGATGCTTTGCCTCTTACATTAGCTCTTTCATACATATTAAATTTTATTTTATGCTCTTGCATATATATATATATATATA
>MU226606.1:9721005-9740634 GCA_018584345.1 Thuja plicata
TATATATATATATATATACAACACTTCTTGCATCTCATTCATTATGAAGATCTTTTGGTGTATGGATATTTTTCTTATTATGCTTCTCTTAGCATCTCTTTATAGTACCTATGATGTCTATGTGAGTATCATCCATTTCATCATGTTTGTTAATATTCATATTTCACTTGCTTATGCTATTTTGAGATTAACCAATACTAGTCTTCCTACTTTCAAAAATTTCATAAAAGATTTGTGTAGTGGACTTATTACTCTTTTGGATTATGTGAAGAATTGGGTAGATGATACCTCACCTCCTAATATTCCTAATCCTATCATGCCTAATCTAGCTCCTAATCTTCCTAACCCTATTCCTATCAATTCTAATGTAATTCCAAATATTCATATTTCTATTTCTCCACCTTCAATCCCTAGTTCTTCCCACACTTATGATGGGGCTCAAGTTAGGATCCATGATAATGATGTTCGAGAATTCTTTCATTTATCTTCACCTCCCTATCCAATCCATGATAATGATAAAGGGAAAAACAAGGAAACCTCTTCTAATCCTATCATTCCACCATACACAACATTTTCTCATGAGCACCATAATCAATCTCCTCTTATTGAAGCTTTGCAAGATAGGTACACTACCAGATATACTATGGTAGATAAACAAGGCTATAAAGGTTTAGGGATTGGTATCAATGAAAAAGGCATTAAAAACCTGATTCATTCATCTCCTAAACAAGATATGCATGGTATAGGTTTCCCACCTCATCCAATCAAGGTAGTGGATTTTAACCGCCGTCCTCCTCTTCATGTTCTTCTTCCAACACCTTCTTTAGATCACTCTGATACTCCTCAAGATGTGGCTAAGAAATTGTATGTCCAATTAATGAATTCCAATAAATAAATATTCAAACCTATTCTAAGAAATGCTCTCTCAAAATATAAATTTCCTTTTCATTATAGTAATAAACATTTACTTGCTGATTGTGTGCATTTCAAGCTATATGTTAGAGAAAGATTTGTCTTGGGAATTATATCTCATTCCTGTGGAGTAGTACTATTTCTTCATAATTTTTATATAGGGCATTCCCCTCATTCTTCTACAAGTTAGATTTCCTTTCTCCTCTTGTCTATTCACTAGGGGGAAAGATGTATTTTATTCCAGTCTTCTAGGATCCATTTTGCTCTTAGCATGTATTTTGTTTTGAGTTTAATTGGTTATTCTTTCTAGATTCTATCCCTATAAAATTATTCTTGATATCTTTTCTAGGACATTTGTTTTGTAAATATATCTCTTTTCTATGAAATATCTTGATATAATTCGATATATCTCTTGCTTTCACACATGGGGGGAAAGGTATTTTTCCTTCCTCCTCTATCTAAGGATTTACTCTCCTTAGCACAATGGCATTTGTTTATCATATAACATTATTTCCTTATAAATATTTATGTTTTTTCCATGGATATTGTCCTAGGTCATCACCTCTTCTTTATTTTTCAAATTATGTTATTTATAAACTCTTTCCCTTGCTTCGGGTTAGAGTTTGACTCCTTCATTCCAAGATTCCTCTTCCTCTTGATTATAAGGGGCTTGATGATTGAATCTTTGGTCCCTCTTTTCTTTAGAAGATGACATTTTATCCTAAGCACTCCTTTATGGTGGGGGTCTTGTTGATAAGATCTCTTCCTTTTTGAGGATCCTTTTTCCATAAGTGACATATCCATTTAATGATTATCTATGCTCTTGGATGTAAGGGTCAAGACTCTTCGCTAAGAATATGGTATACATTGTTGTTAAACTGGATATCTCCTTACCTTGTGAAGTAGGTATCCTTTTTCTCTTCCTTATCCTACCTAGTAGGTAGTCATGATAAGGAGGGGGAATATATAGGGTCTCCCTTGTACTATATTTTACATTAATTTACATTTTAAAACATGCTAAATCCTCGAAAGGTAACACACATAAGTTGCTAAATCCAGAAGGGACACACATTTTTACTTTTATTTTTGCTAAATCCTTGAAAGGTAACGCACATAATTTGCTTAATCCCGAAGAGATACACACCCCTTTTTATTTTTCAATATGCTAAATCCTTGGAAGGTAATGCACATAAGTTTCTAAATCCTGAAAAGACACGCATTTTATATTCATAATGATACAAGAATGTGGATCTATGTATATTTTCAAAAGCCATCAAAAGACGCATTACAATTACAAGCATAGTTTATGGGTGAAACTATTGGGCTCTCCCTCCTTGGTGATTCATAGTAAGGTGGGAATCTTACTAGGTGAGGTAATCACTTTCCCTTCTCTCTCTTTTTCTTTCATGCTAGTAGGATTAGATCACGAAGTTATGTTATCTATAGTGTTTCTCTTGTCCTACTTACGTAGTCATGTATGTTTCTATGATTGAATCCTATTTATTTTTCATATCTTTTATGCATGTATTTTGAGTTAGAATATTTGGTCTAAGGAATAGTGTCCTTAAATTAGTGATGTTCTACCTCGTTGCAATCCACCAGAATCTTTCTGCTAACCTTACCGAAAGCATGTTTGATTTCCATACTATCGCTAAAGTGGGGGCTTAATGTATCATCTTAAAATGGAAGCACTTCCATGATAAGAAAATTTATCCCTCCTTAGGGGATGTTTTCAACCACCATCATACTTTCCCCTCATTTCTGCATCATCTCATACTTCTGTGTCTTTTTAGGACCCTGATTGGGCCTCTCTAGGCACCTTATATCCCACCTGGCACTTTTTCCAGGGGTTCTGACCCCCTGGGTCAAGGTCGACCTCGACCTTGAAATAGGTCAGGGTCAACCTCAACCTAAAACTTTGTTAGGGTCAACATCAACCTTGACCTAGGTCCCCCTTTCAAATTTGGAAACTTGTTGGCTGCCGAAGGTCATCAAAAATTCATTTTCCCACTTCTGAGTTGGCTATTTTGGGTTTCGAAGCGGCAAATCCTAAATTATATTTAATATTGGTTCTCTTCTAGGGGCACGGGTATAAGTGGAATTTGATTCTCCTATGTTGGCCTCTCTAGAATATTGTGCCCTAGTTCCATATAAAGGAAGCCTTTCTCTCTCATTTTCTAAAAATAAAGAGATTCTAAGTATTATCAACTATCATCAAGCAATCTAAGGGAACTGTCATCAAACAAAAAGTTCAAGAATTCATTTATTATACATGTTTCCAAGATTTCAAGGTGTTCAATTATTCCTCTCAAGCACTCAAGCTCTCCATTGAAGATCAAGGATTCAATCTTTCAAGCCTTTGAAGGGATTTGGTTCTAATTTTCAAGATTCATCATTCAAACCCTAGATATAGCCATCATGATGGTGTGATCTTCCTTCAAGATCCTTTGTGAATCCTCAACACTTATTCATTATCTTCAAGGTGGATTCCAAGCATACAATCATGGAGGTTTATAGTTTCTATTGAGTCCAAGATTTCATAGTTAAATACTTACTTACATTTGAATTACAATTACATATCTATTAAATATCATAGCTTCATTCTTAGATTCAATTCTACTACTTGCTAGAATTCTATACTTTATTGATTTCAAGGTTAATTCCTAAATTGGGGTTTGACTAAGGCAAACCCCTCCCCCCCAACAAAAAAATCTCTTCTTCTTGCAGGTACATGTTCAGGACTATGGATTCAAACTCAGATCTGGATACCCTTTTCAGCGAACTATCAAGCTCCATGAACAAATTTTCTTTTAGACTTGTGTAGGTCAGGGTCGAGATTATTGGGTTAGGGGTGACATTTGTGGGTCAAGGTCGACCTTTTTCATAAGATGGTGTCAGATTGGAAAAATATTTATGGGTTTTGTTCGTCTCTACATTTTTGTTCTAGATCATACTTCAGATTTTTCAGAAACAGAGTAAACACCTCAGAAAACAACATTCTTCAGATCTAAAATTGTTTAAGGTTGGTACTTTCTCTCATCCTTTTTAATTAATATTATATATCATATCTCCTTAATCATAAAATAGAATTTAAGATCTTCTTCCTTACTCTCATTTCCAAATGGTTGATTCATTTGTGTATTGATCCTTCTTTTGGGTTAATCAACTCGGATCTTTCATTTATGCATTTGAGGATAAAATAGGAACATCTTATCTTCCTTCCCCCCTATATGATTAATCACATTACAACACATACATAAATTAAAATTAAATGTAAACGTTAAAGAAATACAACACATTTCAAACCTAATCAATCAACATTCATTCACCTAATCAATTTTCCCCCTTTACAAGTGTTGCTAAAGCTCCTAACATAGTAGACTTTAACAGGTCTCCACCGATACTCTTAACATGGTAGATCATCAGAAGTGATCAAATTGTAAGCCTTAACTGGCCCCTTCTAATCTGTAGATAGTGAAGATTTTGTGGGTGCCATCCCCACCGAAGTTTTTACTTCCTAACAAGAGTTTTGTGCGATATCATATCTTGTGTTATGTGTCAAATTACTTTCATGAATGTTTCTATGAATGTTCACATGTATGTTCATGTTATGAATTAATATAACTCATATCGAGATAGTATAGATCGAACTGAATATATATACAATTGATTACAAAATTTAATTGATTAAAGGTTACAAAAGTTGTAGAGGTACTGATTCACTCCTCCCCTCTTATACATACTTACCAATAATCCCAAAAATTGGTATCAGAGCTAAGTATCTTCTTGGAAATTTTAAAGGATTAAGAGAAAAGATCATACAATGGAGAAGTATAGACTTGATAAAAATATCAAGAATAAGAAGCTTGAAATTCATATTTTCTATGAATAGTATAAAGAATCTAGAGTCAATATGAGGCAACTGCTAGATGAAAGAGAGAATATAGCATCTCACTTTAATGAGACAGATTACCATGAGGAAGAGATACCATATTTATTTGAGTCTTTAAGATCAACTAAAAGAAAAGCATCAGATACATCAGAAGAAAGCATCACAAGCCTAACTCAAATCAATCTACATATGGCTGGACAAGTTAAATATCTGCAAATTGGTCAAGAGACACACATGGTAAGCATGATTTCTATCATGAACAATGCTAGATAGGTTGAGAAAGAAAGAACACTAGCTATTGATGATAGAAGAAAGATCACAAAAAAGCTACAAGAAAAAGAGTCTGAAATACAAAGACTTACAAAGCATCACCATTAGATTACAAATTAGATTATTCTTATGAATCAAGATGAAAAATGAATAAATGTTGAACTCATTGAAAGAATAGAAGCTATCGGTGAACTGAGGGATGAGAATGAAAACTTGAAACATGAAATAAGAATTCAGTAGTAGCATAATGAAATTATTAAGAAAGCTGAAGCAAGCAATAAAAGAATGGATGATTTTCTTGAAGGAGAACAAAGAATCAACAACAATACCGGTCTAGGTTTTACCGAGAATGGAGAATCATCAAATCAAACTGATCCAAAGAATGTCCATATAAATTCAAGACCAATAAATCTTACATGCAATCACTATGGAAAGCAAGGCCATACGTCAAATGTATGCAGAGGCAAAATGAAAAGTATTCCTAAATTTACATCTTCATTCATAGCATTCTATTATAAATGTAACAAGAAAGTACATAAAGAATATGAATGTAAGTCTGAGATGAAATAACCAAAGAAGGAAACCTAAATTGAAAAGTATTGTCCTACTTGCAAAATGAATAGGCACACAACTCTTGAATGTGAGAATAAGAAAAGGCAAGTATGGAAGCCTAAAGGTCAAGAAACTCCCTATCAACCAAATAAAGTTGGTAACTAGTATGTATGGGATTAAAATAATTGGAAAAATTGTACAGCATGTGGAAGATTTGGTCACATTGCTACAAACTGTATAAGACAGTGGACTAGAAATTCTAGAGGCTGGACTATCCCCAGAATGGCACACTTACATTGTCATAAAGTTGGTCATCTCAAGAAAGACTAAAAAGATCAGATGACAGAGACCAGCACATATCCCAATGGAAACACCATTGAAGACATCCAAAGAGGTAGAGACAAAATGTGGAGAAGAAATTCAAACAATGATGAAGCTGGACAAAGCAATGCAAATGGTGACACCCCATCCAATGGATCCGGTGACATCACCACCCCCGCCTAAGAAGAACAAGTAAGTATGGAAATGCATTACCCAAGTTATTATTTTACATTAGTTCCATAATATATATTGATATAATGCCAAATTAGCATAAGTAAAGATGCATCATGGTATTACTTGTCAAAATTTGTGATAACTATGCTATCGGGTATTCATACTGAAACCTGTTAGTATACACTCAAGACTAAGATTGCCTATGCTTACCGATAAATGTCAATTAACATAAGAAATAAAAGTTGCTAAGTGTAAAATGAGCCTCGTCGGTAACCAAGCAAAGTAAATAAGTTGTCTGGGATATTGAAACCTATCGGTAAAAGCAAGGAGGAATAATGAATGCTCCCAAACGTTATGATTTTGACCAAAGGAAAGTAAAGTCTTCATCGATGAACTCTGTCTTCATACACCAAGGAGTTGGTAATAATTTATGACACATTTTAGGGCATCACCTATAAATAGGGCAACAAAACAATTCATTATTCATGATGACAAGAGTAGAGCAACCAAGGCAGGTTTTGAGCAGAAAGTGACTTAATCATAGAATGACCACAAATTGACACACTACACTCCCAAGAACTTCATAAATATTAGCAAGACTAAATAGTAAGTTCTACAGAACTGACAACTCTATTTTTTTGCATTTTACATGAAGCCCTAAATTCATAAAATTGCCTCGACATCAAGAACTGTGAAATCCAAGAACACAAAGAAGGATGAGTTCAAGCGCATCAAGAATTCATCATGTGAGGAACCTAACTACAAGATTCATCCTGAGGTTTCCTCACAACCCGATGACCCTGGAACATTCTCATGAATACCAGCTAGGGTTTTACTCATGGAAGACATTTGATCTTTCATACAATGCAAGATTGCAGAGATAGGAACTTCAGAAGGTTAAGAAGCTTATAAGAAGCTATGCAACGAAAATGGAACACTGAAAGATGACCACAATAATTTAGAAGTAAAAGTGCTCACCAATGCCCTAATGTTCCCAAAAGTATTCAAAACTGACTGGATTTGGTTAGTGCTAAGCCAAATGCTTAACCACAAGCTATGGCTTGATGAAGAGAAGGCAATAACTCAAGATGTCATCCATGCTATCACCAGTTACCCTATAGCAGAAAAGGTGAAAGCACTGAAGCATCCACCTAAGGCCAAGACCGAGAAGATGACAGGAGCCAAATGGGATGGGAGAGGACTAAGGGTTACCACCATAACTGATGATGAGATCAAATTTGGTACATGCGTTCTAGGCTAGAAATTCTTCAAAGCCAGTAGGATGAACAACATAGCATCAGGTGCAGTAAAAATAGCCTACAAAATTGGGAAGAAGGAAACACAATTAGACTAATCCGAACTTATGCTAAATTAGTTGAAAGATAATTTAAACACTATCAGGAATGCAAAGTCAAACACATGTAAGATTGGCTCACTCATAATTTGTATTTTCTTCTACTTTCAAGAGAAATTCACATCGGTAGGAGATGTGAAATGGGATAGCACCGAACCGATCACCATGCAAATCAGTGAACACATAGCCACACTAGGAGATAAATTTGAAACAATCATGGATGAATACTTCATTGTATTCAAAGACCGAATGCAAAAGAGGGTAAGGATCCCTGAAAAACTCATTGAAAAATATAAATATGAGATATGTTTTATAGTTGATACAGATAATACTTACATTAAACCTATTGTACTAAGGATAGCATGGTCACAACCATTGGATTATGAGATAAACATTTATCTTGCAACTAAGGTAATTGATGCCTTGATAAATGAACCACTAGATAAGAAACAACCCAAGTTTGGAACATATGAGGAGGCCAAGACAAGAATAAAATTTGGCCTCATTGTGAAGAAAATTGTCAAGAAAAAGGACAAGATGGTGAAGAATCTCAAGAAAATACTGTCGGCAACTATGGAAGAAACTGAGCAGGAAGAGGAAGTTGAATAGGAGGAAGAAATTGAAGAATAGTTATCTATTGGTAAAACTAAGGAAAAGGATGAATCCAAGGAAACAGATTCAGATTCACCACCTCCTGCACCAACTAAGAATCCAAGGACAATAATTTATTCTAGAACAAGAATCCAAACATCAAAGTATTCTACTCCTTCACCTTTGAAGAAAGGAAAGGTAAGAACATACAAGA
Organism: Thuja plicata; assembly: GCA_018584345.1. Lineage (NCBI taxonomy): Eukaryota > Viridiplantae > Streptophyta > Pinopsida > Cupressales > Cupressaceae > Thuja > Thuja plicata. The sequence continues at coordinate 9,729,286 of MU226606.1, forward strand.
GGAAAGCTACCACACATAAAAGAGGGAAAAACATAAGAGGAACGAAGTTCATCAAAACCTGAGAGGATATTAAAGACACTAAGCAGGATGAAGCTATAGAGGCAGAACGTGTCAAGGTAAAAGCTCCTAAATCTATTGATGACACATGCAAATCTTTGCAAATTCTGGATCTATTACAGATTCAAAGATTAGAAGAGGGTTGAAATAAGATCCAGAAGATCAGAATAAAATAGAGGATGCCATCATAGAAAAAATGTACAATTTTAAATATGTACCGATTCAGTTTGAAGACAACCATGTACCAAGACAACTATTAGATAGACTATACTCCAGATGGACATTTTCCTTGAAGAATGAGAAAGAAATAAGAGAAAGAGTACTTGTTTCTCTCATACCACCTGAATCAAAGAAGGTAGAAATAGATGAAATGATGGAGAAACACAAAAAGGAGTTCTCGCCGAAGTTGAGAGCATATAAATTTCTTGAAGGAAAGCTTATAGAGCTTGAGCAGGATAGCCACAGGAAATGGTGTAAAATTATGAATAGACCTACTGAGGAGGAAAGCCTCAACAAAGACCTACAACAACAAGATGTTGATAAGGAAACTCAAGATGACACATCTATTGAGTTAGATAAGGAAGAAGATTACACAATTGGCAATAAGAATGCAGATGTTGCAGATGAATCATGTCCAGACACCAAAAATGAAGAACTTGTGGACACAAATATCATTGACATCACCGATGAACCAACAGAGGAAATTAATAAAGATAAAGATTTCATTGTTGCAAAGGACACAACTGATTAACAAGCAAAAATAGTTGATACTGCAAAAGCAAACATTCCAGGAAACATGCCAATATTGATACAAGCTATCAATATTATTAGAAAAATAATGAAATGAAGAGCAATGAAATTGTTTAATCTAAGAGTTAGGTTTAAGAAGTGTTACCATAAATTATGCAAAAACAAGTGCATACACCAAAACAACAAAGCAAGGAGACAAGATTTTTGAAGGGGAAAAGCGTAAAAAAACCCCATGATAATATTATGAATGGGAAAAAAATGCCTAGGAAAGAGAGAGAGTGTGTGCTATGCTCTTACAATGATATTCAAGAAGAAGAGAAAAATTGACTTGTGTGTTGTCTAGAGAGAAGGAGAGCCATCTCTTTAATAGAGAGGTGAGGAGGGAGTTACATGCAAGATACAGTGCAAACTGATGGGACTGTTAAATAGCATCCGACAGAACCAAACCAAAATATAGTTAGAGTATAACCGACAGACAGAAACTGAAAGTCAGTTGTAACCCGCAAAAAGTGGATCTGACTTCCACGTCAGATAAAGAAAGTTTATTAAATTTATAGGATATTTATTTATTTTTAAATCCATTTCTTTCGGGACAAGAAACATGAATGTAAGTTCTTTAATCAGTGTAACTGATTTAAAACACATAGACTAGGAGATCTAGGTACAAGTTGTAAACCTGATCTTAGAGTTAACATTGTTTTTATCAAAACTTGATGATGTCAATCCATCTTATAAATAGATTGTGCAATCATTCATTATGATGGATGAAAAGGATGTGAATAGAGATGAGAAGATAAATGAAGCCAATGAGCACATCTAAGGATCAGCTTGAGAGTTTCAAGAATAAGAACAAAAAAAGGTGAATCTGGTTATCAAAACCAAGAATAGAGGATACCGAGAATCAGAGGTATTATTCAATCACAATTAGGTGATAATATTTCTCATGTAAAGTAAATTGGATCTGTATCAGCAATAGGAGATTTCATTTACCAGGTCAATTTGTAATTTTCTATCATTCTGACAGGTGGAGAAAAGTGTGAAAATCCTTTCAAAGAAGGTGGATTTAAAAGTCCAACTACAAATCTCTTAACTGAGTGCACACTCAACAGTGTTGCTAAAGCTCCTAACAGAGTATACTTTAACAAGTCTCCATTGATACTCTTAACAAGGTAGATCATTAGAAGTGATTAAATTGTAAGCCTTAACCAGCCCCTTCCAATCTGCAGATAGTGAAGATTTTATGGGTGCCATCCCCACCGTATTTTTTACTTCCTAACAGGAGTTTTCTCCGATATCATATGTTGTGTTATGTGTCAAATTAATTTCATGAATGTTTCTATAAATGTTCACATGTATGTTAATATTATGAATTGATATAACTCACATCAAGATAGTATAGATCAGATTGAATGGATAGACAATTTATTACAAAAGTTAATTGATTAAAGGTTACAAAAGTTTTAGAGGTACTGATTCACCCCTCCCCTCTCAGTACATACTTCCCATTAATCCCAACAGTTTTCTGATATAGCTATTTTTTTTGAAACATATGTGTAAATCTACATAAATTGTTATTACAATAATTGTTGTGCGATTGTAATGATGTGGAGATTTTTATTAGTTTTATTTTTAAAAGAGTGCTAAAAATAGATAATTGAGTAGTAAGGATAGATAATAGATTAATTAGTTGATTTTGTATTTTATAGTTTGACTAATTAGTTGGTTTTAAATTTGATAGGTTATATAATTAGTTGATTTTAAGTTAGACAGTTTGATTAATTATTTGAATTTAATTGATATAGAATGATGGATCAAGTCATCTCAAACATTAAAGTACAATTAATGTAATATATAACTTAATATGTTGATTAATTTTTATCTTTTTGTAAAAGTGGTAACTTGTACCACTAAATTTTATTAATGTACATACATTTTTTAAATATGTTGATTAATTTATATGTATACTAATTATAATTAAATGTAAATATAATATTAAAAATTATTAGATCAACAAAGTTAAATTTACAATTATTTAGATGGCATTAAATAAATAGTTCATCTATTTTATTTTAAAGTTATTTTGTAATAATATAATTTATTTCATATAATTTAATTATGTTAAGTATAATAATGTCAATATAAGTATAATATGACAAAAAGTGTATGTGTATATATTTTTGTAACTAATTAATATTAATAAATTTGAAAAAATACTTAAAAATGATTTTAAATTATATATTATTCACATATAATACATTTAAATCATAAATATTTTATTTTTGAAAAATTACTCAAAACTTCTTATAGAATATAATAAACAAGTGCCACACTCATACAAACTTAAAATAATACAAAATTCTAAGAGAGTAGTTTGTACGATGAATACAATCATACACATGCATCTTAACCCAATATCAACTTGAGTCCATTGGTTATATAAAATATGGTATCTGATATTGATATTAATGCAACTGGTTGTTGAATATTTACCCCTATATGTACATGAGTAGATATATTGAAAAGAACTAAAACTTCATAAAGTATTGAAGAAGAAAAATCAATCCTTTAAAATTGTACCAGATCTGAGTGATACCCTATCTATACCATCTATGCTAGGATTGAAACCGAAACTTAACATATGTAGAGGAAAATGTAGAGTACTATGCCTGGATGCATCAAAACAGAAAGGAGAAAAAGCAAGATCTTAAATATGCTAATGAGGCCAAACAGTCGCATAGTTATACTACATTTGATGGAGTTGGCACTAAAACTTTATAAATATTATTTTTGACTTGTAAATTCAGTAAGGTTGAACATAATGGGTATTTACAAGGGATGAAACGCAACCCATGATTATAATATTTAAATTTAAACATCATTTACAACATAAATAGAAGATTGATTGAGATATAAAATTCCAAATTCTTTATAAATGTCTATGTATATTACAAAATAATTAATTTTACAAGAGTGGCTAGAAATACATAGTATATATACAGTAAGTAGGAGACATGTGTACAAAATAATGAGAGGAATGGCATTTCTAAATGGGCATAATTTTATCTTACATTCAAAATGGATATCTTTTATCCATATATACTCAAAAGAAAATGTGAGTGCATGGACACCTATTATATTAAAAAAGTCCAAAGTGATCAATAGACAGTATAAAGTGAAAATTAACGAATCATATTTGTGAAAAGTAATTTCTACAATATATGAAATTAATAATTAAATATCTAAAATTTAGAAATATTTAAATTACAAATGAATAGCTACTTGTTATTGGTGGAAATTAATTGACTAATTGGCACAAGTGAATGCAATAGTATATTGCCTACGACAAGTAAAATAAATAATGTAATAAGGATAAAAACACGGCATGAGGAGTGCCCAAAATAATGACATGAGGTTTTTTTTTTCCAGAAATATTCATGACACTTCCGAAAAAGGGTTCTATAACACTAAAAGAATTCAACCAATCATATTACACATAAATAATTTAAATAATATATTAACTTAATAAATAGACATGTAAGATTTGGAGAGATTCAAGTTACCAAAAAATACTTAATTTTATTAGTACAATATAATTCATTAATTGTGCATAGGAGAATAGTTTTTGTATGGTTAAAATTATAACCTATTTTAACTCCAAGATCCAATAATTTATAGTTGCTTGATTTTTTCTTAATGTTGCATTATAATAACATTTTATTACAGGTTAGTTACATATAATACTTTGAGATCTAACAACTTATAGGTGCTTGATTTTTTTAAACTATTATATTGCAAAATTTTCATAATTTTATATTTTAATTAATGTATATTTAATTTATTTGCATACTTAAATTATAATTAAAATGATATATATTATGTTACTTTTTTAATTATTTGATTAGACATATTTAATAATTATTTGATTAGACAAAGAGAGCTTGGTCTGGCTGTTTCCTCTGATTAGATGGATCAAAATTAACTTTGATGGGATGGATAAAGGGAATCCTTGGATGGCTGGGTGCTGGGGAGTGGTGAGAAATGAGCATGGCATTAGCATTGATGCGGTGGTGCTTCCCTTGGGAGTCAATTCAAACCACTTTGTAGAAGCCATGACGCCTATCAAACCTTAAAAATTGTAAGGCGTCTAAACTCCAAGAATGTATGGATATAAGGTGATTCAAATAATATTATAAAATGTTTGAGAGGGGAAAAAATTTATTCTTCGTGTATAGACCAAATTATTCAAGATTCAAGAGGCATTATCCAAATAATTTATAATTTTTATGTTGCTCACTCTTATCATGAGACAAACAAGGTGGTGGATGGGTTCGCCAATCTAGGGGTCCACTTACATGAAATTATAGTTTGGGAAGAAGAAATTAATAGTAATGATGACATAAAATATCTCCTGAGATATGACCAAGAAAATGGAAAAAGTGGTAAAAAACAATGATGAAAGCGACACTTATTAGTGTTGGAATGAGTGAAAAAGGTGGAGATCATCCTATGGGCCAGAGTCTCATAATTAATATTTACATCTCACACACTTTATGGGTGTTTTTTTTTCCTTGGCTTTTAATTCAACCCCCGCCATTCATACTTTGAATCAACACTTGTTTTGCTTTGCAATTCTAAAGAAGGGATGTGATTTAAAACATGTTTAAACTGTTACCTACAAAGATTGGAAGAATAATGAGCCTATTTGGTATAGGCTGATGAAAGGAGGGGTTACCTCTTATTTTGAGAAGCTACATGTTTATGAAAAGAAAATTATTAGAATCTTTGTCCAGGACTAGAACAACAATGCCACTAACCTGTTTGGTAAGGAGTTTGTGATTGGTGAAAAGCTCATTTGTGAGATAATAGGATTGTCGATGAAGGGAATGAAATTATTTAAGGAGAGGAAGACTTCTGAAAATTCAATGAGAATATTTCCCAAAATAAAAAAAGAGAAAGATGTGTTGGTTAAAGGTGACAACACCTAGTATGAGTCCAAGCAAATCAAGCCTTTATGGGGTAAGGTCTTATAGCTAATTATGGAATATTTCACCCTAGATGGTAGATATTCTAGGGTTCATGGGTATCATTTCATTTTATTGAATCACTCTAGAGACAAGATTTAGTATCTTTTTCCATTTTTTTGTTTTCATCTCTCAGTGCCAACATTAAAGAGAACAAGAAGAACTTGAGTATTCTTATTCTTCATCAAGGGCTTATTTTGTTAATCTTTGGAAACTTATAGGCTAGGGTTCCTGATACCCCAAGAAAAATATCCTTGTTGTGGATGAAGAGGATAAAAATGCATCAGAAGGGTTTGATAGGGTATGGGAGACTGAGTAGGATGGTGATGAGGCTCCTCCTCCTCCAGCTAAAAATCCCAAGTGTTCCTCAAAAAAGAATGTAAATGGCACTCAGAATATCAAAAATTATGTGGGTGAATGAGGGTATGAAAATTGAAGAAAGTGAGGGGAAGGAAATTATTCATATCCCTACTTCTAGTAAGAAGAAACTTGTTTCCAATAAGGCTAGTACTTTCAAAGCCAGCAGGTTTGAGGTGTAGGTAAGAATTAACATTGACGAGGAAAAGGAGGTTATTATCAAACCCACCTCCTCAATAATGAACAATAATATTCGTACTAAGATGTTGACTAGAGACACCAGTAAGGGTGATCCTGCAAACATGCCTACTTCTACCATTTAAACCAAAGCTTGAAAATCTGGAATTTCTGATGTTCATGGTGTTAAGAAGAAGGTAGAGGGTAAGGGTAAAGTGTCACCATTGGTTGACTATGAAATATATATCGACCATGATGTTCCTATTTCACCTTTAGAGCATGAGGATTATGAGTTGTTTTCTTTACCTCCTTACAAGAAAGGTAAGTGTAGGGATTCCTCTGTTAAGTTGTCATATAAGGATTTTTAGGATAAAATAGAAGTTACCCTTGGTGTCCCGTAAACTACAAAAGCCACTTCCCTATATAATTTTAGGGTTATGATATGTGATTTTTGTGAAATTAAAATCTTGAATCTGAAATATTGTGCCCTTTCTACAAATTTTGACGAATTACAACAAAAAAAGTGGGATAAATGAAGCCCGATGACGTGCTAGTCCAGATCTCTCTATTTGTTCCCTCTGGACTTATGATGAAATGAAAATTTTGATGGATAATGTGTAAGCTCAAAGGAAATATAGGGAGATATTCAATGAGAATTTGGAGGACCTAACTCAATGGGTTGATAAAATTGATGACACTCTCAAGAAGATCATGGAACACAACTTATAAATTATGAACTCTTCTACGAAGAATATGAGAGTCTTAGTTACAAAGATGGAGACTTCATATCTTGAGAAGGAGATTATCAACACTAAATATGGTAAAAGGGTGTTTGATGGTGACATTGAAGGTCCATGGAAGTGTACCAGAGGCCAGCATGAAGAAGAAGAAAGTAGTCTCCATGCCAATGAATATATAGGAGCTCAAGAATGTGGCTTACAGAATGAGCTAGATGGAGGAAGAGGTATCTGTGAACTTGAAAAACCTTGGTTAATCATGTTTCTTATATTTTGGTGGCTTTTTGGTGGGTTTGGACTGGTGTTGGCCTTTTGGTCAATCTTTTTTTCTTGCTCTATTCTAGTTGGCCTGATGTTTGTTAGGAGAATTTAATGCTTAGTCTTATGTTATAGCTTTGCAAAGGGTTTCAGGTCCCTTCAAAACCTTTTTGTATTAATCAAAAACTATATAATAATTATATTTAGTATAAAAGTTAATGTTTTGAAAATTAAGCAAAATTAGGTTTTACAGGGACCCAAAACCCAAAGTTTGCAAACTAGCAGAGTAAGATTTTAAGACCAACGGAAATGAAAAACAACAGAAAAAAAAGAGGGGGGATGTAGACACCCCTTTGATGACATTAGGTTTTTCCACTAGTATATTTAAGTGAAAAACATGATAAAGTTCATCGGTATAGGCATACCCGACAAACAACACACTGCATAACCGACAAGATGATAATGCTTGACATGAAAATGCTAAGTATAGAATTGCCTAACGAACACTGATAAGTGTTGAAACAATGACAAAGCATAAAGGAAATCACTGACGGTATAATTTTGTGAACATCGCCGACAGAGCAGCAAAGGCAAGGAACCCGACGAACAATTCAAAATAGGGACATCGATGGAGCAGAAGACCGAAAGAGCAAAGAATGAAAGAAACCCAATAGACTGACAGAGTAGCCTGACCATCAAAACTGACAATCAGTTACAAAACCCACAAAAAGTGGATCTGACTTTCCATTTCAGATAAAACATTGTAATTCTATTTATAGAGTTTTAATTTGTTTTAAAACATCACTTGAGGGTCAAGAAAGTATATTGTAAATGTTTTAAAGCATCCTAACAGATCTAAAACATAACTAACTAAAGATCAAGGTCAAATTGTAAACCTAGGATCTAGAGTTAATTTGAAAAGCGTGAATAAAGAATGGACCTAGAAAATAGTATATATAGATGTTTAATCATTTGTAATAGTTAATGAGTTGATAAATGATTGTAGCCATGAAGAGCATCTAAGAAACAAAAGTGAATTCATGCAAAGTTCAGAAACAAATCATATTAGTTCTCAAGAACACAGACAAGGATACCGATGAGTAGAGACAAGGTATCATTCTATCACTCAAGGTGATTACATATACATTGTAAGCTTTATAGGATCTATTATCAGCAATTAGAGATTTCATATACTATCATATCAACATTTATAATGTAGTTTCATTCTAACAAGTACATCACATCAAAAATCCTTTAGAAGAATGTGGACTTAACAGTTCTTGACAAATCTCTTAACAGAGTGCACACCTAACAGTGTTGCTAAAGCTTCAAATGAAGTAGATCCTAACAGGTCTCCACTCTAATACTCCTAATAGGGTAGATCATCATAAGTGATCAAATTGTAATCCTTAACCGCTCCCTTCTTATCTGCAGATAGTGAATTTTTTTGGGTGACATCCCCACTGAAAGTTTTTACTTCCTAACAAGAGTTTTCTGCGATATCATATCTTGAGTTATGTTTTATTTACTTTATGTATGTTTCTTGAATTTTTACAGATGTAAAGAACTTATGTTATGATTTCACATACATAAAGAAAGACGAACAGATAGTTAGGTGAATATACAAATCTGATGACACAAAGGTTAATGTGCCAATCACATAAAAAGTTTTAGAGGTAATGATTCACCCCTCCCCTCTAAGTACATCATTCTAGTAATTCCAACGATTGGTATCAGAGCTAAGTCTCTTTATTGAAAAGCTTAAAGACTTAAGAGAAAAGATCAAAACAATGGAAAAGTACAGATTGGATAAGACTATTAAGAATGAGCAGTTACAAATTCAAATTTACTATGAGCAGTACAAAGAGGCAAGAATAAGCATGAGAAAGTTGCTTGATGAAAGAAATATTATGGAAACTAGGATTAATGAGAAAGATTATCATGAAGAGGAAATCCCAGATTACTTCAACTCAGCTAAATCAACAACAAGCAAAGCATTAGACACATCAATACAAAAAATCACAAGTCTACAAGAGGTCAATCTAGATCTGACAGATAAAATCAAGATGCTGCAAATTAGTCAAGAGAATCAGATGTTAAAAATGATTGATGTCATGAATGATTCAAGAAAAGATAAATCAGAGAGAACATTGGCTATTGATGATAGGAGGAAAATTACAGAGAAGCTACAATAAAAAGAATCAGAGATTCAGAGACTTACTGATCATCACCATGAGATTACCAATTAGATTATTCTTATGAGTCAAGAAGAAAACAAATTAAATACTGAACTCATTTAAAGAATACAGATCATCGGTGAGCTAAGAGAAGAAAATGAAAAGCTAAAGCATGAAGTTAGAATTTATAATTAGCCCAATGAAATAATCAAGAAAGTAGAAGATAGAAATAAAAGAATCGATGATTTTCTTCACGGACAAAGAAGAGTCAAAAAATACATAGGTATAGGGTACACCGACAATGGATAATCATCTAATCAATCAAATCAAAGGAATTTTTATGAAACTCCAAGAACCAAGAAGTTGTCATGCAATCACTTTGGAAAACCAAGCCACACCTCAAACATTTTCAGAAAAAAAATAAAAATTATTCCTCAATCACAATCTACTTTCATTGGTAATTGTTATAAATGTCACAAGAAAGGACACAAGCAATTTGAATGCAAATCCAAGCTGACAATGATGACATGTAACTGATTGAATGTTTGATAATTTTAAGTTGAAGATAACACAAGACATTAAATCAGTTAATAGTTTGTATTGTCATTGATGTCAACTTGATATCATCTGTACGGTCATGTACATAATGCCAAAGACTTTAGAGAATCAATGGAACAATGATTATGCTTTCAGAAATGCATAAAAGTCAAGTATTCACTAAGTGACAGACAACACCGACGGAGTGCACACCATAGGTAAAGACAGAGATAAAGTCACAGTGATGCCTGATGAGCAGAAGAAAGTGTTTCCCGATGAAGTAGAATCATAGGATGCTTGACGAGATGAAAATAGAGTTTCCCAATGAGCAAGATCCAATGATGCCCGACAGACGGAGATTCTGAAGCTAACTGAAGTTACACTGACGGAACTGGCAGTTGTCACTGACCATAAACTACAGAATTGACTGACAGAACAGAGAGATCAGAAAATGAAAAAATATCTAGCTGGCAGAGCTTAAGGATAGACTTAACTGATTGTTTTATTTGTTTTATTCAACCACAGTTAAGCAATTGATTTATACAGTTGGCAAGAAGATAACTACAAGATAAATCAGGAGTTAAAGTCGTAAATCAAATTGGCTGGATTTTTTTTCATGCCAAGAATCAAGAATCAAGAATTAAGGAATATCATGTCTATATAAGAGACAAGCATAATTCATTTTCCGTATACACTCAGATACATAGGGGAGTGAATTGAAAGAAGATGCTGAAGAGAAACTGGTGATGTATAAGCTTCATACATTCCTGATCAATCAAGCTAAGGGAGAGCTAAAGAATTCTGCAGACACTGACGAACAGTGAAGCATAGCATCATAGAGCAGAAAGTGTGAAGTATAAAGCAATTGAATTAATACATTGATCAGAGAGGTATTGTACATAAATAGATCTAAATATCTGCAATTCAAAGTTGCATTAGAAACAGGTCATTGTGTTTCAGTTTAACTATTGAAGCATTAAGTCTCTTAACAGAGCAGGACTTAACTGTCTTCTATAATTGAGGTATATCCTAATAGATTAACAAAAAAGTTGACTCATGATAGTATCATCAGTCTTACCTAAAGCCTATTGACAGTCTAAGAAGGAGGCTGATTCAAGGATGGTAGTAAGATTAGCATAAAGCCTATTGAAAGTCTAAAGACTGATTCAAGGATGGTAGCGTAGATGCCAGATACTAAGTGACAACCTATGTATAAAAATCCTCTAACAAGGTCACACTTAACCGTGTGTTTGTAACCTTTAACAGGGTTGGCTCCTA
>MU226606.1:9740684-9770542 GCA_018584345.1 Thuja plicata
TGGTAGCGTAGATGCCAGATACTAAGTGACAACCTATGTATAAAAATCCTCTAACAAGGTCACACTTAACCGTGTGTTTGTAACCTTTAACAGGGTTGGCTCCTAACAGGGCTCACTTCAGAAGAGTCAAAATTTGGGGTACCGGTCCCAGTGGTTTTTTCCCTTAACAGGGTTTCCACATTAAAATCCATGTGTTATGTGTGTATGTTTTAATACTTTATTATTTTACATTTCACATATGCATTTATGGATTGATTGGTATACTCTACATATTTACTAAGTATCAGTAAATGATTTTTACTACTTATCGGTAATCAAGGAGAAGAAGGACAGGCAAGGTAAACTGACAGACAGTTAATTATTTCAAGGCATACATCTTGTAGGGACTTAATAATATGAGGTGTATTAATTCATGGATTAAAGTTTAAAAGAAAATTTTTTGAGGCCACTGACTCACCCCCCCTCTCACTTATTACTAACAATTGGTATCAGAGCTTGTGTGCTTAGAAGGAAGGTTTCAAGACCTAAGTAAAGATCACAAGATGAATAGATGAGATGTGCCCAAGTTGAACAAAGACAACTTTGCTTCATGGCAAAGAAGAATAAAAATTCACTTATCAGGTATTGGCAATGATATTACTCAATACTTAGATACTGAATATGTGTTTCCTACAGGACCATTGACGGTAGATCAATTGAGAGTAAAGCATGAACACAACTGCATGGTTATAGAGCTTTCTGCCTCACTCTCTGATGGTGAATTTGAGGATGTCAAAGATTGCAAAAATGCAAAGACAATGTGGGATAAACTAAAGCTTGTACATGGAGGTGATACAAATGTTCTGAGAGCCAAGGTAAAAAGCCTTAGAGGAAAGTTTGATGATCTCAGAATGAAAGAAGGTGAAAACATCACTCAGTACAACACAAGAATAAAAGAAGTAGTCAATACTATACGAGGCGTTGGAGGTACACTTGAAGAGGAGACAGTGGTATGTAAAATCTTAAGAACCTTATTGCCTATCTATGCTATTAGAGTCTTTTCTATTCAAGAAATGAGAGTAGGAGAAAACAATATAGTCACTCTTGATAGCCTAATTGGTAGATTGATTTCATTTGAGATGAATAATTTTGATAATAGTGTTCTACCAAGTTTAGAGTCTACATTCTAGTCGCCTATGAGAATAAGCAAATCTAGTCAGAGATAGTCATCTAGAAGAGACAGTGAAAGTGAAAGTGAAGAAGAAGATCTAGATGAAATTGAAACACTCATGGCGAGAAGAATGATAAGAGGCAAAGGTAAATACAAAGGAAAGTTACCACCTGTATGTTTCAATTGTAAAGAGATTGGACACTTTGCTGCAAGATGTCCTAACAAAAGAAAAGATGATAGAAGTGATAATAGATCTTTTGAGAAGAAATCTGACAGAGGTGAAAAAAAATATTACAGAGGTTACCGATGATCAAAAAGAAATGATACCTGAGATTACAAGGATAAAGGCAAGAAGGCTAGCTATCTAGCTGCTTGCAAAGATGAAGATACTGACACCGAACCGGATGATGATATTGAGATAGTATTTGTAGCTGTGAAGGATGATTCAGATGAAGATGAAAGGTATGAAGAAACTGCACTCATATCTAAGATTTGTAAGAATTATATCTGGATTATAGATAGTGGCTGCACTCACCATATGATTGGTGAAAAAGAAAAGTTTAATACTTTTGAATACTATAAAGGTGGTACATTAAGAATGGGAAATGATTCACCTTGTCAAATCGAAGGTAAAGGAACAGTAATGTTGAATAACTTGATTAAATGTGAAAATTCTTTTTGGGTAAAAGGATTGAATTATAATCTGTTGAGTATTTCTCAGCTAAATAACTCAGGTCACAAAGTAGAATTTGAGAACAAGAAGGAAAAGATCTTCAATGAATCAGGAAAAATGATTGGTACCAGTGAACAGACAAAAGGTAACTTATTCTATCTAAATGATACTAACCCCACTTGCTTGATGACTAGAAATGAAGACATATGGCTATGGCACAAAAGGTTGTGTCGTGTGAATTTTGACAACATGATGAAGATAAGAAAGAAAAGAAGTGTAAGAGGCTTACCGATGATGACAAAGCCAGACAACATCATGTGCAAGAATTGTCAAAAAGGTAAAATGACAAAGTATAGTTTCAAAAGAAAAACCTATACATCTAATGATATTCTAGAATTATTCCATATAGATTTATGTTGAACTATGAGGACAAAGAGCTATTATAGAGATAGATATTTTATTCTCTTTGTTGATGATTACCCTAGAATGATGACAGTCATCTTTCTAAAAGAAAAATCTGAAGCATTCAAGATGTTTAAATGGTACAAGGCTATGGTAGAGAAACAAAGTGGTAAGGATCTAAAATGTTTGAGATCAGATAGAGGAGGAGAATTTATATTAGATGAATTCACTAATTTCTGTAATGAGTGTGGCATAAAAATCCAGGTGTCTGCACCAAGAACACCACAACAAAATGAGATTGTTGAAAGAAGGAACAAATCAATAATTGATTGTTCAAGTACACTGATGATAGAGAAGGACATCACCCAAATATTCTGGAGGGAAGCTGTTAGCACTGCTGTCTATATAGTTAATAGAGTACAATTGAGAAAGGACTCAAAGAAGACTCCTTATCAGCTATGGTACGGTAAAACACTCAATGTAAGTTACTTCAAAATATTTGGCAGTTAATGTTATGTCTTAAAAGATAATAGAAATGGAAAGCTTGACGCCAAAAGTGAAGAAGGTATTTTTCTGGGGTATTCTACCAAAAGAAAAGCTTTTAAATGTCTAATCAAGGCTTCTAACAAAATAGTTGAAAGTGTAAATGTAAAGATTGATGAATTTGCAGAAAAGAATGAATTAGAAAGCACAAAAGAACCAGAGGACTAAAACAAGTTTGTGTACTATGAAGAACCCATAACTCTACCTGAGCAACAGTGCTTAAATCCAGAACAATAGAATGTTGCAACCGACGGTCAGAATGTTGTTACCGACAGTCAAGATAATGATCAAGATAATGTGCAAGGTAACGAAGATCAAGATGATATACAAAGAGATGTACCTATACTTGCAAGATATGTAAGAAGGAACCATCTAGAGGACCAGATCATAGGAGATAAGAAAGCTAGTACAAGAACAAGAAGTAAGTCTTTAAACTTAAATTGCTTAATTTGTGAGTTTGAACTGAAATCTGTCAATGTTGCACTAGATAATGAAGAATGGATAAGTGCTATGAATGATGAGATTGAACAGAGTAAGAAGAACAAGACATGGACACTTGTGCCAAGACCAGATGACAAGAATGTCATTAGTACAAAATGGATATTCAGGAACAAACTAAATGAGAATGGAGAAGTCACAAGGAACAAAGAAAGACTAGTGTGCAAAGGGTATGCACAAGAGGAAGGTATAGACTATGGAGAAACCTTTGCACCCATTGCTAGGCTAGAAGGAGTAATAATTCTACTTTCTTATGCTGCATACAAAGGATTCAAAGTATATCAAATGGACATCAAGTCAGCATTCCTAAATGGAATACTTGAAGAAGAGGTATACATTGAGCAACCAGAAGGGTTTGTGGATCTAGACAAGAAAAACATGGTATGTAGACTTCACAAAGCCTTGTATGGATTGAAAAAAGCTCCCAGAGCCTGGTATGAATGACTTCATTCCTATCTAATAAGTATTGGATTCATGAGGACTAGTGAAAATAGTAACCTTTATTTGAAAGAAGATATTAATGCTAACACTTTGATTGTTGAAATATTTGTTGATGACATCACATTTGGAGGCAATGATATGCTATGCAAATCATTCGCTGATGAGATGAGAAAAGAATTTGAGATGTCTATGTTTAGAGAGATCAAGTTCTTTCTTGGTCTATAGATCATTCAACAAAGTGAAGGTATTTTAATTACACAGTCCAAATACATCAAAGGAGTTCTAAAAATATTCAATATGGAAGATTCCAAACCTGTTGGAACACCAATGGATACTTAATGCAAATTAACAAAGGAAGACAAGACAACAGAGGTAAATCAGACTCTATATAGATCAATAATAGGAAAACTCATGTATGTTCTACACACTAGACCAAATATTGCACATGCAATAGGAATTGTTGCTAGATTTTCTGCTAACCCCAGGGAATCACATATAACTACTGTGAAAAGAATTCTTAGATATCTGAAGAATACTGAGGAATTGGGCTTATGGTATAGAAGAGAAGGAAAATTTGAATTAAAAATGTTTATCGATGCTGATTAGGCTAGAAATCTTGATGACCGAAAGAGCACAACTGGAGGAGCATTCTTTATGGGTGACAGACTTGTCACATGGATTAGCAAGAAGCAAGGATGCATCTCTCAGTCTATTATAGAAGCATAATATGTTGCTGCTGCTACAAACTGCTCAAATATTGCATGGATCAAACAATTGCTGGAAGGTATGCATATGAAGATCAAAGAACCGATAATTATCTATTGTGATAACACCAGTGCAATAAATATTTCCAAGAATCTAGTCATGCATGCAAAGACTAAACACATTGCCATCAAGTATCATTATTTGAGAGAACAAGTTCAAGAAAAAGAGGTCATACTTGAATATGTGCAATCAAAAGAAAAATTGGCTGATATCTTCACCAAGCCACTGCCCAAGGATACATTTGAGTACCTCAGAAAAAGACTAGCGGTCAAACCCATGTCTACCAGTCAGTAAAAGGACTGAAGGCTGCATTAGCCATATATTATCAGAATATCATTCATGATTGATGCAAGAAAGAAATGAACTTCAAAGCTACATCCATATACAGAAGGTATATATCAGAAATGAGCACCAGAACATATTGTTATATTGATGATGAATAAGGGAAATTCAAGGAATATATTATGGATAGAAGAAATTGGTTGATAGAATGTTAGATATTTGCAAAATATTTTTTTGGCATTATTGTCAAAGGGAGAGAATGTATCCATATTATCATAGTTCAGAAACTATTCTTTATCAGATTACTCCATAAAGGGAGAGATCATATCCATAGGGAGAGATTTTGTATCAAAGTTGCAAACAAAAGACAGAGACATCAAAGAAGAAGAGACATAAATTGACACCAACAGAGGACACAACACATCAGAAGAAGATACACAAAAAATCTCCAAGAATCAAATCTAAGCTAATACAGAGCTTACCGACGGTCAGACATTTTTATCAGTTATCAAAATAGACTGTTTGGTAATTTGATGAATTTCAACAATTGTATTTCATATTGTATTAGAAATAGTATAGTGTGATAATATAGTATGCTTCCATCAATGCCAAAGGGAGAGATTGATGAAATGTAATTGATTGAATATTTGACAATGTTAAGTTGAAGATAATACAAGACATTAAATTAGTTAATGGTTTGTATTGTCATTGATGTCAACTTGATATCATCTGTACGGTCATGTACATAATTCCAAAGAGTTCAAAGAATCAATGGAACAATGATTATTCTTTTAGCAATGCATAAAAGTCAAGTATTCACTAAGTGACAGACAACACCAACGGAGTGCACACTACTAGTAAAGACAGAGATAAAGTCATAGTGATGCCCGACGAGCAGAAGACAATGTTCCCTGACAAAGAAGAATCATAGGATGCCTAATGAGCTGAAAACAGAGTTCCCAAATGAGCAATATCCAATGATGCCCAATGGACGGATATTCTGAAGCTAACTGAAGTTACATCGACAGAACTGGCAGTTGTCACCGGTGACGAACTGCAGAATTGACCGACAAAATAGAGAGATTAGAAAATGACAAAATATCTAGCTGGCAGAGCTTAAGGATAGACTTAACTAATTTTTTTATTTGTTTTATTCAACCACAATTAAGAAATTTATTTATACTATTGGCAAGAAGATAACTATGAGATAAATCAGGAGTTAAAGTCGTAAATCAAATTGCCTGGATCATTTTTCACGTCAAGAATCAAGAATCAAGAATTAAGGAATATCATGTCTATATAAGAGACAAGCATAATTCATTTTTTGTATGCACTCAGATACACGGGGGAGTGAATTGAAAGAATATGTTGAAGAGAAACTAGTGAAGGATAAGCTTCATACAGTCCTGATCAATCAAGCTAAGGGAGAGCTAAAGAATTCTACAGACACCGATGAACAGTGAAGCACAACATCATAGAGCAGAAAGTGTGAAGTAAAAAGGAATTGAATTGATACATTGATCAAAGAGGTATTATACGTAAATAGATCTAAATATCTACAATTCAAAGTTGCATTAGAAACAGGTCATTGTGTTTCAGTTTAATCATTGAAGCATTAAGTCTCTTAACAGAGCAGGACTTAACCATCTTCTATAATTGAGGTATATCCTAATAGATTACCAAAAAGGTTGACACTCTAAAAAGGAGGTTGATTCAAGGATGGTAGTAAGATTAGCATAAAGCCTATTGACAGTCTAAAGACTGATTCAAGGATGGTAGCGTAGATGCCAGATACTAAGTGACAACCTATGTATAAAAATCCTCTAAAAAGATCACACTCAACCATGTGTTTGTAACCTTTAACAGGGTTGGTTCCTAACAGGTCTCACTTCATAAGAGTGAAAATTTGGGGTACCGGTCCCAGTGGTTTTTTCCCTTAACAAGGTTTCCACGTTAAAACCCATGTGTTATGTGTTTATGGTTTATTACTTTATTATTTTACATTTCACATATGCATTTCTAGATTGATTGGTATACTTTACATATTTACTGAGTATCGGTAAATGAGTTTTACTGCTTATCGGTAATCAAGGAGAAGAAGGACAGATAAGGTAAACCGATAGATAGTTAATTATTTCAAGGCATACATCTTGTAGGGACTTAATAATCTGAGGTGTATTAATTGGTGGACTAAATTTTAAAAGAAAAAATTTTGAGGCCACTGATTCACCCCCCCTCTCAGTTATTACTAACAGACAAATCCAAAGAAGGAAACCTACTTGAAAAAGTACTGTCCTACCTGCAAAATGAATGGACATACACATAAAGAGTGCTGGAAAAAGAACAAAAAAGCATGGACACCAAGAGAAACCTCTAATGGCTATAGACCGACAAGAATTGGTAACTCATATGTTTGGGACTATAATACATGGGTGAACTGCATAGCATGTCGAAGGTATGGTCATATTTCTGCCAACTGTATGAGAAAATTGACTAGAAGACCAAGAGGATGGACCAATCCAGGTATGCCATGTTTACATTGTCATAAGGTTGGACATGTGGTAAAAGATTACAAAGACCGACTAACAGACACAAGCACTTATCCCAATGGAAACACCACTGATGACATCAAGAAGATGAGAAAAAAGATGTGGATAAAAGATACAAACACTGAAGGTGCTGGAATAAGCAATGAAAATGATGACACCGCATCCAAAGGATCTGGTGGCATCATCATTCCCAACTAAGTTGCACAAGTAAGTATGGAATTGCATTATGACAAGTTATATTATGCATCAGTTCCATTACACATTGATCATATTGACAAAATTAGAATTATTGAAGATGCACTATATTGTCACTTGTAATATTATTTATATTGTCACTTGTAATATTATTGAAAAATAATTCCATCGGTTAATGGGTACAAACAAGCATCAGTGAAAACACACAGTAAATTTGACACTACTTACCGAAATGTATCGGGCATTACACAAAATCCAAGTCGCTAAGTGTAACTGACAGACATCGGTGGTCTTTAAGCTGACAGAAGTTGTCATCGCCATTTTATCGATAATCATGGTGAAATCACCAAAGTTTCTAGCTACCCTGAAACTTTGTGCTTACACCAAAGATGTTACTTATGCCTCAACCAATGAACTCAGTCTTTGTATAACGACAAGTTGTTGGGCATTAATGACAACTTAGGGCACAAAAGTTATAAAAGAGTGACAGAAGAACTCATTTCACACCCATGATTTTTGAGCAACAAAGTAGAGCGATTGAAGAACAAATTGAAGTGCAACCTCAACAAGATTCAAACATGACTCAATAGATTCATGAGTGATCACAGAGATTCAGTAAGTACCTACAATCATCGACCACACTATTTAAATTATGGAAAGCCTTAAATTTCAAAATACGATGGAATCTACTTCAAGAACACCAAAATTGAAAGAGGATAAGAAGAAAATGATTAATCTTATTAGCAATAGTACTTGTGTTGAACCTAAATACAAGTTACACCCATAAATTGCATTGCAACCCGATGATTTTGGAGCATTCTCTAGAATCCCACCTAGGGTTTTGCTGGTAGAGGACGTAAGGTCCTATATACATTGCAAGATCTTGGCATTAGGAGATCTAGACATAGAAAATTCCTATAAGGCACTATGTGATGAAACTGGAAACCTGAAAGAAGAGCACAAGCATCTGGATGTGAAAGGTCTAACAAATGCATTACAATTTCCTAGGGTTTTAAGACCAAATAAATACAGATAGTTCTTAGCAGAATGCATAACCACACATTGTGTCTTGATGAGCCTAAATGAATAAAAAAATATGTAATTCATGCGGTTACTGGATATCCCACAACCTACAAGCCAAAAGTTCACAAGCACCCATCCTTCAAGGAAGTAGAAAAGTTGAAAAGTGCAAAATTAGACAAAAGAGGTCTCAAGGTTAACACCATCACCGAATAGGAACTTAAGTTTGGTGCATGTGTGATAGGATATAAAATCTTTCAGGCCAACAAAATGAACAACATAGCAAGCACTGCTATGAGAACAGCCTAGAAGATCATCAAAGAAGGAAAGAAGATGGATCTTGCAGAAATATTGTTAAATCAACTTGAGGAGAACATGAACACCATAAGGTCATCAAGGACAAACAATTGTAAGTTTGGTTCTCTTATCATGAGGATATTCTTTTACTTTGAAGAATACTTTCCTTCCATAGGCAAAGTAGTATGGGACACAAGAAAACTAGTCACCGTACAGATATGTGAGCTCATAGAATCATTAGGTATAGATTTTGATGACTTAAAGAATGAGTATTTCAAAGAATTTAAGGAAAATATGCAAACTAGAACAAGGATACCTGAGAGTTTGATAGAAGAACACAAGGATGACATATTTTTTATGGTAGATACTGATTTTACCTATATCAAACCAATAGTAGCTAGAAAATCTTTGCTATCACCATTAGCTTATGAGATCAAAATAGGACAAGATACTAAGTGCATCCAGGCACTATTGAATGAACCAGTGGAAAACAAGAAAGAAAGATTTGGCACTTACGAAGAAGCCAAACCAAAAATCAAATCAGATCTTGTTGTCAAGAAAGTTGTCAACAAAAAGAACAAAATGATAAAGGTTCTAACAAAGAAATTGGAAGCTAATAAAGAAGGTGAAGAGGAAACAAAAGGAAAGGAGGAAGAAACTAAGGGCCAGTCACCTATCGGTGAAGATACAGAAAAGAGTGATCCTAAGGCTACACAGTTAGATTCACCACTCCTAAGGCTACACAGTTAGATTCACCACCTCCTCCACATCCTAAGAAATCAAGGACAACATCTGCTTCAAGAACAAGAAGCAAAATAGTAAAGGAAACAACTCCTTCACCATTAAATAAAGGAAGAGTGAGAACCTACAAGAGGAAACCAGTCTCACCAAAGGGGAAACAAACCAAAAGGAGGAAGTTAAAAATAACAAGAGAAGATCTAGATGACTCAGATATGGATAAAGCTAACATAGAAGTACAAAAAGGGAAAGAACCCTTGATCCCTACAACCATTGATGAAATATGTAAGAACATTTTAGAATCACAATCTATTTTAGATCCTAACATTAGGAAATGGTTTAAATTTGATCCAGAGGATCAAAACAAAATTGAAGAAGCTATAATAGCTAAAATGTGCAAACACCATTATGTTCCACTTCAATTCACATAATATGAAGTACCCAAGGAACTAACAGAAAGATTTTCTGCAAGATGGACATTTGCACTTCATCAGGAAAAAGAGATAAGAGAAAGAGTACTTCTTACTCTTATGCCTTCTGATTCAAAGAAGGAAGAGATAAATGAAATGATGAAAAAGTATGAAAAAGATTTCTCACCCAAAATGAGAGCATACAAATGTTTCAAAGGGAAGCTAATTGAGCTAGATCAGAAAAGCATTAAGAAGTGTTGCAAAATACTCAAAAATCCCACTAAGGAACCTAGCCTAGAGAAAGAACACATCATGATTAAAGATGTATCAGATGATTCATTAATAGAATTGGACAAAGAAGAGAGTGATACAACAAGCCCCAAACATAGTGAAGTTGTAGATGAGGAATGGCTCGACACTACTCTTGAAAAAAATCAGAGTGAAGAAAGCCAAATTCCACCAAGCCCAATTCATATTGATTTGAATGATGAAGCAGAAGTTACAAAAGAAGAATTGACAATAAAAGGTAACATAAATGAGGATGTCAATGATGAAACATCGTTAGATAATGTCATTAATGACATTATGGGAAAAGACCCTATAAAAGAAGTGCAAAAAGATAAAGATGTCACTGTTGAACAAGGTAATACTGACGGACATGACACACTTACTGACACTCTAGAGATAAATACACCAACCAACATGAAAATATTGATAGAAGCTATTGATATTGATTCAAGTCAGGAGAAATCATCTGAGAAAGATGATGATATACCAAATGACATGGGTAATGATGAAAATAAAGATGCATCAGACACTCAAAAACATATAGACACAAAGATGAAGGATGCAACCAACACTCAGCAAAAATTGTCTATTGACAAAGACAAAGGAGAAGATATTAACAAAGATGAAACATTGAGAAAGGATGAAGAGAAAGAAAAGAGTGAATAAGTTAAGAAAGAGGATAGCATGAAGAAAAGGAAGAAAAATCTATTGATACACCCAAGGCCAATGAAGAGATGTCTTCACACAACCAATAGGTGGACTCTGAATAGAAGCAACAAGAAGCTTCATCTTCTCGACCTTCACTTACCAAATCAATCCAATCTCAAGATCTACAAATGGTAGTTCACCAATCTGTCTCTCAACCAAAGAAGAAGAAGAAGAAAATAATAAAGAAAGACATCTTGGTAGTAACTCTTGATGAGGTACTTGAAATACCCAAGTGGGATGTATCTACTTTGGGTACTGAAACACTTCAAAATTTTGGAGTGATATGTCAAAGAAAAGCCATACAGGAGAAAATGAGAAAAGCACACAGGGAAGCCCAAGCACTTGAAAAAGATAGGGATATACTACATCAAATTGTTGTTGAGGTAAAATTTGAAAATGACACATCAGTCATGGAACAAATTTTAGTTCTTACCGACGCCATGACTACTCAAAGTGTAGATGTAGAGAAGATAATGGAAGAATGGGTAGAGAAGAAGTATCAACTCAAAATAGTTGAGAAGATAAGCCAAGAAGTGGTATAGAACAAGGTAAAGATCTATGAATTAGCATGTCAATTACAACCTATGATTGCAAAATCTATTCTTAGTTCAACAAATATGCACACTTAAAAATTTCACAAAAGAGAATAGTGAAAAGTTGTCCCAGCTAGATTCAGATTTGACAGCAAGTGCACAAAGTTTAACCTCTGATGCAAATACAATAGAGTTGCATCATGAAAAGATCACAAAGGTAAATGGGATAAGACAAGAGATATGGGATGCAGAGACACAGTTTAGAAATGAGGTTACCAAGCTCCAGGATCACATATTGCCAAACCTCACCACTCTGCAACAACACATTATAGATGCAAGGAATCTGATCTGAACCCTAGAGATGTTTGTGGTAGACAACATCTCCAATATAGATGTAAGGATATGAATTGAGCACATGGATCTATAAAATTTGAAGGAGAAATGGGAGAAGACGATGGAGGAAATCAAAGCCTCACACTCACACATTTTTGACAAGTTATAAGTACCTTTGCCTTTATTATCAAAAAAGGAGGAATGAATAATACATATGTACAATATACCTATATAATACATTAGCAGAAAGATAAAAGGATATGTATGTTGTATGTACACTATGACTATGTAAAAATAGATATGTACACTATATCAAATATCAAAAAAAAGGGAAGGCAATCATATGTACATAAACTTACACTTACAGGCATATGCATAGGGGGAGTCATTTCATAACTAAAAGAAAAATGACTAAGGATGAAGTATACACAGGTCTACATACTAATACATTAAGTATGTTGCAACTATATGTTTTTGATACTAATGTCAAAGGGGGAGATTGATGACATTAAGTTTTTCCATTAGTATACTTAAGTGAAAAACATGATAAAGGTTGGTATAGGCATACCCAATAGACAACACACTGCATAACCGATGAGATGACAATGCTTGACATGAAAATGCTAAGTATAGAATTACCCGATGAACACTAACAAGTGTTGAACCAATGACAAAGCATAAAGGACATCACCGATGGTATATTTTTGTGAACATTATTGATAGAGCTGAAAAGGAAAGGAACTTGATGAACAGTTCAAAATGGGGACACCGACAAAGCAGAAGACCGATAGAGAAAAGAATGAAAGAAACCCGACAGACTGACAGAGCAGCCTGACCATCAGAACCAACAATCAGTTACAGAACCTGCAAAAAGGGGATCTAAATTTCCACGTCAGATAAAACATTATAATTCTATTATATAATTTTAATTTGTTTTAAAACATTACTTGAGCTTCAAGCAAGTATATTATAAATATTTTAAAGCATCGTAATGGATCTAAAACATAACTAACTAAAGATTAAGGTCAAGTTGTAAACCTTGGATCTAGAGTTAATTTGAAAAGTGTGAATCAAGAATGGACCTAGAAACTAGTATATATAGATGTTCAATCATTTGTAACAGGTAATGAGTTGATAAATTATTGTAGCCACAAAGAGCATCTAAGCAACAGAAGTGAATTCATGCAAAGTTCAGAAACAAATCATATCAGTTCTCAAGAACATAGACAAGGCTACCGA
The DNA here is from genome assembly GCA_018584345.1 of Thuja plicata. Lineage (NCBI taxonomy): Eukaryota > Viridiplantae > Streptophyta > Pinopsida > Cupressales > Cupressaceae > Thuja > Thuja plicata. The sequence continues at coordinate 9,753,749 of MU226606.1, forward strand.
TGAGCAGAGACAAGGTATCATTCAATCACTCAAGGTAATTACATATACATTGTAAGCTTTATAGGATCTGTTATCATAAATTAGAGATTTCATATACTATCAGATAAACATTTATAATGTAGTTGCATTCTAACAAGTGCATCACATCAGAAAACCTTTAGTAGAAGGTGGACATAACAGTTCTTGACAAATCTCTTAGTAGAGTGCACACCTAACGGTGTTTCTAAATCTTCAAATGAAGTAGATCCTAACAGGTCTCCACTCTAATACTCCTAACAGGGTAGATCATCAGAAGTAATCAAATTGTAAGTCGTAACCGACTCCCTTCTTATCTACAGCTAGTGAAGTTTTGTGGGTGACATCCCCACTACAATTTTTACTTTCTAACAGGAGTTTTCTGTGATATCATATCTTGAGTTATGTGTTATTCACTTTCATGTATGTTTCTTGAATGTTTACACATGTAAAGAACTTATGTTATGATTTCACATACATAAATAAAGATGAATAGAAAGATAGGTGACTATACAAATTTTATGACACAAAGGTTAATGGGCCAATCACATAAAAAAATTTAGAGGTACTAAATCACCCCTCCCCTCTCAGTACATCATTCCAGTAATTCGAACACCCTTAGCCAAAAAAACTATACTAAACAACTAAAAAAGACACAGAAAAAGAAACCTACATCCATCTTTGCATCTAGCTCTGTCATCTTAGCCACACTGGCTTTAAGCTCCAGAATATCCTTGATAGACAAGGAGGTGTATTTCATCTTAGCTCTTATTCTTAAACCTAGACCTTTACCCTTAGTAGAAGTGGGATGAATAGTAACAAGACTCTCTAGCATGTAAACCAAAAGATGAGCATTTTTAGCAGAGGACTTCATATCCTCCTTGGAGTTCTCCAGCATATTCTCCAGAATGTTTTCCATGCATTCAATTCTAGATAATAGCATAACAGGGGCACACAATTCCTAAGAATTGTTATTGTATTTACCTTTTTTATACACTATTTCCTTCAGGATTTGGAGATTGGTTTTCAATTCACTGTTCTTCTCTCTGAGCTTCTTAATTTCCTGGTAGGTCCAATTTTTGTTCCTAAAAGATTAAATGGCTTTTTCTTTAGCCCTGTGAAAAAACCAAATATTATAATCCTCCTTGTCAGAAAATTCACCTATATCCATAGACGTCTCTCTCTCAGCAGTGTCGAGGTTGTATAATTTCTTTGTTTTGTCTACTTTCACACACTCTTTAGCCATGTAAAGGATGTTATAATCCATTCCCTTAGCCTATCCTTTGTGTATGGTTTCTCTTCATAAATATCAGTATTATCTTTAACATCCAAATGTTGGGAATGAGGTTTCTCCATATTAGAATCATACTCCTTCGCCACATTATCTATTTCATAATTACCTATCCCATCCATGGGGTTGAGATTCTTATCTCCCTCAGTCACATTCTTATTATCCCTATTATGTTGGGTGGTCCCATCAAGGTCAATAACAATTTTTCTCTGATCACTCTGACTGGGATAAATATCCATATCTATGTTACTATTCTCCAAATCTACAATTTTTTTTAGGTTATATAGAACCCTCCTTCTCAGAAGCTGTATCAGAGCTTTTAGGATTTTCTTAAGGGGAATCCCCTAAAGATGAGATATATGTTCCACCAACCAAAAATTCAGGCTTTTTACCAATATTCGGGGACAAATTAGAATCATCATTCCCAGAAGGAACACCATTTGAATCCTCATCCTCCAGGTTTATCGAATAATTCAGCAACTCAACTTTCTTGGTCCTCCGAGATGAGGATGGGGTTTCCATAGTTGTAGCCACAGACTTCCCATTTTAACCCTCTTCACAGAATCATTAGCCTTACCTAGATCAGGGTTGTTAATCTTCCTTTTTTCCCTAGGGATTTCACCCATATTACCAGATATATTATCTCTCATATACTCAAAAAACAATAGAATGAGACCCTCATGAATAATATATTTACTTGGGTGCTCCCTATTCTCAACTAGACTATGATACATATAATTATACAGGTAAAAAAGCCAAGAAATAATTATTTTATAACGAAGATGTTTTAAAAGTATAAATAATGAGACTGCACCCGTGTGAAACGCCCTTCCAGAGTAATATATTCCATTAACACCACAAGTATTTTACTTGAACCCTCCTTCATAGTATTCATAGCATAGAAACCTTTCTTTTTACCAATTCCTCTTCTCTTAGCCACAGACTTAGGGAATTTATTTACTGCCATTTTAGACAACTTCATATTTCCATAAAAATTAATGCCAGATAAGGGTAAACCAGTTACCTTCATAATAAGCTCCACATTGAGATCAATTTATCTCCCATCAATAGTAAAAAATTCATTCCTCCAACCATCAATGAAATTTTGGGTAATATGTTTGTCGTACCCGTACAATTTCTCTAGTTAGGGTAAAAGTTGACCCTTACTAAGCTTTCTCCAAATAACAAGGTCCTCTTTCCACTTGAAGTGATTCACATTCTCTTCTTTGTTAAATTTTCCACCCATTGCAATCACTTTCATAGCAATAGTGTTCATCCAACAATACAGAAAAGCCAAAATCCATATTTTGAGAAAGAAGAAGCAAATCACCCAGAAAGCGTGAAGAGAAAAGTTGCAATTATGATGCATCACCACAATGCAGAAGCCACCATAAGTAATGATGTGTTTATCCCTCCACAATCTTTCCATCATTATTATAAAATACTCCCTCTTTACTATTAGTCTTGTCAAAATTAATAAGACTAATATCCTCCACATTGAGGTTCTATATATTATGCCAAGTCATAAGAGATTCCAGAGCAACCCCTTTATTAGAGAACACATCAGAAACTTTATTTGACTCATGAAAGGCATTGGAGATGTAGGAATTATTAAAATACCTCACAATACCTTTATATTTACTAATTCACTTTCTCTATAGACCCCTAAACTTTGGATTTTCCTTTAAGGCGGTTTACAATATTTAGCGAGTCATCTTCCAACCAAACATTTAGATAATTTAGATGTTTGGCTAGGGATAGAGAGTAAAAGGGCCCAAGAGACCCAATGATATCATTTGATTGGGATCCAATGGGAACAACAATGGCCACAATGAAGTTACCTTTGCAATCCCGAATAACGCCACCACAACCAGCTTTACCTAGGTGAGCTTTGGCAACATCATCAAAGTTAATTTTAATCCAACCCTCGGGGGACTAACTAGTAAACATTGTCCCTAATATGTTTCTTGTCATCTTTCAAGCTAACACTACATCAATCAACTTCCATCCCCAAGCTCTTAGGATAATTATTATGCCGAAGAAAATTTTCTTGAATACTTTTAAATACAGCATTCGCAAGAACCAAAGGATATCTTTGCACTTCCTTGAAAATCTTGTTATTCCACTCTTTCCATAAGTTCCAAATAAGATGGGGAATAGCTATGTTCCACACAAGGCTAACTCTCTTATTCCGGCTAGGGCAAGTCCATTGTTGGAAAAAATCCTAGATAGAATTAGGTAAACCCCAACAGACATTCCATCTTTGTAACAAAGCTTCCTAGATTTATAAAGGATAGGAACAACTTAGAAGGACATGGGTCTCTGATTCACTCTCCCTATAACTGAGGCTACATCGGTGAGGATAGTGAAATCCCCTTTTCATAAGATATCAATAATAAGGGTTTTATTCTAGATAAATAACTAGAAGATCTCAATTTTATGAATAATATACTTGTTCCATGCTTTATCCACAAAAGGAGAATCGTTGGAAGGCTGGAGCTAGATTCTATATGTCAAAGCGATGGAAAATACTAGAAGGTTCCAAACCCCAAATTAGTATGAAAGTTAATTTTAGGATTAATCAAATATATGATAACTCTATTCTTACTTTGTATTTTTCTAATTTATAGTTATTTTAAATACATAATTAAAAAAATTAATATTAACTCTAATTTTATAGATAATAATTAAAATATTATTTTAATTTTAATTATTATTAATTATTATAATTATAAACCCTAATTATATCAACCAATTAGAATGTATTATTTTTCTATTTTATTATAATTTTAAAATTTTCAATAGTACAAAGGTAATATTTTTAACTTACTGTATAAAAACAAATTTCAGATCATTTGATTGGTTCAATTAATTAAACCTCGATACACAAAATTCACAGAATTGAACAAATAAGCATTTCATACTCATGACATTATTTTAGGCACTTCCTATGCTACAGTACCTCCAAAAGTAAATGAGAGCTTCCAATGCATGCAACCTATTTTTTTGGATTTTCTATGTTCTATTTTCTTTTGTTTTCATATGATGATGGTATCTTATCTTTTTATTAACTAATTAAATATCAAATTTTGGTTATAAAAGTTTACATATAGTTATTCAAAAATAAAATAATTATTTATCTATTATGTGAATTAAAAAATGTAAGTTCATTTTGTAATAATAAATTATTGATGATTTAAATGTATAATATATGAATAATATGTAATATAAAATTATTATAATGTCTTATTAGTAATGTTAGGTAGATATTTTTTAAGTATTATTTTTTATTTGTTAATATTTATATTAATTAGTTATAAAAATATACACACATACAAGTTGTGTTTATATTATAAGTATATTGGTATTATTATTATAATTAATATAACAATATTACATGAAATAAATTATGTAGCATGATTCAATTAATGCATCGTACCCTAGTTCAAAAAGCTGTATATAGACTAAAATTGATAAATGAAATAAAGTTCATTTAAAAAAATCCTTTTGGAGAAGAGGGGGATTCGAAGGGAGATTGAAGAATTGAATAATGATGTCATGGGAAATGGGATGGATTCTTTTTAATTTGATAAACACAAACATCTTGAACATCATCCTTATGAAATTGTTTCAAATGAAAAATCTTACTGGTGACAAAAATTTAGAAATTTACAGCTCATTGATGGGGATACGAATACCAATTTTTTTCATTAATCTACTAAATTGAAAAGGCAGGGAAACATAATTTATTGTGTCCATGATTCTAGGGGAAATCTTCTAACTAATGAACAAGAAATATCATGAAGTTATTGATTTATTTCAAAATCAATTGAAAGATGAAGGTATCTCTCACAAGGATACTGTTATTTATGTTATACCCTCCCTTGTCTTCGAGTCTTATAATGATATATTGTTGGCTCCTTTTACCTTGAATGAAATAAGGGAGGTGATATTTTCCATGTGTCATAAGAAGGCCCCTGGGCTAGATGGATTCACTACCCACTTCTTTCAAAAATCCACAAGAAATAAAACCATGCTTAAAAGACTGAATAATACTTCCATTTCTATTATTCTGAAATCCCATAATCCTGAATCATTTATGGATTTTTGATCAATTTCTCTATTTAATAATTTATATAAGATTATCACCAAGGTCATCTTGATTAGGCTTTTCAAGATAATTCCTAAAATAATTCTAGATTATCAAGGTGGATTTTTTCTTAGTAGGAAGACTTTAGATTGTACCATTGTGGCACATGAAGTTTCACATTCTATATCATCACTTAAAATTCCATGTATTATTATTAAACTTGATATGATGAAAGCTTATGACAAGCTCAATTGGGACAAAGTTGGAACAAAAAATAAGATTAGTTTTTTAGCTCGGGAAAAATTTTGTGTCTCCAAAGAGCATGGTGGGGAATGTATCAGAGAGATAGACAAACAAAATAAGGCTTTGGGAGAAAAAATACTTTGGAAGATTTATAAATGCTCCACATCAAAGTGAGCTTCCATTATTTAAGCTAAATAGCTTCCAAATTATAGTAAATAATGTTGGCAAGAGACATTTCTCATTTTACATCATATGTTTCAATTGTTGGAAACTATACCTTCTTTCCATGGCTACTTATCATATTGCGACGATACCAAAGGTTAGAGTGTAAATTTGGTTGTATGGAAAAAAATAACACAATATACAGAGTTTGATAAAAGGATGAGTACAAAAAAGTATGAATGATTTTTGGATTATGAACCTAGGAGGAGTTTCAAAGAAGTATAATATACCTTGTTCTACGTTTTTAGCAATTAATGTTATCAGATGTTTGAGTTATACCCTTCTGAGTATCGGGTATATAGTGAACAAGGAAGAACAATGATAGTTAGTTACTCGATTGATTGACGATCCTAATAGAGCGATGATTTGATCAATCTGAGAGTTGTAGATGATAGAGGTGACATCTATGATGGCATCTATAATTTTGATTGAAGTTAGGAACACATTTTGAGCCTAGATCTGGCCAACACCACACATTTTTTATATTGTTCTTGAGGTCGGCTAATGAAGATATTATCTTTGCTAATGGATATGTAACTTGAGTTTTGTGATGATTGATATATGTGATGGTGTAATGGATTAGTGATCAAAGGTTTCATTGCTATTTGAGAAGAAATTATTGTACCTACATGGAACTGTTCAAGCATAGTTAATACTATTTATCAGTTTGTTTTATTGGATTGTATTCCAATCATTTTTGTATGGTAGTGAGCCTTTGTATGTTGTAATTTTAGGAGTGGTCTCTAGGATATAATCATGAATGCAAGTACATTTTCCTTATGTACTCAAATGTTTAAGATGGTTATTATTTTTGCAGAATTAATTACCTGACCAGGTTCCATCCCCACCATGGTTTTTTCCTTAGCCAGGTTTCCATTATAAAAATAATGGTGTCAAAATGTTATGGATGATTTTCTTGTGCTTTTTTTTTTTATAACTTTTAATGGAATTTGGTTAATGGTTGTGAATTAAGTTTAATAACTTATTAAAAATGCTAGATCATTGATTCACCACCCCCCTCTTTTTTTTCCTCAATCCTAACAATTAGTATCAGAACTTGGTGCCTTGGAAGAATTCTAATAGCTTAAGGAATTACTCGATGGAAGTTTTGACAATGTCTAGCAGTGTTCAAAGACATATCTTGGTTTCACTCAAGAATACCTTGATAAAGAAAATACTCACAACCTTGAATTGGAAAAGAGACTCATGAATGTTGAAAGTTTCATCAAGAATTTGAAGGAACAATTAAACCAATAAAGGGATAAGAAATAAGATCTTGTTGAACAATTACAATAGAAGGGAATCACTAATGATTTATAAGACTTGAAAGAAAAATCAAATGAAAGTTAACATATCACAAAAAAAATTGCCACATTGTGGGCCAGGATATCTATAATTTTCTATAAAATAATTATTTGGGTCTAGAACTATGCTTAAAGAAATTAATTCTAATTTCATTGCCTTGATCCGCAAGTCTCCTGGTGTTGATTCAGTTGACTCCTTTAGGCTGATCAACTTATGTAACTTGGTGTATAAAACATTTTCCAAGTTTCTCACTCTTAGATTGTTGGCTATCCTTCCCCATATTATTTCCCCCTAGCAGAGTGGTTTTGTTCTAGGTAGGAAAATTATTGATTCCATCATGAAGGTGCATGAGGTCATTCATTCTACCCACTCCTCTTCCAACCATGGTTTCCTATTGAAGCTTGATCTCTCGAAGACTTATGACTGGGTGGACTGGGATTTTTTGATCAAGATTCTCCAATCTTTTGGTTTCTGTGATAAATTATTGCAGCTTGTTTCCCAGCTTATTAGTACTTCTATGGATGTAGTTATTGTGAATGGCTCTTCTTCCCATTTCTTCAAGCCTTCCAGGGGCTCCGTGAAGGTGATCCCTTGTCCCCCATTCTCTTCACTATTCTAGCGGGGGGTCTTGGTCATTATTTTTAGAACTTGGCTATTGATGGATCTTTAAAGGGCCTCATTCCTTCCTCTACTTCTAGGCCTTTCTCCCATGAGAAATTTGTGGATGACATGGTTATTATGGGGTCTTCTACTATCCAGGATGTCAAAATGATAAAACAAGCTCTTTCTATTTATTCCCAGGCCACTGGTCAAATTTCTAACTGGAATAAGAGTTCTTTGTATTTCATTAATACGCCAGAGGAAAGACATAATAGAATTTCTAGAATTATTGGGTGTGATATTGGTGCTTTTCCTGCCACCTAACTTGGTCTTCCTTTGGGATTGAAACCTCTTGACTCCTTTTGGGCAGGTATTGTGACAGATTCAATAGGAAATTAGCGGGCTGGAAGGGATCTCTTTTAAGTCAAGTGGGTAAACTTCAACTTCTTAAAGCTTCTCTATAGACTCTCCCCATCTATGCCCTGAGTGTGTTTAAAATCCTTGGTAAAGTTGCAGATATTATAGAGTTGATTCAGAGAAATTTTCTTTGGACAGGGGTGGAAGAAAGAAAGAGATTGGATTTATTTTCTTGGGACAAGGTTTGTACCCCGAAGAAGTGGGGAGGTTTTTGAATCCGCCCTTTAAGATTTACAAACCAGGCTCTCCTAGCTAAGAAGATCTGGTGAATATATGGTAAGAAAAAACAATGGAATAAAATTATTCACAACAAATATCTCTACTTCTTCCCTCATATATCGGATTTTATGATGTCTAATGTGAAGGTGCAGGGCTCTTTTATTTGTAATTGTATCCAGCAAGATAAGGAGATGACCTTCAAGGGTACTAAGTGGCTTTTGGGTACTAGCAGGAGAATTAAGTTCTGGGAATATTGTTGGCCTAAATATTTTCCTCTGAATTATATTCCTACTCTTTAGCCTTATATTGATATATGCATTCAGAGTTTTGGTCTGTGGGCTAAAGATTACTATGAGAATTAGTCCTAGGTTGATCTATCTGATGTAGATTTTTCACTTAATCCCTTGATGCTCGATCTGAATGTATGGAAAGTGGATTCTACCAATGAGGACAACTTGATTTGGGTAATTATCCCTTCAGGAGTCTTTTCTATTTCTTCGATCACTGATATTTTTTTGAAGCCATCGGATCCTCTTCCCTTTTAGGCCCAAGTTTGGGATAAATGTTTAACTCCTAAAATTAACATTTTTTATTGGCTGGTTTTGCAGAATAAGATTCTTACTATTGATAATCTCCAAAAAAGAGGTATGATTCTCCCTAATAGATGTTTCCTCTGTAAGAATGTTGAGGAATCAATCTTCCATATGGCTATTGACTGTCGATACTCTAAAGAAGTTTGGTACCTCACCTTGCAATGCTGGAAGATTTGCTGGGTTTCCCCAAATAATATGGAGAATTTTTTCATCCAGTGGAGAAATGATATGGTTCCCATGGATAGTTTTTTGTGGAACATCATTTCCCCTTATGTTGTTTGGAAACTATGGCGTGAACGCAATGATAAAGTGTTTAGAGATACTACCCTGCCTCCAGTGGGTATTGCTAAAAAGATTAAGATAAGCATCAAGGAGAATTTAATGTCTTGAATGGAGTTAAGATGGATTTTAATGCTGGAGATACTACTGGCACCAAAGATAAATCCTTGTCCTAGTGGGAGAATGACATATGGCTTTCTCCCCCTCTAGGCTGGATTAAAGCCAATTTTGACGGTGTGGCGAAGGGTAATCCGGGCCCTGCTGGTTGTGGAGGTATAATTCAAGATGACATAAACAACTGCCTTGCTGCCATGACATTCCTCATTGGTGTCAAGGCCAACCATATGGCAGAGGTGATGGCTCTCCTTCAAATATTAAAAATTATTAATGAGGAAATGTCCTCGAACGTGTGGATTGAAGGTGATTCAATGAATTTATTAAATTACATAAATGCAATTACTAAGCCATCATGGTCTATCAAGGCTATTATTCATGAGGCTCGTATAATCATTAATTATTTCAAGAATGTCATTATTTCGCATAACTTCAGGGAGGATGAATTGGAAAACATTGTTGATAAGGCCGAGGACATCATGACCTAGCATCGTGGTAGTGATTTGACCAAATTGAGGTGAAGGTCAAGTTGGTGTTTGATCTAACTCACATAAAAAGAGAAGATTTGGAAAATCTCAAAAATCTCAAATGAAAATGGGCACATCATTAAATGCAGTTAAAAGGGTTACAAAAAGTCTTGTCTTTCCTGAGGTTGCTAAGTGTAGACATGCGGATACTTGCACTTTTAACAATTTGAATTTGGATATTGTGCTCTATCTTAGTTTTGTCTTCACCATTTCTATTGAGAGTCTATTCTGGAAGGGTATCATGGGTGGTGGGCTTAACCGTAAGGAGCTGAAGAACTGTGAAAAATGGAATAATTATACTGATGTCTAGGATAAGCTCAACAAGGGTGGCCTCACTACCTACATGGAGCACCTTCATGGATCTAAAGATGCAGTCACCAAATATTTTGTTGAGAGAAAGGATGGTATTGTGGTTATTGGGGGAATGGTCATTAAAATTGTCGAAGACCTTAATGCTGAGGTGACTAGTTTGAATACCAAGGGCATGAAGTTTTATAGAGATAAGAAGATATCCCATAAGGCTATCCAGTACTTCCCAAAGGACAAGGTGGAGGCCGAAAGTATGGTGAAATATTCTAGGGGATGTTATGATACCGAATCCATCAAGGAGTTCTAGAAGAAGGTTCTTACTATTGTAATAGAGTATATCTCCCTAGATGGGAGGTTTAAAAGGGCTCACTCATACCATTTTGTGCTTCTCTGTCATTTCATACATAAGGTTAGGGTTTCCCTTCCTTTTTACATTTTGCATTCTCTCCGTCATAGTATAATCAACCACAGGAAAAAAGAGATCAAGCCCATTCTATATGAGGGCCTCATTCTTTTAATTATTGAGCATGTTATGAAAATTGTGATTAGCAGCCCTCTTATTCTCTCGCCTAGAGACTCTGGTTCTACTAAGGCCTCAGGTAAATGGATTCATGTGGGGGAGGATATTGTAGAGCCGACTGTTTAAAAATTAATATTTGAAAAAAATAAAGGTATCGACACAAACTCTGATGGAGAGTGCTGAAAGTTATGCGAATATCGATTATATCCTCCACTCCCAGTATGAAGATGAGAGCAAGGAGTCCCTGTCGGTTTTGGAGAGTGTTTCTAGAAACAAAGAGGACAAGTCTGTGTTTTCCCATATAACCAAGGATACAGGTATTGACCCTGAAGACATTGAGGTGGATGTGGGTAATCAGAAAGTTCCTATATTGGTCAACTATGCTAGCTCTAAAAATCATGATGTTCCCATTTCTTTGAAGCTTGATGTGGTCATGGAGGTACATTCAGTGAGGAAGGAGGATGATAGCCCTAGTCTTGACACTTCTGAGAAGGGTAATTCCCCTTCTAGATATAGGAACATTCTTTTTTTCTAGAATGGTTGACATGCAAGAATGGAATGTGCAACTCCTTTAAGACGACGTGGATGACAAAATTGAACCCCCTTTGGGAGTTCTCCAAACTATGAGGGAGATGTCAATGTACTCATTCTGTCTCATGAAATGGGTCTTCAAGGAAATAAAAAGCCTCCATCTCATCTTTTGTTCCCTCTCTACTAGAGTTGATCTTCTTCAGGGAAATTTGGATTCTGGGTCAGTCACAATTGATGGTAATAAGGACAAAGAGGCAGATAATAATATGAAGAATTTGTGAGAAAGATTTGACATCCTGGAGAACACTCTAAAGAAGTACATGAAGGATAATAACATTTTTATGGGTTGTGCTATGGAGTGCTTTAACACCATCAAATCAGAGTTGGATGTTGGGTCTCCTACAGTGATGATTGAGGATGATAAAGATGAAAAGGAGGATGTTGGTCTAGGCAAGCGTACATGTTCTCCTAAAAAGAAGAAAATCCAAGATAGGATCCTGGAACTCTCAGACTTTAACGCTGCAATTAAGAAGGTGTTTGAGGCTAAGAAGGAAGCAGAGGGTACTCTTCTAGAGTTTTCCTAGGTCTTGTTGTTCCCCTTCTTTTTTTGTAGGATCATTTTTTGGTTTTCGGTTGAAAGGTGGTTTAGTTGGTTTCTGGTTTTTGTCTCTAGATTTTTGTGTTGGTCCTGGGTTTCGTGGGCTGGGCTTTAGTCCTAATTCAATTTAGTGGACTTATCTCATATTTCTTTTTTGTAATGGTTGTAAGGGCTTTCAGGTCCCCATAAAACCTATTTTTACCAGCAATCAAAAACATATCATAAAAGATAGAGATAATATGAAACATGAAATGGAAGCTACAGTAATGAAGATTACTAAGGAGGTTGAAGAAAATAAAAATATTGAGAAATCCTTGAAGGAAAAAACTAATGAGTGTCATAAACATAATTGTGAGTTTGAAAATTTGCATATTGATCTTGAGAAATCCAGACATAATGAGAAATAAATTGAAAGGGTAATTAAAGTTCTTAGGACTCAACTTTTAGAAACCAATGAATTCAAAGATAAATTTAAATCTAGTTCTATGAAGCTTGATAAATGGTTGGGAAGCCTAAGGGAAAAGGGAGAGACACAAGGACTTTTATTTGAGAAGGGAGAAAGCTCTGGATCTAGTCAGAGCTACACCTTATTAGACAAATAGATTCAAGAGCCTAAACGAACGCCTACAAGATAATATAATGGACAAAAATTCAATGGGATATGATTTTCATGAAACAAATTTGGTCATAGGAAAAATCAATGCATTAGTAGACCTAATACCACATCCTTTTCTAGCTATTGTTAAACTTGTTATAACTATGGAAACAATTCAAATGAACACATTCAAACATGAATAATTCAATGAAGCAAACGAACATAACCTGCTACAAATGTAACAATTTTGGAGACATTGTAAAGTAGTGGAGACTAAGGAAAAATAAGCAAACACAAGGTATGGAAATGTGATATTTTTTAATTGTAAAAATCTAGGTCACATTGCTAGGAATTGTAGATAAAATCATGTAAGAGTGTTTCTAGAAACAAATAATGTGTAAAATGATAAAATGGAAGAAAGTAATTAATATTGATGAAGTTAAGAAAGAAATGAGAAAGAGATGGGTTAGAAAGGAACAAATTAGTTCTATTGGAATGATCATACCGGATTTTTGTGTGGAAATTTCATCAGTGAACTAATTAGGTCAATGGACGAAGGGGGAGTTTTTCATGAAAAATCTTCTACCTGGCCCCTTAATTGAATAATGTAGTGAATGTGATTGGAATATTAAGATGTATAAGTGGATTAAGAACATTTATTATCATTTGCATGAGTTTTTACTAATGTTTCAAAGGTTTGATAATGGATTTTCTACCGTCTATTCTAAGACAATTCGAATCTAGGGTATAATGTATTAAATGTTACTTTTTGGGTATGAGAAGTAACAAAAGAGAACTTCTTCTTTTTATTTCGCACCTTGCAAGTCAAAGAAGTTATAGAAGAGTTTTTTAAGGTGCTTCAAAGCAGATAGAAGCAATTTACAAAATTTTCAAATTTTAACCCTAATTCTTCAAGAAAGGTTTTTTATCTTCACACAGTTTGATATTTGATGCTAGAATCATTGATATTCCCCCTGTTATTGACACTACTAAGTGCCCAAGACCGATTTTAATAAACACTCTCATAAATCTATGTAGATGACCCATATGGTGAATTTTCATCAATTCTCTATGACATCTTGCACATTGAATATATAAGGGTATACATGTTAGCAGAACTAAGAGAGGTGGGGTGGGGGTGAATCAGTTGTGTGCCCAATTAAAAAATATTTAAACTCAAAAACTAATTACTCTATGTAAATCATAACGCAAGTATTTTGTGTCAAGGAAAACCTTGTTAAGGGAATAACCTCGGTGGGAATTAGCACCCACAAATAATGTACTTAGTGTATAATTTCCTTGTTAGGAGATATATCCCTATTAGGAGTCGAGCATTACATTTAGTAAAAATCCATTTTAAAGGATGAGCCTTGTTAGGGGAAATACAATGAGGCTCACTGCCCAAGCACACTGCTCAAATATGAAGGTTAAAGCCACCTTCTTGATCCACTCTCCAAAAGAAAGTATATAGATATACTTATAACAATGAACTGATTGACAACAACTTTCTTCGCTTATACAGTTCCAATGAAGTGCATTACAACTACAATCACTGTTCTATATCAATAGAATTCACATCCATAGCCTTTTCACATTCCACTTCCATATAACAATAATAGGAAGTGACTTTCCTTTATACAAGTTACAGAAAGAAATTAGGTTGGTCTATTAATACTTTCCCAATGTATAAATAAATACATGCTGACAAATGATAACAATTTGACAATGAAAGGGCCAAAAGTAGGCTTGGAAAGAGAAAGGAGGATACACACTAAGAAAGGGACACAAAAAGGAGTGAGGAGTTAGAAAGGGTTACAATTTATGACACCATAGATTATATGAAGTCGGGCAATACTTTATTTTTTGAAAATTGAAATTTCCAAATACTTTAATTGTGAATCTTTTATCCATTATATTTTAGGCCTACAATAATTGTTATAAAGGATAAAAAAAAATATGTGTGCTTTCTCTTCCATCTTAAAGAGGTATTACTTCAATAATAATTTGCATTAAATACAACTTTTAGTGCCTTGATGTGATAGAGTACCTATCTATCTGCCTCAAAATAAAACACGTAGATCTATACATATAAAAAAATATACACCCTCTCACAAGTTGGTATGTCACAATCATAAAAATATTCCTTGTTCAATTCTTGTATGTTTAATTCAATAAGCATCCTCATATGGTCTAGAGCCTCCTCTCTAGTTGTTCTAGGGTTTTTTCTGAATCAACATCCTATCAATTGAGCAATATCTCCATGTTGTTTCTTGTGCTTTAACAACAAGGATAAAAAAATATGTAATGAAATATTATCAAATATAAAATTCACAATTTTAATAAATCCAAATTCATATAGTGATATGTGGTAGATGAGAGCCTAAAATCCTTTGGAACCATCAATTATTTTGTAATCCAAGGCTACACTACTTTCAAACGTATTGAGTTTCTTCAAGATGGTATCATCTAGGAGATATGTGTTGATTAAAATCAACATAAATAATTTAGCCACAATAACAATATAAGATGTTAATTAACACTTTAAATGATTAGATAAAGTTAGATACTAGTGATTAGCTATCTATTTGACAAATTAGAATTTTATCCAAATTAGTGTCTTCCACTATACCATGAGATACAAAATGAAGCTTAAAATTAATAATATTAAATAAGTTTTAGAAAAATAATAAATAAATAAAATTAATATTTATATATTTATAAACATCAATATAGTACTAAATCACAACCTAATCCTTAAATACTTTATCATCAATTGTTTCACATGCGGATAATGTATCTTTTTAGCCTCAATAGAAATATCCATATATGTTTTGTAGGCAAATTGAAGACTGATTGACATATAGTTTAAAAGTTGATCCATTATTGGAAGATCCAAATTGTATATTGAAATGTGAACAAATAACCTCATATATCAAATAAAAAATAAATAAAAAGATAAGAATTGTACATTATTATGATTTATAAATTTTATTTTCTTTAATATATCAGGTTATGACAGTAATAAATTCTACAACAAATGACTTGATCAAAGCCTCTTTAAAGGTTATGGGCTCATGAATTCCATAAATATATTAAATATCACCAATAATAGTAATGAGTATATTGGTTTTGGCACAATGTAGTCTTGTTGCTATTAATAGTCCATATTAGTGCCTAAAGAAAATTAGCTTATTTACAATCTTCTCATCTTGCCATCCAATAATTTGTATTAAACCATATGACTACCCATACTTTGTGGGCATGACAAACTACAAATAGTGAGCATGATGTAGTCCATGAATGATACATTGAATTCTTTTATTATACATTTGATTATATTTCTTTTCCATCTTATAAAAAATATTATGGACTTAATTCTAACACAAAGTTAATATAAAATTTGAAATTAACTATCTTAAAGAATTGAGATATAACTGTATCACTAGAGTAAATTTTTAACTTCATATGGTTGGCGAGATAAGAAGATACTAAAATCTACTATTACGAGTTGTAAAATTTTCCTTACAAGTATCAGACAATTTCGTTGTTCATTCGTATCATTGCATTCTTTTAATTTTTTTCCGCAATCCACTCTTTTGTTCTCGCAGTAGAGTGCACTTCTTTTCAAGATTATGGCATGTAAAGACTAACATTTTGACACTAAAAGCCACATCAATAAAACCCGCTATTTTAGGGAGTCGGTCAACAAGTCAATGGTCGATCACATAAGTCGATAAGATATCAATAAAGTCGCTATTAAATAGAAAGATCAGAAAATAATTGCGACCACATCTGTCAAAAAGATAAATCATACCTCTGTACAAAGTCGAGTGAAACGTCGACCATATGTCGAGTGTCCTAAAGACATCACAACAAGAAATGTCCCATCAAATACAAGTAACAATTACTGTCATGTCAAGATAATGATTCAATAGATTTTTCGACCAACTATCGAGACATATAGTAAAAGATTAATAATAATAGCCTCAATTACAGACTTCCATCTCATAAAAAGAAAGGCAAACCTCAGAGTCAAGAAATACCACCATGACGAATACAGATCCGTGTAGCACTATAATGTAATGTCCTTCCTGAAACAAAAAAACTTCAAAATCCTATTCACAAAAGTTAGCTAGGGCGAGAATATTGTGGGAGTGTGTTTCCACCCTACCACGAAGTAGTAACAGTTCCCTGGAATATTTCCTGACATGAAAGATACCCAGCCCAGCTAGAGATAGTCTAACAAAGTAAAACTGACTAAAGTAATGGAATTGTGCAATTCATCAATGTTTACATCAAGTACTGTCAACACATCGTAGTGTTCAA
>MU226606.1:9778705-9789840 GCA_018584345.1 Thuja plicata
CACCGAGCGGATACAAGTTTTTAAAGACAAGATTTTACATACTATATGCTTCGTTGTTGGGCAATGTCTGCGAAAGGTAGTGTTTAATACCAGCAATAATCCAGCTGAGAACTGACCAAGGAAATTCACAAGTCTCTGATTAGGTTTGGAGAAAGAACAAGCTGAGGTTTGGGGAGCTTACGACTCTTAATATTAGCAATCTTACTAAGACTCAAGCCATGCGCAGTATTTAGCTATGCATGCGGAAATGGTTGAAGTATATATATATATATATAAAGCGAACAACTTCCAAGAAACCGTGGTAACAACATAAGAATTGCTAACCGTTTCTACGAGTAAGGAAAGAAGAAAAGTGTTTAAATATATTGGATTGCCCAGTCAACAACAAAGAGGACAAAACACCAGGTAAGGAGAAGGCATGACATGAGGTAAGAAATGGCCCAGCTCACTTAGCTACCTATGAAACACAGCATGCATATAATTTCCTTTTTAAAACCTTAAAACACTGATACTATGGCGCATAAAATACAAACAGTGGTGCTTTTAAATCATTATTTCTAAAAAAACATATATGCCATGACTTAGGAAGGAACCTGGAATTACGAAGTATCTTGAGCTGCTAAAATTTGTTACCACAACCGCCCACAGCCTCATTTTTGGTTCTTTCTGCAACAACGAATCCCCTTCTTCCTATTCGTTCCAAAGACAAGCAAAACAGAAAAACCAACCACCCACGAGAGAAAGAGAAGATGCCAGAATTAAGGAGTATGGCTTCTTTAATAGCCACTCCCTTCCCCATTTCTAATCTCTCGCTGACTTCTCAACTCCCCACTGCCTCCACTAACAAATAATCCTAAAATTAGGGATCTTATCTCATCTCCAAAAATGGGTTGTGACATGGCACAATTTTTTTGTTTTGTAAAGCTCATTTTTTTTTGTTTTGTAAAGCTCATTTTGCAACAACCAAGTTTATTATTAAGCTCACTTGTATTTACTTTTGTTTTGTTAATCTCATTTTGCAATTATATGTTCTTATAACCAAACTCTTTCAACTTTTTTTCAACGTGTTTTGTTTCATCTCTTAGATTAATGTAATTTTCCTCAAGCTTAAGCTTCAGTCTTGTTTCGTTGAGCTCATTTTGCAGGCCTGCAACCGTGCCTTCCAACTCTGCCTTAGATGAATTCCACGAGCACCTATATTCACTCATTTTCTCGCTCATTGGTGATTGGTGATTGTAACATCCAAAATTTGATTCAGGCTGTATCATCACTTGTATTTACTTTTGTTGGCCCTGCAAATATTCAATGTCATTATGGACTTATTTATTATTACCACGGCCGGGAAATGGGTAAGAAAACGGAAGCAGACAAGTGTGATGGTTAAGCCCAGCAGCATATGCTGATTTATGAATAGACCTGCAGCTCATTTACATTGAACCCTGAAAAAAAAGCTATTGGGATTGTAAAATATAAAAACAGGCAGAATATTGCAATTTGAAAATAGAAAGCCCCAGAATCGCAGGTAAAAAAGAAGTCATAAATTGTAGTGAAGGACGATGGTGTCGATGGGAATCATAGAGAGTGGTGATGGAGTCGATGCGAATTTCTCGATTAATTCTCCCAATGGATTGTGTTGATCGCTTCTACAGTACTGGAATTTCTCGATTAATTCTCCCAATGGATTGTGGTGATCGCTTCTACACTGCAATTTCTCGATTAATTCTCACAATGTTTGGGAGGGCTCCTCAAGTTAAAATAACTCCCCTCTATAAATAGGATTGCATTATCATTTCTTGGCAACAGAACATAAAAGATTTTGATTGTGATTTGGATATTGATATATTGGCAAAGGCAATGATTTTGATTGTGATTTGGATATTGATATATTGGCAGGTATGGCAGTAGCTCTCCCTAATCCCTGCGATGCTTCCTGCTCTAACGAATCTGAATGTTTCGACGGTTATGCATGCTTCCAGATCGGAGCCTGTGGTGACGGATTGGGATATTGCAATGATTTTTATTTCCATCACCATTCTGATTGTGGCGATGAATTTACTTGCTGCCAGATCGGGGCGTGTGGTCCGGGCCTAGGATTTTGCTGTTAATCTCTTTATTTGCTGCAGCGGGACTTTGCTCTTACCAAACACTTGAACTTCCATTTTCAAAATAAATAATCTATTATGCTTTGGACATCATTATAATAGTTTAATTATGTTTTATTTCCTTACATTCGTGTGGTTCCAATGATGCTATAGAACTGGCCTAGTTCAATATGGATATGTGTTGTTAAATTATATAATCTTTCTATAATATTAGTCACTTATATTAAATTTATATTAAATTAGAGGAAATCAAATTTTGATAGTTATGAATGTATGATATCTTATGTCTATATCTTTTGTTGGGAGCATGTATGCTTATCTAAGCAAACATTAGGATCTACTCATTTATAAAATCATTGTAGCTAAGAGGGAGATGATCACTTTATTGCATGTAAGATATTATTATCATAGAATGAGCATAGATCAAAGAGAGATGATCATCTTTTACTATGCAATATCTTATTTTCTTAGAATATTTAATTATATAAAAGGGAGATGGTTTTCTTTTATTTGTTGTATCCTGTTTTCTTTTACTTGTCATAGATAAAAGGGGGATAAAAGAGAGATGGTTAGGTCAATTAGAGAAACTACCCAGCAATGAATAAATGAATTGTAGCTCTTAAAGTAATGTATTCTTGTCCATAATTGATTAATATGGTTATCTCCATGTAAATTTTTAGCACATCATCGTAACTTAGTATTTATTACCATATGTGCTATGGCTCTATCTATGATCCTTACAAGTATATTAATGTCCTTGTTTGAGGATCGTTCTCTTATGGTACTAGCACAAAATACGGATGTAAAAAATCTTTTCTAACTTTCCTACCTTTATTGTTGTTATTAAGAGATAAATATAAAATAAATAATTTTAGTTTCTAGTGGAAAATTATATAACTATTAATATATCTATAAATTGATGAAAGAATTTATTATGCGTTAACCACCTTTTATGATGCTTGATCTAGTGGAGTAACCACTTACTCTCAACTTGGAAACTTCCAAGTTGTCGGAGTGGGAATATTCTTTAGTCCTCCTTTTCATTCAACATGCACTCGACCAGGGAGATGGAGTAGGTTTTTCTTATTTGTTTCTTTTAATTTGTCCCAAGACTTAAAAATGAAAGAGGCATGAGGAACAAAAAAAAAGAAAGAAAGATAGTTATTAAAAAGGCGAGCTCACAATGTTTAAGAGAATTTCTAACAACAAGAATACTCAATCATAGGTACAAACAATTTTATTTGTATTTTGTTATTATATGGGATATGCAATATTATGTATATTCAACATTGAAAGATCTATCATTCCCTTGTAGCATTTAACAAATGGATTGAATACTTGATTTGCTATAATATTTTGCATGCATCTTTGCACAGACATATGACAAAGATAAGGATGAAATATTTGAATCCATTACTTCGCATTCTAGTGACTGGGACCATATGTCAAGATAGATTAAAATAGGTTTGTATATTGATATCACACGCTTATATAGTGCACACGCTTAGATATGTGCAATTACTTTGAAACATGTTGAACTAGTGTCATTTCAAAAGTATCTAATATAAATCTAGGTTGAAAGTGGTTCTAATATTTTAAATATAATTTTCCAGGTCAAGTTGTTTCACGAGATGTTTTGCAATCATAGTAGAGAGATGCAAACATAGACAGTGTTATTTGTTTTTTATTGCACTACACAAAAGAGATGAAGAAGTCAAAAAAAGAAAAAGACAAGTGATAAAATGTTGTTCCTCATACATTCAATGATATAATGATGATCTATCATGTTGATTTATTTATATTTGAATATATATCTTGAATTTTTTTTAAATAAATCTTAGGTTTAAACTGGTTCAATGTTTGATATATTTTTCAAAATTTATTATGTAGGTTACTTCAAGAAATTTTGTTACATGGGACTTTGACATGATCCTTTAAACTTTTATATCTTGTATATTTAAAATGTTGTATGTATGTACGTCTTACCTTGGAATGTTGTTTCTCATTTTAGGTTCAGTTGTAGTCCAAGGGACATATTTCAAATAATTAAAAATGAGATTCATTTTATTGACGATTAACCTGCCAACAAGATATATCAGCATGGGCATCTAGTAATTGCTACAACCCTAGTAATTAACGAGTATTTTTTATTAATGTGATGTATATTATGTCTATAAATTTTAACAATGAAATTTATATAATTGATCTTGTATATTCATATATATTTCCAAAGAGATTCATTTTATTAGAATATTTTGGTGCTTATGATTTAGTAACTATATAATTGAAATAATTAAGCTAAACCATGCAATGCATATTTTTGAAGAAGTCGTGTGTTTCACCAAAAAGGGAGCATTACCAAGGTAAGTTATAATGGATTATTTCTTATATCATCTCCAAGGTAGCTCATTGAGAGGAAAGAGGTAGTTGAATCACCAACATTCCATTGAGTTTGAAGATATTTTTGGAAATAAATATGTCTTTATCAAGAAGACCTTACACTATGAAAGACTAGTTACCTAAATCCCATTTATCTTTTGGTTAGATCAGGTTAACTAGGATAACATGATGAATCAACGAGTGCAATGTGGTTGGGTGTCATTTTTGAAATCTAGATTCTAAGATAAAAGAGGCTAAATGGAAATCCAAGTGATTCACTCGTAAAATTCTATAATGCTAAAAGTTATAAATTCCTTATTATATCTACTCATATTTACCATAACTAAATTACTTCAAAGTTGGCAAACTCAACCTGCTGACCACTGGACAAAATTACTTAGTTCTAAAAATAAAAGAAATATGAAAATAATTTCTCCTGCTATTTACTACCATGACGAAAGAGCTCTTGTCCATAATTATTTTTTAATCTTTTCCCTTAATTAATTCAAATTAGCAAATGATGCCTATTGATCACTTGACTAAACTGGTTAATGTCAACCAATGAATGATATAAATTTGCTCACGTACAATTTAATCTTAGGATGACATCTAGATATAGGTCACTCTACCGCTGATCCCTTATAGTAAACATGTGTACTACCCCCTTTACCATTACATTGTATTTTTCATGGACCTAGCCAAATTAGAGCCTTATTTACACTGCTCCACCTTTGACACCAATGAAAAAGGTATTACAAAATGTGTCAAAATTATATTTATGTAAAAGTAGAAAAACCTATAAACACTCTACTGAAAATGTCATTGTAGTTACTCTTCAAAATGTGTAGGTCATTGTCTCAAGTCTTCAGTAAGTTTTCAACAATGGAAATCTATCCACTTAGGAAAAATGATAATTCTTCTAACCTCAACTATGCACACATATGGGAAAACTAGAGCCTTGTTAGACTCCTCAACCCATGTTGAAAAATGGCTAACTTTCGAATCAAGAAAATCTACAACTCCATTAAGTTAGCTATCCTCTTGTCTTGCTCAGTCCTATTTGATTTTAACTTATAATATATATAATTTAGTGGTATAATTTAGCACTTTTATAAAAGAAATAAAAAATTAATCAACAGATTAAATTACATATTACATTATTTGTACCTCAATGTTTGAGATGACTTGATTCATCATTCTATATCAAAAATAATATCAATTAATTATTAAAATTGTCTAACTTAAAATCAACTAATTAACCAACCCATCAAATTTAAAACCAACTAATTAAAGAAACTATAAAATACAAAATAAACACAATTATCAAAAATTTTATTATAAAACTTGAAATTAACTAATTAATCAATTGTCTATCCCTACTGCTCAATTATCTATTTTAAGCACTCTTTTCAAAATAAAACTAATAAAAATCTCCACATCATTACAATCTCACAACAATTTTTGTATTATCAATTAATGTATTTTAATACATATGTTTGGAAATTTGTTTTAGCTATATAGAAAAACACCATTACAATTGCTTCATGTTTTTATACATGTTTACAAAAATTTTTAAATGTTTCAAAATTATATTCAATTTTGATTTTTATTTCTAAACTTCCATTTTTCTATTTCAGAATCAAATATTTCTTTTCAAATATCCAAACTTTAAAATTTTAATTATAAAAAAATAAACTTTGAACCAATAATAATGCGTGGTTGATAAATTTTATTAACACAGTTATAATACATAATGTCTTATTTAATTTTATCCTATAATAGAACTATATACCAGAACCTCCTGATCTTGGTTTCATCCCACCTTTTGTTATATGCAAATCAAGATCATATTGTAACTTAAATTACAATTGGCAGGGAGTAGATCAGCCTAAAGGGTCATATGCAAATCAAGATAAAATTACTAGTGGCAAGAACTAACATGCCATCATATCCAAATTATGTCCCAATTTGGAGGGACTAAGGCACTTAGCACCATAGTTTACTAGGACCATTGTCCCTAGTATCCTAGTCCATCAAAACCATGGTTCCTAGAACTTTGGTCCACCAAAGAGAGGTAAAAAGTGGTACATAGAGATGCAAAAAGCTCAATCTGCAGATGATTTGATATCCATGCTGGAAAATGACAACAATTTGACAATGAAGGGGTCAAAAATAGGCTTGGAAAGAGAAAGGAGGACACACACTAAGGTAAGGACACAAAAAAGAGTGAGGAATTATAAAGAGTTACAATTTATGACACCATAGATTATATGAAGTGGGGAAATAATTTATTTTTTGAAAATTGGAATTTCCAAACACTTTAATTATGAAGCTTTTATGCATTATTTTTAGGCCTACAATAACTTTTATGAAAGAACAACAAATAAAATTTGTGTTCTCTCTTCCATATTACAGATGTATTTCTTCAATAATAATGTGCATTAAATACAAATTTTAGTGCCTTGATGTGATAAAGAACCCATCTATCTACCTCAAAATAAAACACATAGATATATACACAAAAATAATATAAAACCTCTCACAAGTTGGTTTGTCACGATCATAAATGAAATATTCCTTGTTCCACCCTTGTATGTTTAATTCAATAAGCATCCTCATATGATCTAGAGCCTCTTCTCTAGTTATTGTAGGGTTTTCTCTAAATAACATCCTATCAATTGGGTGAGGGCGTTTTGACCCCCGTGCTATGCTGGTTCTCTGTTGGTAGTTTGCACTTCTCGTGTTGGCTATGTCTAATTAGGTCAGCCCCTTGTCTTGGCTGCTTTTTTAATAAAAAACATGCTATCAATTGGGCAATATCTCCATGCTCTTTCTCATGCTATAACAACAAGGGTAAAAAAATATGTAATGAAATATTATCAAATATATAATTCACAATTTTAGTAAATCCAAAATCATACAGTGATATGTGGTAGATGAATGGATAAAATCCTGTGGAATCATCAATTATTTTGCAATTCAAGGCTACACTACTTTCAAATGTATAGATTTTCTTCAAGATGGTTTCATCTAGGAGATAGGTTTTGATTAAAATCAACATAAATAATTTAGCCACATTAACAATGTAAGATGTTAATTAACACTTTAAATGATTACATAAAGAACTAGATGTTAGTGATTAGCTATCCATTCAACAAATCAGAATTTTGTCCAAATTAGTGTCTTCCTAAGGCGGGTGCATTCTAGAGATTTCTAGATTATTAAAAATATAGTGATTTGTTTGTTTGTAACACCCCAATAGTCTTTTAGTGATCCAAATACAATTATTTTGAAAATAAACAGGGAGTTAGAGGAATATTAGTGATTATTGTTTGATCCTTCTTGAATTTTTTGATCTTAGATGATATGATTTTATTTTTTTTGGCAAAAATGGTTGAGCCATTATAATTTTTTTATTATATACATGTTTCAAAGGCCCAGGAGGGAAAGAAACAGTCAAGAAAACCCTCCTTCCTTTCCATTACATACAATTACAGACATTTGAACGTCAATAAGGCCCAAAAGACTTGTTTCTTAAAACCCTAAACCCTATTTCCAATCTTCTATCAACAAAAGGATTGAAAACCTTACATTTTCTTCTAATAGACACCATAACCCCCGTGATATGCATTAGAAATCTTTTTTGTACTCACTACCAATCCGAGAAGAAAGAAGCCCCAAAATTCAAAAACTAATACAGCACAGACATCAGTTATCATTTTACTTTTCGCTTTGTCGAAGCCCATACGGATGTGGTCAAAAGTGCTTGTGAAGTGGACGCTATTGGAAATGTGGCATTTGCCTCATCGTAAATGTAGGATAGCACAGTAGAGAACCTGTCAAACAACAAGAATGCATTTGTGACCATTCCACTAGGCAGGATATCTATGAACTTTATGATTTCTTTTCTTAAATGTATGATATCCTGTCCTTGCAGTGATAGATTAAGTATATCATAGAGGCATACAATTTTATTTTTATTATCCAGCTCTGCCTGATGGAAGAAGCCCCCGACCCAAGCCATGGACGACCTCAACTGATAGTCATTGATTGCTTCTTGTAACTCCTCCACCAAGACAAAATCCTTTTTCAAAATCTTATTGGTCATTCGGAAGAAGACGTCAAAATCCAGCACCATGTCGTACCAGCTGGAGAGAAAAACTGAAACCACCTGGGTGTGTAGAAGATGATGAGGGACATCTAGGAGCATGATACCATCACATATTATACCTCTGATAGCATCAATTACTATCTTTGAAAGGGGATTAAAAATGCAATGTTCATTTGACGACCCAAATATGGGCCTAAAATTGGGTGTTCCCAATGTTGTACCCTCAGGGATACTCTCAAGTTTAACTCCTTGTAATCCATTAACTTACCCACTTAGCCCAAATTTGAGATAATTCAGAAAATAAATGGAAAAAATGAACAGTCTTTGGGGGGATAAATAGGCCTGGACTGATGCATGCATCATGCTTAAGGGAAAACGTGACTTTTCTTGGAATAATTACCACATGTGTTTCAGATTCTGAAAATCTCAGGACTTAGCTGTAGATTAATTATGGCAATTAAAGAGGATATTTATCTCCTTTTTTTTCGTCCTTCTTGACATAGATGAGATCTTACGGATCGACACCTCATCCCTTTATTTCATATCGCATTAAATCACTTTAATCCCTTCATCGAGATCTAACCCTTACACTTGTGTCAAAAGAAAAAACTCAAGGGTTGGGATGCCACCAGTGTACTTACATTCATTGCATTGACGTCGAATTACTGATATGGCCAATTATGGACAATTATTTCCTACAATGTCGACTTCAATTTATTCGATCATGATGCATATCACATTCTGCCTTAAGATATTTTGTTAATTCTTAGGGTTGGACTTGTAAGAAATCTCTCTCCCAGCCCATCTTATTGCCCTTGGCCCCCAAGTTTGCTAACTAGTCAGCTACTTTATTCCCTTCTCTGTAGCAATGTGACAATGCATACGAAGATATGTCTGGGAGGGTTTTAATCACTTCATGTAAAGTGTATTTGATTTCCCAACTAACTGAAAATTTGTTGGCCAGATATGAGATAATTAAGAGGGAATCCCCTTCAATAAGAAGAACCTTTACTCCCAAATGGATTGTTGTCCTAACACCACACAGGAGTGCACGTACTTTGGCCATGTTGTTGGTTCCTTCTGGCAAATTTCAATATGCAGCTAAGAGTATAGACTTATCTTTCTTTCTCAGAACGAAACCCACTCCACTTCTTCCTGGATTTCCTTTACTTGGTGCATCAAAATTTAATTTAATTTGATTGGAGTCTGGTGGAGTCCATTTAATATCTTTTGGCAATTGGTTTTTTGGCATATTCCCAATCAGGACTCCTGAAAATGGAATAGAGATTTGAGTCCATCTTGATAATATTACATTATCAAAAGACGTGAAATTGGAAGATATGGTCTTCATCTTTGACACATGAGCGTTCACCATTTCTAAGGCATATTTCTCCACCAGATTGCACACCACACTTACCGGGGAGACTTGTTTTCTGAATATCCTCTTGTTCCTCTCCCACCAAACGCACCAAACTACGGCTCCAGGGATAACTCTCAAGAGGATTAAAAAAAGGATTCTTGATGCAAAAGAGGCCACTATTGAAGAATCATCTGCAATGACATGTGTAAGGGACCATTCCACCCTAGTTTGCCTAAAGCCCATTTCCATATTTCTTGGGCAAAGTCACTATTTACAAGAAGGTGGTTTGTATCTTCCAGAACTGTAATGCCCCGCTAGGGAACCCAGGAGAACTAACCTAAACTTGACACTGAGTTAACAGGATAATTTTTTTTAAAAAATGTTTACAAACAAAAGTGATAACAATGCAGAAGCAATGAGATACACAACATACACATAAGAACAACTCATACATAGATAACAATCCTCGAGGGTTCCTTGACGTAGAATCACTTAAGCAAGATAATCTACGAATAACAACTATAAAGAACTAACACAAATGTTACATCAAATGAATCCAATAATATACATCTCATAACTCACATCCTCTACACATGTCGCAGGGTATGTAGTAATCACTCTAATACAAGTATGATACAACAACTAATACAGGTATCACATCCGATACACTATTACAAGATTACAACTAATATGATGAGATCAAAACCTCCTAAGATAAACATGATGAATACATATGATACAACTCATGAGACTGTACAAGTCTCCAAAAGAATCAGAAGATATAACTGCAACAAGGATCATCCAAAGCAAGAAGAAGAACCATCGGATCTCAATGGTAATAAGAATCACTACCACCTGACCGCATGGAACCAAAGGTCCACTCCCACCGTGCTGAGGAGATAATAACAGGCCCACACACACGGGGATACAACATGAAGGAAATCAAAGGTATACAAGCCATCATAAAGAAACACATAGGAAGATCCTAGAAGCTTTCTGATCACAACGAGAAAGACTAAAGAAAAAGCATAAGGATGGAAAGACCAAGACAACTGAAAATCCAAGATCATACAAGGTACATCATCCAAAGATAAAAAGAAAATACATAAGACATCCAAAATACCAACATAACCAAATACTAACTCCAAAAGCCAAGTGTCCAAGACACAACCACAAAAGGTAC
>MU226606.1:9797974-9855260 GCA_018584345.1 Thuja plicata
CACTCCTGCCAATTCAGGGAAGACGTAGCCCGGTACCTGCAAACCTGTCATCACAAAGACGAGCATACATGTATATAATATAGCAACCAATGGTTGAGACTAGTTTATCATGTGGATCTCGCCGAAGAAAGTAACTACGACTCCGTCCCATACCATATCAAGCACGTCAAACAGTAATGCAAAACATACAAATGATCCATGTGCATATAAATCTAGGGTCAGTATTGTTAGAAAACCATAATCGAAATGACATCCTAACATATACATCAACATCATGAAATAACCATAAATCATATGCAAATAGGAGATAAAACACTCTAAGCAATGAATCAATAACATACTGAAATATGATACATAAATATCCTCTAAACCATCTAAAATAAACCACACATACATGAAAAAGCCTAAACAAGATCGGCAACCAAAATTGAAAAGCAACCCAAGAGGTGGGTATTACAAGAACTTTGTTGCATAATTGGCATGGGAATGTGTCCATGATCCCCAAGGGTTTAAGTCTTGAGCTTGATAAGATCCTATCCTGAATTGCTAGCCAAAAGAAAACCCCCATTTTTGGGAGTATGGCACTGTGCCATGCAAAATTAAGAATGAAGTTAGGTAAAGGTGGAGCCTGAACTAGAGATTGATAGCCTTCTTTGACTATATATTTGCCTGATTTTATTTTCATCCAAATTAATTTTTCACTCTCACCATTGATTGAAATAAACCTTGATATCAAGATGTCTTCTAGCTCTTTTTTTCTATTTGTGAAATCTGGCTTTGGGCAAGATCTTTCCAATGCACTGTCCCATTAGTTGAAGTCAGGTAGTCTATGACCCTATTTTATTAGTGTTTTTGCAAAATTGGTTTAATCCTATGCATATTTGGTATCATGGACAATTGGGGAAGTCCATTCCACGAATCTAGCCAAAATGGGTCTTTTGAGCTCGAGTTAATTTTCCAAGAAAGATTAGGGAGAATGACCTCTCTAATATTTATTATAAAATTCCACATGATTGAACCAGGAGGAGGGTTTCTGATTGAGAAAATTCTCTTTGGGTCCTCTGAATCTAAGTATTTTCCAAGGCAGTTTTGCCTCAAGACTGAGGTTCCTTTCTTGGATTCTGTGGATGCCTAGGCCCCCACTTTCTTTTGGTTTGCAAAAATTGCTCCAAGAGACCAAAGGTACCTTAGCTTTGTCATCCGTATTACCTTTCCAAATGAAATCTTTTAGGCATTTGGAAATCTTTTTCATCATGCCAGGTGGGGCTAAGATAACTAACATGATGTAGTTATGGATTGAGCCGAGGACTGATTTTGCTAGCATGATTCTACTTGCCAAAGATATCCAACCACCTTGCTTTCTAAGAGGCCATTATGTCTCTAATGTTAGATAATACTCTATCCCAGAATGATACTTTAGCTTTACCTTGAAAAAATGGTATTCCCAAGTACTTTCTTGGAGTAGAATCCAATGAGAAGCCCAAGATTCTCTGAATTACTCTACTTTCTTTGCTACTCGTATTAAATATGAAGATATTGGACTTTCCCTCCTTTAATTTTTGACCTGATGCCTTGCACTATTCTGCCAATGTTTCTTTGATAACATTTTCTTCCTTAACACTGCCTTTACTGAATAGTAGTGAGTCATCTGCAAAAAGTGTGTGAGATATTTTAATCTGTGATTGTCTAATAGAGATGCCTTCCCAAATGCCCTAAGTTTTCTTCATGGAGGTGAGTCTACTAAGGCCCTCCATAAGGATAATGAAGAGAAATGGCAATAGGGAGTCACCCTATCTTACTCCTTGCGAAGAGGAGAAATAGCCAAATGGATATCCATTAATCATCACTAAAATTTTTGCTCCTGTAATGCAGGACATAATCCATTTTATCCATTTTGTGTCAAATCCAATTTTTTCCATTACTACTCGCAGGGATTCCCAATTAACCTGATCATATGCCTTAGTCATATCAAGTTTTAATACCATTGTTGGAAGGTTTTCTTCTTTGATGGAGTGGAGAACTTCATGTGTTGTCAGAGCACCTTCAACTATATCCTTTCCAGGTACGAAACCACCTTGTTGTTCAGAAATAATTTTTGGAATTAATTTCCCCAACCAAGTAGCCATTAGTTTTGATATGATGTTGCAGATGGTACTACACAGTGATATTGGTCTAAAGTCTGCAAAAGATGAAGGTTGTTGACATTTGGGGATGAGTGTGATGGTTGTGTTATTGAATTGTTTCAACATACATGCATGTTTTCTAGATTCCTCGGCTGCTCTAAGGATGTCCATGCCCATAAAGTCCCAACATTTCTAGAAGAAAAAGGGGGTCAGTTTGTCAGGACCTGGGGCCTTATCTGGATTCATTGCAAAAACCAAGGCTCGGACTTCTTCTACAGTAAAAGGGTCCAGTAGGGCCATGTTATCCACATCTGTAACCAAATTAGGAATGCAATTCAGAATGGGGGGATGTTGAAAGGGGGCTTTAGTTGGGTTCGCTGAGAGGAGCTGAGAAAATAATCTAGCAGCCTCATCTTGTATATCCCTTTGGTTCTTGAGAATCATGTTGTTGTTGTCCTTAATTTGGAATATAGAGCTTTTGTGTCTCTTAACTTTGGCAGACATATGGAAAAAGATGTGTTTTTGTCTCCTTGTTTTAGCCACAATTATCTCAACCTTTGGCACTAGAAAATTTCCTCTTTCATAAGTAATTCATCCAACTTTTGATTAAATTGAAACTGTTCATCATAAGTTTCTGTGGACATGCCATTACTAAGAATGTATGCCTGAATATCTTCCAATTTTTGTTGGATTTATGCCTTTTGTTTGAAGATGTTTCCAAAAGAATTTTTGTTCCACTGTTTCATGTTGATTTTCATAAATGCCAACTTCTTTGACAATTTGAACATTTCTGTACCTGGGATCCGTGGTGCTTGAGCCCACCAAATTTGCAAAAGTTTAATGAAATTGGAGTCTCGAAACCACATCTTCTCGATCTTAAAATGGGGGAAATTTCTATTGGGGTGATGGGCGGTTTGTATTTCATTCGATATAGAAAAATGGTCTGAACCAATTAAAGAGAGGATAGAAGATTGACAAATGCTGTGGGAAGCCAACCAGAGGGAGTTCACCAGAAACCTATCCATCCTTGCTCCTACAAAATTCCTGCATTTCCGTTTGTTGGACCATGAAATTTTACCATTCGATGGAATACAGTCTAACTAATTGCCATCAATGAAGTTTCAGAACTCTTCTATGAATAATGGTGAAGGAGTGCCTCCCCCCATCTTATCTTGCATGCCCAGATAAGCATTAAAATCCCCACCTAGAATAATATTATTCCCTTGCATCCCATTCAAAATTTGAGAAAGGGAGTTCTAGAGTCTCTTTTTTCTTAAGGGAGATATTGGCCCATAGACATTGATAATGATGAATGAGATTGAAAAAATTGTTACCTCTGTTGCCATCCAGTTAGTGTTTTTTGAAGTCAAAGAGACTTGGAATTTGTGCTTGTTCCATAGGATTGCCATCCCACCAGATGCACCTATAGAGGCCGAGATAATAATTCCCCAATTATACCACTTTGGGAAAATTTTGTTAGCAACATCTTCTAATAGCTTTGTCTCTTGTAATAACATCAAGTCTACACTTCCAAAAAGAATCTAATTTTTTATCATCTGGGCTTTGTTAGAGGAATTTAAGCCTCTAACATTCCATGATAATATCCTCATATTCCATTCAGAGAGAAATTATCTCTCCTACTACCATTTAACTATTTCAAAATTAATGTTGATGCCTCTTCCTTGAATTTTCTGGGTGTCCTCTGAAAGTTAAGGGTTAACTATGTTCCCTTTGTTGTCTCTTCTTTTAGTTTGTTTATTCTAGATGGTCTACCTCTTGATTTTTTCTAGGAACTCATCTTAGCATTCTTCGAGATATCTAATTCTATTTGGAAGATTGAACATACTGTCTCTTTCTCAAATAAAGGATCCTCTATTTTCCTTTCTTGCAGAAAATGTTGAGCTTGGATTTCTATTTATGAATCCAAATTTGACTCTAAGCCACTATGAAGGTCATCAAGTTTTCTTTCTTCCATCTAGAGGATTAGTGACTCCATCATAAGATCCTTGTCCAAATTCACCATGTTAGAGATTTGGGAGACATTAGGATATTGAACGCCCTCTTGGATATTGTTGAGAAGACTGTGAGCTTGGCCATCATTTGTATGAGGAGAGACCATATCAGGTTTTAGTGTGGGATGTTTCCTATCCCTGACTTGATGACTCGTATGTGAAAATGACATGGTCTTAGCTTCTAGGAGAATAGCTGATGATGTGATTTTAGGTAGTTCCCCCAAATCCACCAGAAGGAGTCTTTCCTCTACCACTTCCTTGACTAAATCTGTAGAATCTGGGAGGTTCTTATGTATCTCCAACCGAGCTTGGGTTTTTCTGTGTTTCCCACTAGTATCCCCAAAATGTTGGTGGTCTGTTATCATGTCCAAGGTGGGTGAGGAAACATGATATTAGCTTGGTGTGTGGCCCAAAATTAGAAGAGCTGGGCATTGGGACTAGGAAGCATAGAATAACCATAATAAATTATGAAGGAAGAAAAAAACTTTTGCAATCAAAACTCCAAGGGACTGTGGCAGGAGATTGCTCATACTTCTCTAATCTGAACCACCTTTCTAAGATTTGAGCCTGACATTCCCAGGGGAAGAGAAAAAAGATGGGTTAGAAGAGTGATCCTTAATACTACCACCTTTGTGATGCCAGTAGCCTCACAGTAAGTATTCAAGTGTCCTAACTTATTTTGGCACTCACAAACAATGTTCTCCTCTTGGATCACTATATTTTGAGGCCAAGAGCCCCATTTTGATTTTAAATGAATTACCAAAGGGAGGACCTTGGATTGGTCAACCAGAATATAGACCCTAACTTCCATATGGGTAAGTTCAAAAGGAAGAAGATCGTGCCTAATGAAGATCCCCAAAGTATTAGCTAAAACCTCAATAATTTTTGGATCCCTGTATTCCAATGGGAGAGTAGGAAATGCTATCCAGTGAGGGAAAAAATGATAGGGCTAGAGCTAGGTGCTAAAATTTGGGTTCTAAAGGGAAGTTAAAAGTCTTGCCCCCTAACAAAACCATCCTTTCTCCTTGTGAACTAGATCTCTATGGGCTTTGGAGTTAAATATAGCCATAAAAAAGTGAGAGGTCTCATCAAGAATAAAGACATCTTGCATGCCTACCAAGGATTCAGATGCCCAATCATTGATTATAGAAAAAGAAATACTAGGGTTAGCACACTTACCAATCAGTGCAGACTGATGAAGGACTCCAATCTAATGCTGTAGTATTTTTTTAGGAAGAACAACAGTCGCATGCATTTTTTCTGCACTTTGCCGCACATGTGGGTCTTGATTCTTTTTTTTAACCCAAATTTTGTGATGCGTTACCTCTTTTGGATTGAAGGGGGCTCTAGACAGAGTGATATTCAAGCCCTGTGTTGGCTCTTCTACTGGGAACACTATCCTGAGGTGTTGACAAGAAACTTCGGGTGAGATTAGGGGAGATTCCTCACATATGTCAAATATAGTCTATTTTCTCTTTAGGAGTTTTGGTTTCCGATGCCCCTTTTTTTTATAAGTCCAGCCTGAGTGATCTTGACACAAAATGTTGTATGGGATACGATGTTGGAGACCCTTAGTCTGGAGATCTAGATCTTCTTGTACGAAGGGCATAAGGACCTAGGCTTTTCTTGATGGGTCTTGGTTTGACGCTAGTGATTGCAGACCATTATGACCAAGATAGACCTGTTGTGTACATTATTTTGGAGATGGGCACCCTAGGGGGAAGGGAAGTGAAACTAGCTGGTGGGGGCCCGATTTGTCCATTGTCTCTGAGAGATTAAGATGGTTACCAAGAGAGAGAGATTTTTCCCACCCAAAATAATTTTGAATTTGTTGACGATGGTCATTTTCCTGAGCACCACGGGAGCCCTCAAATGCCACCTTAGATGATTCCCTAACCTCAAATGACCTAAAACCCTCAAAACCTACTTTAGGAATAAACTTTTGATGAATCCCTTGTTTTAACTTAAGCTTTGACAAATCTGGATGGGAAGGGTTGAGTTTCACCTTACTCCCTTTCTACTTAGGCTGTAGATCTAGCAAGGAAGAAGTCAGTTTATCCTTTATGGCCTTGGTCTTAGATTGTTTGAAGAGGAAATAGGGATTAACAAACATGAGTTTCATAGTTTGAACCACTGCCTTGCCCATAAAAATTTTAAATAGATCCTTCTGGCCTTTTGACCTGGATATTTCTTTGCAAATTCATGCGATGGGAAACCCTCAAATAAATGGTTATCATCAAATTTTGAAATCCTTTGAGCTATGGGCCAATGCCTAAAAATTTTGACCCTCTCCCACCTACTGTCATTGTTCTGCCAGCTCTCCTATCATCTCCTAGACTTACCAAACATCCTCTACTAAACACTACCATCTTCCCTGTTGTTCCTGCCATCCCTACCCTATTGTTCTTGTCATCGCTGTCCTGCTGTTCCTACCATCTCTCTCTCTCTCTCTCTCTCTCTCTCTCTCTCTCTCTCTCTCTCTCTCTNTTCCTCCCCTCTCTCTCTCTCTCTCTCTCTCTCTCTCTCTCTCTCTCTCTCTCTCTCTCTTAGAAATTAAAAATATTTTGGAAAGCTAGAAAGGAGCAGCATAAAACCTGGAAATCATTCTAAAAAATGCATCATAATAAGAGAGCAGTTTTGATTAGAATGTGAGGGGTTTTCCTACTAAAAATATAAAATTGAAGTCAACGATGAAGCTCTCCTAAGTTTCTAGAAAATATCAGTTGAGTTTGCACCAAAATTGTATATAACTATATTAATTGTAGGAATTGGTAACATTTGATGTTTTGATGTAAAGGAAGAGATCGGGTAGGTCCTTGGAGTTTCAATAGCTACTGTTTAATTCCTGCAACAAACAATTTAGACAAATGAAGGGAAGAGCAATGACTCAATGATCTAGGTAAGTATTTATGGTTTATAGTTATAGGATTTTAATAGTTGAAGTTGTGTAAGGAAATTCTTTATGTAATTAAAAATTATTTTGAAGAAGTTGAAAAATTAATGTAAATATTTAGAAATGAAAGGTAGCAAAGTCAAATTTATGAAAGTTTGAAGTTAAGAGAAGTTAAGTCTTGAAGAGATCTTTTGTATGATACACGAAGTCTATTGAAGCACAATCTAAGGGATAAAGTTTATTCTAGAAGAAATCTTAAGTTAAGTTAAATATTGGATGCATTATCGGTGTTACCCAACATCTAAAGTCTAGTAACTACATAAAAATTGTAGTGACATCTTAAAGGAAACTTAAGAAGATTCTTAGTAGAAAGAATATTGGAACAATTTGAAGCAAAGAAAGAAAAGTTATTGGAGAAGCATATATATTGAGAGAGTGTTCTTATGAGTTATAGGTGACAATTGGACAACCTCTATATTTTCTTGTAGGTAGCAGTAGAAAGAGAAATAAATTTGCAGTAAACATTGCATCAAAAGTTGCATAAACTGAACGAAGAACAACTTCTAGCTAAGGTTGGGTAGAAGTCGTTAAGACAACACCACAATGGTAGATGTGGGTAGGTTTGTCTCAGGAAGGTGAAGCTCTTGAAATTGAGTAGAGTGTAGAAACCCAGAGGAGCAGAGGAAGGTCAAAGGTTCCAAGTGAGAGAACCAGTGTTACCAAAAGGCCAAGAATTTAGAGGAGAGAATCTTGGTGAGGTACTGATAGTAGGGTGAAACAAAGTTTCTATTATAGAAGCTTAATGCAACTCATAGTGAACAAGGTGAAGTTCACAAAGGAGAAAAAATATGACTACTAATGGTCATTGTGAAGGTTTGGGTGAAAGTCACATCAAAGGGGAAGAATATTTCAGGACAAATGACATAAAGAGGAAACTTAGTGATGAGGAATTTGAGAAAGAGATGGATGAAATGAAAGCACAACTTAATTTTCTAAAGGAGATACTAAAGAAAAATGAGGCAGATTAGAATTGTGGATGTGTAATGAAGAAGGTGGCTAGATGACCAGTTAAGCAGTTGATTGTAAGGAGCCAGAAGAATACACTGAAAGATTGATTGAAGGAAATAGAAAAAATCAAGACAATTGAATACGAGCAAGGATTTTTAGGAAATGAAATTTGCATTTGTGAGCGTCAACAAGGGTCAATCTTAGGAGAGTATGATGATGTAGATGAGAAACTTCATGATAATCTAATGGATTTCTTGGGAAGTTCCAATCATGATGAAGATATGATGACAAAGACAACAAAGAAAGATAAAAAGCCTTCTTTTTTTAAAATTGATCATTTGTGAATGCATGCAGGTTTTACAGGTATTAAAGATGATGGACAGTCATTGAAAACTACCATAATAATAGAAGAAGAAAACAATCAAAATTTTGTTTCCAGAGAAGAAGAGGTAGAATTACCTTATGAAGACAACCAGAAGAAGGATCGAGGAGATAAACATTAGCATTTAGATAAACAAGAAAATTCCAGCATGTGGAGTGGGGGATGAAAACATTAGAATGTCGATTTGAATGTAGAATTGAGGATATTAAATTAATGCCTAGTAAATTTGAAGACTAAGGAGGATTGCAAAGAGGTTGCAGAAATGAAGCATGAAGAAGAAGAAAGAAACAAATCTCATCAACAAACTATAAAAGAGGAATCAAAGGTTCAAAGAGAGGAAAATACATATGGAGGGATAACCGGCTATAGAGAAGCGAAAAGAAGGAAGCAAATATTCTTATGATTGTAGGTGATTTTTGGAGATTTAATGTTTACTGTAACAAGTTTATTCCATGTGAAGATGCAGGTAAAAGTTGAAATTTAGACACTGAAAGTCAATTTGTTATAAATCAGCCATAGATGAGGCAACAAAGTGACATAACCATTTTTGAGAAAATATCTAGTGATGAAAAATGGAAGTTGAATAGTGAAATGGCATTGGAGGTCATACAAGTTTAGATTTTGAAGAAGAGATGCAATGGAAGAGTGTCAAAAGCATGGATCAATGAAAGAATATGTTGGATATTGAGATTAAGAAATTATGTATACTAATGAATAAATTGCGTAGGAGGCATATTCAGTGAAGAAGATGGTCAGTAATAGAAATCAATTGCAAATTAAAGTACCAAAGTCAGGGAGATTGAAGACAATAGTAGCAAAACAAATATGTAATGAAATATTATTAAATATATAATTCACAATTTTAATAAATCAAAATTCATAGAGTGATATGTGGTAGATGAACGCCTAAAATCCTTTGGAATCATCAATTATTTTTCAATTCAAAATGTGTAGGTCATTGTCTCAAGTCTTTAGTAAGTTTTCTACAATGGCAATCTATCCACTTAGGAAAAATGATAATTCTTCTAACCTCAACTATGCACACATATGGGAAAACTAGAGCCTTCTTAGACTCCTCACCCCATGTTGAAAAATGGCTAACTTTTAAATTAAAAAAATCTATATATCCATTAAGTTAGCTATCCGCTTGTCTTGCTCAGTCCTATTTGATTTTAACTTGTAACACACACACACACACACACACACACACACACACACACACACACACACACACACACACACACACACACACACACACACACACACACACACATATATATATATNCACACACACACACACACACACACACACACACACACACACACACACACACACACACACACACACACACACATATATGTATATTAAATTTAATAAAATTAATCAACAGATTAAATTACATATTACGTTATTTGTACTTCAATGTTTAAGATGACTTGATCCATCATTCTATATAAAAAATAAAATCAATTAATTATTAAAATTGTCTAACTTAAAATCAACTAATTAACCAACCCATCAAATTTAAAACCAACTAATTAGTCAAACTATAAAATACAAAATCAACACAATTATCAAACATTGTATTATAAAATTTGAAATTAACTAATTAATCAATTGTCTATCCCTACTACTCAATTATCTATTTTAAGCACTCTTTTCAAAATAAAACTAATAAAAATCTCCACATCATTACAATCTCACAACAATTTTTGTATTATCAATTTATGTATTTTAATACATATCTTCAGGAATTTTTTATAGCTATATCGCAAAACACCATTACAATTGCTTCATATTTTTATACATGTTATATAAAAATTTCTTTAAATGTTTCAAAATTATATACAATTTTGATTTTTATTTCTAAACTTCCATTTTTCTATTTCAGAATCAAATATTTCTTTTCAAATATCCAAACTTAAAAATTTTAATTATAAAAAACTAAACTTTGAACCAATAATAATGTGTGGTTGATAAATTTCATTAACACAATTATAATACATAATGTCTTATTTTATTTTATCCTATAATAGAACTATATACCAGAGCCTCCTGATCTTGGTTTCATCCCACCTTTTGTTATATGCAAATCAAGATCATATTGCAACTTAAATTACAAGTGGCATGAAGTAGATCGGCCTA
Organism: Thuja plicata; assembly: GCA_018584345.1. Taxonomy (NCBI): domain Eukaryota; kingdom Viridiplantae; phylum Streptophyta; class Pinopsida; order Cupressales; family Cupressaceae; genus Thuja; species Thuja plicata. The sequence goes on from MU226606.1 coordinate 9,808,539, forward strand.
AAGGCTCATATGCAAATCAAGATAAAATTACAAGTGGCAGGAACTGACATGCCGTCATATCCAAATTATGTCCTAGTTTGGAGGGACTAAGGCACTTAGCACCATAGTTTACTAGGACCATTGTCCCTAGTATCCTAGTCCATCAAAACCATGGTTCCTAGAACTTTAGTCCACCAAAGAGAGGTGAAAAAGTGGAACACAGAGATGCAAAAATCTCAATCTGCAAATGATTTGATATCCATGCTGGAAAATGACAACAATTTGACAATGAAGGGGTCAGAAATAGTATTGGAAAGAGAAAGGAGGACACACACTAAGGTAGGGACACAAAAAAGAGTGAGGAATTATAAAGAGTTACAATTTATGACACCATATATTATATGAAGTGGGGCAATAATTTATTTTTTGAAAATTGGAATTTCCAAACACTTTAATTATGAAGTTTTTATCCATTATTTTTAGGCCTGCAATAATTTTTATGAAGGAACAAAAAATAAAATATGTGTGTTCTCTCTTCCATCTTAAAGAGGTATTGCTTCAATAATAATGTGCATTAAATACAATTTTTAGTGCCTTGATGATATAAAGAACCCATCTATCTGCCTCAAAATAAAACATATAGATATATACATACAAACAATTTAAAACCTCTGACAAGTTGGTTTGTCATGATCATAAATGAAATATTCCTTTTTCCACTCTTGTATGTTTAATTCAATAAGCATCCTCATATGATCAAGAGCCTCTTCTCTAGTTATTATAGGGTTTTCTCTGAATCAACATCCTATCAATTGAGCAATATCGCCATGCTCTTTCTCATGCTATAACAACAAGGGTAAAAAAATATGTAATGAAATATTATCAAATATATAATTCAAAATTTTAATAAATCCAAAATCATACAGTGATATGTGGTAGATAAATTCCTAAAATCCTTTGGAATCATCAATTATTTTTCAATTCAAGGCTACACTACTTTCAAACGTATTATTTTCTTTAAGATGGTTTCAACTAGGAGATAGGTGTTGATTAAAATCAACATAAATAATTTAGCCACATTAACAATGAAAGATGTTAATTAACAATTTAAATGATTAAATAAAGAACTAGATGTTATGGATTAGCTATCCATTCAACAAATCAGAATTTTGTCCAAATTAGTGTCTTCCTAATGCAGGTGCATTCTAGAGATTTCTAGATTATTACGAATATAGCGAGTTGTTTATTTGTAACCCCCCAATAGTCTTATAGTGATACAAATCCAATTATTTAGAGAATAAATAGGGAGTTAGAGGAATATTAGGGATTACTGTTTGATCCTTCTTGAATTAGATGATATTTTATGAAGTTGTAATAGGATTTTATTAGTATATTTGTATGTAGAAAATAGAGGCAATATTTCAGCCTTGAAGGAGAGAAAATTAATGTATTTTGAAGAAATATAAGCTAGTCTCTATATTATCTCTACTATTTGATATATTTCTTGGTTGATTTTCTCAGCACCATTTTTATATATTTCTTGGTTGATTTTCTCTGGACCATTTTGGTATCAGAGCCATTGAAGATCTTGGGTGTGAAGCATTTCATTTGTACATAGATTTTTAAATTTGCTAGAAACGCTACAGGAGCTTCTGTATTGAAGGACGAAGCCACAAAATAATGTTAAAATGGAATGAGATCACTGCAGCATAAAGAGTATTATTGATGTTGGCATCTCAATTGAAGAAACAATTCACACCAAGGAAAAAGAAGAAGTCTTTCGTAAGGAGATAGTCACCGTCTAAGGCTATTGTATAATAGCCAAAAGCATAGTCAAAGAAGGTCGCCAATTAAAGTCAAATATCTCAAAGTCTAAGCATTGCAAGGATGATGTAGATCTATAAAGATAGATTGCAGGATTGTTCAGAGAGATTGCTAATTTGGTGAAGATTAGAATCTACTTTTGTTGAATTAAGTTGCATTTTGTAGAACAACCACAGGTTTGAGGAACAAATTCATAGCCTTGGGAATAATTGAAAAAAAAATACAAAGCCAAATAGACTTGAGCCCTATCCAATATTGTATTTGTAGGCTATTTAACCTGATATTGAGGCTCTTCTTTTTATTGGTCATTCAAATGTTATGACTGTTGAATTTTGTCAGGTTCAAATGTAAATTATGTCAATCTTTCAAAGTTGTTAAGTTGTATGATAAACTGTGGAGAGTCCTTTGAAAAATTGAAAATTTGTTTTTAAAATATTTTTAAATACTTTTGGGGGAGGTGTTAATGGATTTGTCAAAGAAGGCCTCACTATGTAGTTGTTTTCATTAAAGACAAAAGTGGTCTGGGTACAATATTCATAACTCTCATTTCTCAATAAAATTGAGAAATTCAAAATATTCTGGAAAGCTAGGAAGGAGCAACATAAAACTGGGAAATCATTCTAAAAAAAGAATCATAATAAGAGAGCAGTTCTGATTAGAAGGTGACATTTTTTCCTGCTACAAATATAAAATTGAAGTCAAGGATGAAGGTCTCCTAAGTTTCTAGAAAATGTCAGTTGAGTTTGAACCAAAATTGCATATGACTATTTTAATTGTAGGAATTGGTAACATTTGATGTTTCCATGTTAAGGAAGAGATCGGGTAGCTCCTTGGAGTTTTTATAACTACTGTTTAATTCCTACAACAAATAATTTAGACAAATGAAGGGAAGAGCAATGACTCAATGATAAAGGTAATGATTTATCATTTATAGTTACAGGAGTTTAAGATTTGAAGTTGCATAAGGAAAGTCTTTATGTAAGTAAAAATTATTTTGAAGAAGTTGAAAAATTAATGTAAATATTTAGAAATAAAAGGTCGCGAAGTCAAAGTTATGAAATTTTGAAGTTAAGAGAAGTTAAGTCTTGAAGAGATATTTTGTATGATACATGAAGTCTATTGAAGCACAATCTAAGGGATAAAGTTTATTCTAGAATAAATCTTGAGTTAAGTTAAATATTGGATGCATTATCAGTGTTACCCAACACCTAAAGTCTAGTTACTATAGAAAAATTGTAGTGACATCTTAAAGGAAACTTAAGAAGATTGTTAGTGGAAAGAATATTGCAACAATTTGAGGCAAAGAAAGCAAAGTTCTAGGAGAAGAAGATCTATTGAGAGATTTTCTTATGATTTATAGGTGACAAATGGAAAACCTCTATATTTGATTGCAGGTACCAATAGAAACAGAAATAAATTTGTAGTAAAAATTGCGCCAGAAGTTGCATAAAGTGAATGAAGAACAACTTCTAGCTGAGGTTGGGTAGAAGTTGTTAAGACAACACCACAATGGTAGATGTGGGTAGGTTTGTGTAAGGAAGGTAAAGCTCTTGAAAGTGAGTAGAGTGCAGAAGCCCCGAGGAGTAGAGGAAGCTCAAAATTTCCAAGTGAGAGAACCAGTGTTACCAAAAGGCCAAGTTTAGAGGAGAGAATCTTGGTGAGGTACTGATAGCAGGGTGAAACAAAGTTTCTATTATAGAGGCTTAACGCAGCTCATAGTGAACAAGGTGAAGTTCAAAAAGGAGAAGAGAATATCACTACTAATGGTTATTGTGAAGGTTTGGATTAAATTCACATCAAAGGGGAAGAATATGTCAAGACAAATGACATAAAGAGGAAACTTAATGATGAGGAATTTGAGAAACAGATGGATGAAATGAAAGCACAACTTAATGTTCTAAAGGAGATACTAAAGAAAAATGAGGAAGATCAAAATTGTGGATGTATAATGAAGAAGGTGGCTAGATGGTTAGTTAAGTGGTTGATTGTAAGGAGCTAGAAGAATACACTGAAACATTTGCTGAAGGAAATAGAGAAATTCAAGACAACTGAATACAAGCATGGATTTTTAGGAAATGAAATTTGCATTTGTGAGCATGAACAAGGGTTAATCTTAGGAGAGTATGATGATGCTGATGAGAAACTTCATGATAATCTCGTGGATTTCTTGGGAAGTTCCAATCATAATGAAGATATGATGACAAAGAAAACAAAGAAGGCTAAAAAGCCTTCTTTTTTTAAAATTGACCATTTGTGTATGCATGGAGGTTTTACAAGTATTAAAGATGATGGAAAGTCATTGAAAACTACCATAATAATAGAAGAAGAACACAATCAAAATTTTGTTTGCAGAGAAGAAGAGGTAGAATTACCTTATGAAGACAACCAGAAGAAGGATCAAGGAGATAAACATCAACATTTAGATACAATATTTGATGAGGAAGTCAAATTTTTGGAGATGCTAAGTGAGCCTAAAAATGAAATTTCATTTCATTCAACACAAGAGGATGATGGTAGAAAAAATAAAATTATAGCATGTCGAGTGGGGGCTAAAAACATTAGAAATGCAGATTTGAATGTAGAATTGAGGATATTAAAGTAATGCCTAGTAAATTTGAAGACTAAGGAGGATTGCAAAGAGGTTGCAGAAAGGAAACATGAAGAAGAAGAAAGAAAGAAATCTCATCAACAAACTATAAAAGATAAATCAGAGGTTCAAAGAGAGGAAAATACATATAGAGGGATAACCGACTATAGAGAGAGAAGCAAAAAGGAGGAAGAAAATATTCTTATGATTGTAGGTGATTTTTGGAGATTTAATGTTTACTATAACAAGTTTATTCCATGTGAAGATGCAAGTAAAAGTGGAAATTTTGACACTGAAAGACAATTTGTCATAAAGCAGCCATGGATGAGGGAACAAAGTGCCTTAACCATTTTTGAGAAAATATCTAGTGATGAAAAATTGAAGTTGAATAGTGAAATGACATTGGAGGTCATACAAGTTTAGATTTTGAAGAAGAGATGCAATGGAAGAGTGTCAAAAGCATGGATCAACGAAATAATATGTTGGATATTGAGATTAAGAAATTATGTATACTAATGAATAAATTGCCTAGGAGGCATATTCAGTGAAGAAGATGGTCAGTAATAGAAATCAATTGCAAATTAAAGTACCAAAGTCAAGGAGATTGAAGACAATAGTAGCAAAACAAATCAATTGCAAATTAAAGTACCAACTTTATTACATAACATAAAAAATATATAAACCCGAATACATAAACTCTAAATGCACAGAACCCCAACCACAACCTGACACCATAGGAAACCCTAACTCCACTAAGTCAGCATCAAAGAATCCAACCCTGACTTTATATCATCCAACCATGGTATAACCAACTTGATATAACTCGAGCTCAATGCTTGAGAACAGCTCATAATTGACCTTAACAGATCATTGAGAAGATGTAATACTATCTTCGTGGCATGAAAAGTACTGTCGTGACACTGTGGAGGGAATGTCAATGCACTGGGAACTATCATAGAATTTACTTCGTTTGTCAGTGGACTTCAAAATAGGGTAAAACACAATGCATAGTGTTTATCAATTTCACTTGCATCTAGGGTTTTCTTCTTTGTGGCACCGCCATGCTTGTTTGAACTGGATTTGGGAAGCCATAATAAATGACACTGCATTTTCTTCTAGAGTATGTGGAGAAGCTCGTGCTTCTCAGGCTCTATGGGAAACCGTGGGTTTGAACTTGCTCTGCCATAACATATGGTGCATTTTGTGGATTTTGTTGGAGTTTATTTGGTTGAAGTTGGAATTGAAAAGCTTGGGCTCTGTCAACTGTGAGTTATGACCCGTGGGCTCCAATGTATGGGATACTAGCAGAGTAGCTCGTAGAGCTCAGGCTCTAGATGTTTAGAAGCCATAATGGATGGCGCTGACTTTTTGTTTTGAACTGGGACTTGAAGTTGGAAGTTTCACACCCAGTGTAAGCTTGGATTGAATCTGAGCTATGGTTGAGAGGTGTAGAGGAATCCATGGAACTCAGACTCGAAACTAGGCATCTCAGCCATAGTTTCACTCATCCCCAGTCTATGGTGAACTTACACTTGAAGAGGTCGTGGCTTTCTCTGTTGATCTTTTATTTTTAAAAACTCAGGCTTCATCTCCTCTGTTGTAACCCACAACACTTGGCTTCTAATCTACATCTTGAACTCAGTCTTCTTGTCCTCTTTTCTTAAGATAAGTTACATATGGTCTTTTTTTGTTACTTCTGCATTTTAAATGCATTCCAAATGCATAACTTTGAAATTCAACAACTTCATTTTTATGAGTTATTAAATAAACACATCCCTGGTAGCAACTTGACGTGTTTTGATATTAATGCTCTGTATGTTGTAGTGGTTGTTTTCTTACTTTGAAACTCTAGCATGTGCTTTCATCACTTCTTTTGCAACCCTAAACATACTCAGAGTTACCTTCTGTTGTTTACCTACTATTGTTTCCTTCATTACTGCTCTATGGGCTTTATTAATATCAATAACAATAGAAAAAATATATACCCACATAACTATTAAGTTGATCTCGAACAGGTGTATATTTGATGTGAACTCGGGTTCTCTTGCATGGCTATCCTATCTATATAGAAATGCACTCCACTTGATGTTTTTCAAACATGACAATATTGTCACGAGGACAAAAATGTCTATCTCTGCAAACTAAAATTTTCTTTCATTATTCTTTCTTTCAAAACAAATAAAGTTTTTTCCCTCCAGCAATTAGATAAAATAAACAACATTCGACTTCACTGGTGAAACCGTGAGAAAAATTTATCAAAACATGTCATGTTTAGAACACTGTAAAATTGTTGTTCCTTTGAGTGTGAAAATACACTATTCTTTTATCAGCATATAAGACACTACCCATAGGGTTCGAGCACAGGCTCGTGACTCCCATGGATAATCTTCATAATAGGAACCCTGAAAACATGAATACTCCATTTTTATGTCTGTCTCCCCTACATTGTGCATGATGAACATTATACGATAATAAGATGTACCTGTCTAAATACCTTGCATAAAGACATCTCTTGAAATTTTATTTGGAGGCATGAGAACTTTTTTGAGATCATGAACTATCATAGAATTCTTTGGATGATGAATACTCATTGTTGTTTTGTCCATATTGTAACTGTCTTATGTGAATGTTCATTTTACGAAAGCACACCAACCTACTGTTATTGAAATCCTTGTTCTTTGTTATCTTTTTGCATCTTTCAAATAATTGTGATTTCTTGTTACGCATCTTTTTACTTTGAAAATCCAATTGTTTTAAAAAAAATAACAATAGTAGCTCATAACATAGAAATGATAATAATACCAGGCATGAATTTAGTGATTTTCTCAAGATAAACCATTATACCTTTTCTGCATTTGTGTACTCATTGTAATAGCATTGCTTTTATTTCCCATTTGCAAAGAGAACCTCTCATCATTCCACTTCTGCATATTCAGTCCATTAAGAACCCTTCCTTTCTCATGTGTCTCCTGTAGTATCATAGATCCTTTTCTGCATCTTTATTTTCTCTTGCTATCTGCACTCAGTCATATGATCACCTTTTGCACACATATCACCAATCAATCTGTTAGGTCAGCGGATAAAATGATTCAATTAATTTTTGTGGGTGAGTGTCATCCAGGATGGCATTCATTCATGAATGTTGGTTTGTTTATTTGTGTTTTCTGAATTAACAGGTTGATAAAATTCTGAAAAAGGTTTCTCAAATAGGAATACTAAATCCCTTTCATTCAGATATCTGGTTATAAAGACAAGAATAACATCCATCAAAGTGACCATAAATAATAAAAGGTTTCATGTTTAGAAAAAGTCCCTTTAATACTATTTTTCAGTTATTGTGGATGCATGTTTTCTTGTTACATTGATTTCATCAGATTGATATGAAGCATTAGAAGAATTGGTTGTATGTTGTTTGTGTCCCATGTATTGCTTAGATACAACTCGATCTGAAACCTCTTTTCTCTCTCATGATGCAGGTGAAAACCCTAAAGACCTAAATGAAGATGACGACCAGGAGTTGGAGACCTAGGACCTGATAGACAACCAGCAAGCATCAACAAACCCCCAGGCAATGCATGGGACCCCTACTCCATACTTCTATCATGCTTTCTATTCTAAAAATGTACTCTTTTCCTTGACATGAAGATTGAAATATGAAAAGACACTTGTATACTACACTCAATTTGAGTGCACAATGTAATTGATTAGTTATAAGTTTTCTTGAAATTCTAGAATGTGACCAATACTCAGTGTACAATTATGATACTTGATAATTAATGTAACAATGAAATGTTAATCAATAATATCTGAAGGATAGTATTAATTAGACTCCTAAAAATGCAATATTTTCCTATTTGTAGTTATCTTGTTGTATGTTGTAATTTAGGGTAACAAGTTGCATTCATTTTAGTCTTGTATCTGCATCTGCATAGTATTGAAATAAAAATTATAACTTTATCTCTATCCAATGTGAAGGATCTGAGGTTCTTTTCGATCACTCTTTTCATTATCAAGTGGTCATTTGTATGTGAACATGACATCCCTTGCTAAATCAAATGTCCTGATTTTAATTTCAGGATCGAAATTGAAATATGAATTTGACCACTTGCACAACCAATGGAAATCTCTCATGCTTTTATTCTAATTAATCCATGTATCTTACTTTTGGTCAATCACAGTCAAACAGGACTTCTCATCAAGTAAAAATCTTCTCCTAACCATGTGGGACCTCTTTCTAATCGAATCAGTTTCTTCCTAAATTGTCTAATCAATCGAATTTCTTCTCATCACTTGGGGCATCTTAGCTTCATCACATCAAATCAAGTTGAGATCATCTTAAATCAAAGGCAATCCAATCAATGGTCTTATACAGTCGTGAATACACTCAAAACCAGACAAGATCAGTCTTATATGGGCTATTCATTATTGAAACCAGATACATTGATCAAATTGGCTTCATCGCTTCAAATCAAGTCAATTTTCTTGCCAATCAAATCTCTTAACGATAATTAGTTTCATCATTTCAAATCAAACTGGTTGTTCCTTCAAACTGATCAAAAAGGTTTAAGAGTTCCTAATAGATGTTCAGTTTCATCGCTTCAAATACAATTGAGCATTTTGTTTATATATTTTGATCTATCTTCATCCAATCAAGCTCGAAGTCGGTCTTCTTCTTCAAAAGAATAGTTTCATCATTTCAAATAAAACTATTCTAGGTCTTCTCACTAACAATTCTTTGAATCAATGCGCTGATCGCACATCAGTTCAAACAGGGGCAAATGTAATCACCTGAAAATGGTCACCTAAACCCTAGACCCCCAATCTCAAAAATTAATCAAGAAACTCTAATCTTGATTATTCTAAGTCCTAAAACAAACAGGCAATTCATCACAGTCAAACTTGTCTTACCTAAACCCTAGGTCCTAATTATTCATCATACTTGATTAATTAATTAAATCCTAAAATCACATTATATTGGCAAATATTTCTTATGTTAATTATTTAATTGATATTATGACATATTAACTAAATAAAAATTACAAAATTGTTAATTAAAACAAAAATGAATTAAATTAATTATAAAAACATAAATGTGCATTCAAAATCAATTAATTTATTAAAAATGCATATGACATCATCAAATTCAGTTGACTGATTATCAAAATGGAAACAATCTAGTTCCACTCAGTTAATTGAATCTCATTTGTTTATCATTTTGGAAACATTTTAGTTAACTGAAAACTGAATATGGAAGTTTCCAAAATAACTGATCAGTTAATTCATTCAACTGACTCTCTCGACCATCACATCACTTGCACATAGATTGTGCTTTTTCAATTGAATCTGAGCCACTCTTTTTGTTTGATCTTGACCCTCGATTCGAGAGAGATTTCTATAAAAGAGAAACTCTTTCCTTCACAAAGAATCCTAATTTTTATTAAAGTTATTATACTGCATTTGGAAATTTATCTTTCTTGCATTTTCTCGTTTAGCTTTAATTGTTGTTAATTTCCTTCAAGCATACAAAACTTAACTTAGAGCACACTTTATTTTTGGGCTTAAACTTGAATCTCTCATATTTCAATTTTGTGTTTTAATAATCAAATCTAATTAGCTTTGGATTAACAATAATTTGCATTTGCATTTTACATGTAGTTAATCGATCATTTAGATCAATCATCTAGATTAAATCCTTCGTTTAGGTCTTCAGTGTAGTCACTAAGCTTGCAATGACCTGAGAGCAAGTTCATAGTCCTACCTTCTAGAAAGCAACAGGTCGACTCTTTCAGACATGTAGGGTGAATGAATCCATATTCATTCATGTATGCAGCTGAAGTATAATGACTATGTTGAAGTGTACTGCTAAAGTAGAGGTCCACTTTCAGCACGCACATTTCTGGTGCCCACAGTGGGGCAAAAAAAAAAAAATTTTGGCCTTATTTTTAAATTTTCATTTTGAGCAAAATTTGGGTCCACCATTGTGTTTGGGTCATCATTTTAGTTTGAAATGACTATAAATACGCTTATTCTCGCTCAAAATTGAATCTGTCACAAATTGTTTTGCAAATAGAGGTCGTACGACCATCTACATGCAAACTAAGGCTATTTCTACACGCAGATCGAGATAAAGGTTTCAAATTTATTTATTTGGTATGTGTATTTTAGTAAAATATTTGGGGTTTGTTCTAGATTTTGAAATTATTTATCAGACCACCAAAGATTGAGTTAAATACCCATAGATTAACCTACACCTAGCGCTATACACCAAAAGACTGAGCCTTTTGACATTGCTTTGAAATAACTTTAATTTGTTTGCATATTTAAACAATACTTTTTTTAATTCCCATCCATGTGGGACTAAACTCCCGCTTCCTCCCTTGTGCTCGACCACAACAAACATCCATTCGTGCTGCCTCCCTTCCCTTATCTCTCCACGCTACTCCCACTGCGCAGACCCTTATCTCTCCACGCTGCCTCTAACCCCACTGCTCTCCTCCCTACTGCACTTCATTTCCTCTCCACCCCACCTTCTTTCTTCCCCCATACACCATCTTCTCCACTTCCTTCTGCATTGTTTAACCACTCCCACCACACCTCTACTCTCGCCCAAAACCGCCTCATCTCCACCGCCTCTATACTTCCCCCGTGCTGCCTCCAAAAATCCTTCCACCCGCTCCTCTCCATAGCCAGCACCACACTCCCACAACTTCCTAAAAACCCACAACTCCCACCAACAACCCACAACTCCCACCAATCTCCCAACACACTGCACCTAACCCTCACCACCCTCGCAGTCTCCCGCACTGCTTCTTCTTACTATCCCCTATGTGGTATACATCCCCATCTCCCCTACATTGTGTCATCCCTTCACTCCCACCGTACACCTTTCAATCCTATCCCTAGACAATCCATGTAGGCCCACCCATGGTTCTCTCCTCCCTTAACTTTGTTCCTTTCATTTAGTTGCTTCGTTTTCAACATAATGGATTTTTAAAAGAAATGTGATTTTCTAGTGTGTTTTTACAGTTTTTAAAGTCCCAATTGCTATATTGGTGAGTCTTGTCTAGATTGTCAGTTTTCTGGTCATCTACGCACCTAATATTAGGTTGATACTTGTGCAACACAATTGGATTTGATTTGGGTATTTGAAAGACTGATGGAATGAGTCGCCTTTGGGCTGAATCTTGAGGTGAACAATAATCTCTTTCTGGATTATCATGTGATGTGGGTCATATGTTTCATGAAGGGAAGTCTACTTTTATCCTAAAGTTTGAGGTGAGTGATTAAGTTTCTATGTCAGAGGATTTTGTAGGGGTCTTGTATGGGTGAATTGAATTTGGATTTTCCAAATATTCAATGGAATTCTCTCAATTCTAAATTTGACACCCATTCAACTTTCATTGTGCAATTTTTTTTTGGATTTTGTGACACTCTTGGGACCATCAAATTTAATTTCATCTAATAATGACATCAGTAGCATTTTTAAATATTTAAGCCTTCACCATTGGAGTTTTAAAATTTGCAGCCTAACTTCAAACTCACATATCTTGCTCATTCTGAGTCCTTTTTCAGAACAATTTTTTTTAATTTTAGGTAGAATTTCGTAAGAATCACTGTGGTGAAATTATTTTTTTATTTTTCTTGTTGGATTTATTAGAAATCACTGTTTTGTCTGACTGTACCTGGCTAATCCTCATTTTTATAGTTTTCAAAGCCTCGTACGAGCTCATACAATCACCTTTTTCTGTGCAATTTTTTTTGAAACTACATGATTTTCTGTCTACTTTCTAAATATGTGATCTATTTTCTAATTTTAATATTTTTATAATGTGGACTAATCTTTGGCTTTGATGTTCATGTGATTATCTTTTGCATACAGCCTAACAGTGGTTTGCATAATGTTATCCAAGAAGAATAAAACACAAACTACTCACGAATTGGTTTTGCAGGTTGCCTTTGATCAATAGAACACAAAATATTGTGCTTACATTTTGTTTTTGATTTCTTAAATTAGGAACCTGCATGCAAGACTTCTTAAAATGAGCATTTGTTTGATGTTTTAGGAATGACAATAATGTCAGGAATCTATGCTCTTTCCCTTTTGGGATGATCAAAAATCCAAAAACACTATTGTCATTTTCTTATTCTGCTTGAAGTGTCTTCTAGTTTTGTAAACCCAAGGAATTGCATGGACATATCCTCTCCCCTCGCCTTCACGGATCTTGGGTGAAAGAGAAATCCATACAAATTCTTTAGCATGGGTGATCTTGGCTTCATGGCTACACTTTAACAGAGCCGGTGAGAGTGGATTGCCCAACCAGTAACAGGCTAAAGCCAAGCCCTTCCAAACTGATATACGAAAAATGCCATTGTGGCTGCAACCAAAATCTCCTCTAGTACCCTTGTGGTGCGTTAAAGTCCCTACATTGTTAGGTAAAAACCTTGCTTTGAAAGGGTTGGGAGAGCCCCCTTAATTTGGAAAATGACTTGATCACAACCACCTGAATGGATGCCCTTACTACAAACTTTGTTCTAGTATCCAAAATCCCTCTATCTATTGGCGCGAAAGGTTAGAGATGGACTAAAATGTCCCACACTTTCATGACTCTTAGTAGAGACAACGGTCCCTTGGGAAGTGATTAACCTTGGGATTTGAAGCTTGGTGTGCTTGAGAAGTGAGTGCACTATAAGGAGGAGCCCGTGCCTCCAAGATTCTAAGTTGTCCGCTATGAGTGGCCATGGCTAAAATTTAAGTCAAGTAGGAATTCAACAGATATTGCCCTAGCTATCCTAGGATTGTAGTGTGTCTATTATTTTTTTTACAACAAACAATCTTCTTGATGTGTCTGGTGTGAGTGTTCACTTGAAACAACAACAACAACAATCAAACATTGTAGAAACTGTACACTTTAGGTACTTTTCTATCATATCTCGTCTAAAAAATCAAATCAAACATCAAAGTGATCAACAATTCAAGTCTACACTCTCGATGTTAACTATCAAAACTTGTCCGATTTTCTACATCTGCTATCAAACTCTGGAAATCTATCAAATTGCTGTCCAAATTGCTCTTCTATTGTGAAGGTTATGTGCAATTCTTCACCAAATTTGTGTTCTCACCAATATCATCACTAGTGTGTCTTTGACTGCAATCTATTGATAGTCTGACTTGTTGCTATTTTGAAATATGATTTCACTATACTATTCCAAGTGACTTGTTACTTTAATCAGTCTTTGTCTACGCTATCCTTATTCTGAGTTGCGAGAGCAGGTTCGTTAACCTTGACTCAAGATCAGAGTCATCGCTTCTCTCTCTCAGTTGGAATTTATCTCCTTTGTCCTTTGGTCTTGGACTTAATTATCACTTTAGATATCACTTCAGCACCTGACAGTCAATCAATCGATTAATCATACCTTCTCTTCAATCTTCTATGCAAGCACATCAAGATAATCTTACAATGTCTAAAAGAAAATGGGCTAAACATTATGGCAGCTTTATCAAAACAACTTCAAACTATGCAATCTGAAATCCAATAATTAAAAGGGGAAAAGGATAATGAATAGCCTGTAGTGGTTTCAATGTACCTTGGTCCCTATATCACAAAGTTGAAACCTTCAAACCTTCCATCTATAGTGGGTCCTTATATCCCTCCATCTACTTACCCTATCCCCTATCAAGATCAACAAAGACATGCATCCTTGACCCCTCATTATCAACCAATCCATATGAACCAATCATATCAGCCCTATTCATCCATAATTCTCAATACTTTTGGAAGCAATTTGGATGTGCAACAAAAAAACCAGAAATCAAAGAATCTACATACATATGAAGATCACTATGTCCAGTCTAATCGACATTTGACTACAAAGAGACCGCAAAGGTCCATTGAGCATATCAAAGCAAATATGAATTCCTAAATCCATGATGGAAGAATTGTGTTCTAAATCTAAGCAAAGAATCAAATCAAAGAAAATATGGGTTCCTAAATCCATCATGGAAGAATTGCATTCTAAATCATCCAAAAGAAAAGGAAAATCAAAAGCTATGTGAATTCCCAAGTCTCTTCCAAAGGACTTGGATACAAAAATAAAATATAAAGTTATGTGGATTCCCAAGTATCTTTTAAAAGGCTTGAACAAAAAGGAAAAGTTAGAGTTGGCATCCAAGCTTCCAAAGTCTTCCACTACATCTCCCATCTTCTAAATCCATCTTGGGTCCTCACATACCAAGATCCATATCCACTCATACATCAAAGTCTCAAGCTATTCCATCCACTATTTATCCATCTATCCACTACTCTTCAAGGGGTGTGTCAATGTTGATCTTATCACCATACCCTATCCAATATCCAATACCTACCTACTACCCATCCATCTCATATCCTTCCATCACATGAATCCTTGGCTACCATCTTCCTTATCCTCCATATCAATCTTCTCTATCATCACCCTATTAGCATCTTTGAGCATACTTTCAGTGGCCCTAGCCTACCATAGAATATCTTTCAAAGGAGCACTATGTATAGAGTAAGAAGCTTAAGCTCCTCCATAAAATTAAATGTGCAAAAAAAAAATCTAAAAATTGAAAAATGTCCTGAAAAAAATGATCATCTCAGTGAAAACTTAGCAATAGGCACCTTGATGCATCAATAAAAAAAATAAAAAAAAATAAAAAAATACAAAAAAATTGAAAAAGAAGAAAAAGTGCCTTGGTGAAAACCTTGTAAAAAGGTACCATGGTTGAAAAAATAGAATCTCTGCCAAGTAGGTGAAAACCTGGGAACATGCACCTCTTGTACTCAACACTCCATCTATCAATCCTCAATCTCGGCATCAATCCTTTGCTTCCATTTGTACATATCTTTCAATCACTTTCATGACACTCTGGTTCTTCTGAGAACCCTCCTGGCTTTAAACCAATCTAGAGTCATAACCTGGGGGCAATCAAATTGGCTTTGTCCTCGCAGTATGAGTCAAGTTAGTTATTTCCATTTGGTACTAGGGGCATGGGTCCCCAATTTGATCACATCTTTGGATTACACTAGAGTCAGTAATCTTTTCATTTCTGAAGGACAACTCGCTACTGACACAAACAGGTGTTTCTCAACACCACAATCAATAGTGTTTCTTAATACACACTGGATATCACAAACGTAAATGATAGATCGATGGCAATCAAACACAAAGCACTCACAAGAACAACGATGTTTCTCAACACCTCATACATATACACATCTGAAAACTTCTAAACTGGCTGAAGTATGCTAAACTTCTATTCATATGCTACTTGTTCTCATTGATTTTGCTAATCTTTTCTTTGTCTACTACTTGTTGGTGTGGTCCCAATGATCCAACAATGTCAAATAAACTAGGTGTATGTGGTAAGAGCTTGTGCATTAAGGAAGAAAATCCTCACATCCCTTGATCCTATTTATTTGTATGCCAAGGTGAGGTCGGAACTATCTCCTTGACTATTATTCTTCTGTTTGTTTACGCAATATCGCACTCATGGTTATCCTGGCTTTGAATGCCTCAATACGGGTGTACTCTTGCAACATCAACTGGAAACAACATTCAGGTCATCTCAGCTTTTGTTCCTCAATGCTTATGTTGGTTTCCCATATCTTATCTGATGAAAGTCATATTCATATTCTTATGGGTGCAGTGGCACCAGTAAGGATTGTATCAACTCCGATGTTCCAAAAATGCTCAATGATGAAAAAATTCAAAGCTAAAGATCAGTAACTACACCTTAGTTCCATTCATTTTAGTCTTGTATCTGCATCTGCATAGTATTGAAATCAGTATAATAAATTTATCTCTATCTAATGTGAAGGATCTAAGGTTCTTACTGATCAATCTTTTCATTGTCAAGTGGTCATTTGTATGTGAACATGAAATCCCTTGCTAAATCAAATATCCTAATTTTATTTTTCAGGATCGAAATCAAAATTCAAATTTGAAAACTTTCACAACCAATGGAAATCACTCATGCTTTTCTTCTAATCAATCCATGTATCTTACTTTTGTTCAATCACAGTCAAATAGGACCTCTCATCAAGTACAGATCTTGTCCTAACCATGTGGGACCTCTTTCTAATCAGATCAATTTCTTCCTAAATTGTCTAATCAATCGAATTGCTTCTCATCACTGGGGCACCTAGCGATATTTCAATTTCACTCCCGAGGGGGCAGGATCAGGACATCAACATTCCAGTGATCACATCCTTAATCAAAACCCCATTTCTTGGGGCATCTCAGCTTAATTGCATCAAATCAAGTTGAGATCATCTTAAATCAAAGGCAATCTAATCAATGGTCTTATACAGTAGTGAATACACTCGAAACCAGACAAGATCGGTCTTATATAGGCTATTCATTATTGAAACCAGATACATTGATCAAATTGGGTTCATCGCTTCAAATCAAGTCAATTTTCTTGCTAATCAAATCTCTTAACGGTAATCAAATTCATCATTTCAAATCAAACTAGTTATTCATTCAAACTGATCAAAGAGGTTTAAGAGTTCCTGACAGATGTTAAGTTTCATCACTTCAAATCAAACTGAGCATTCTGTTTATATATTTTGATCGATCTTCATCCAATCAAGCTCAAAGTCGGTCTTCTTCTTCAAAAGAATAGTCTCATCACTTCAAATCAAACTATTATGGGTCTTCTCACTAACAATTATTTGAATCAATGCGCTGATCGCACATCAATTCACAGAGGGGCAAATGTAATCACCTAAAAATGGTCACCAAAACCCTAGACCCCCAATCTCAATAATTAATCAAGAAACCCTAATCTTGATTATTCTAAGTCCTAAATCAACCAGGCAATTCATCGTAGTCGAACTGATCTGACCTAACCCCTAGGTCCTAATTATTCATCATACTTGATTAATTAATTAATTCCTAAAATCACATTACATTGGAAAATATATCTTATGTTAATTATTTAATTAATGTTATGACATACTAATTAAATAAAAATCACAAAATTGTCAATTAAATCAAAAAGGAATTAAATTAATTATAAAAACATAAATGTGCATTCAAAATCAATTAATTTATTAAAAATGCATATGACATCATCAAATTCAGCTGACTGGTTATCAAAATGGAAACAATCTAGTTCCACTCAGTTAACTGATTCTCATTTGTTTATCATTTTGGAAACATTTCAATTAACTGAAAACTAAATATGGAAGTTTCCAAAATAACTGATCAGTCAGTTCAGTCAATTGACTCTCTCGACCAATCACATCACTTGCACATGGATTGTGCTTCTTCAGTCGAAGCTGAGCCACTCTTTTTGTTCAATCTCGACCATCGATTCGAGAGAGATTTCTATAAAAGAGAAACTATTTTCCTTCACAAAGAATCCTAATTTTTATTAAAGTTATTATACTACATTTTGCAATTTAGCTTTCTTGCATTTTCTCATTTAACTTTAATTGTTGTTAATTTCCTTCAAGCATACAAAACTTAATTTAGAGCACACTTTGTTTTTGGGCTTAAAATTGAATCTCTCATATTTCAATTTGGTGTTTTAATAATCAAATCTAATTAGTTTTGGACTAACAATAATCTGCATTTGCATTTTTCATGTAGTTAATCAATCATCTAGATTAAATCCTTTGTTTAGGTCTTCGGTGTAGTCACTGAGCTTGCAATGACCTGAGAGCAAGCTCATACTCCTACCTTCTAGAAGGAAACAGGTTGACTCTTTCACACATGCAAGGTGAATGAATCCATATTCATTCCTGTATGCAGCTGAAGTATAATGACCATGTTGTAGTGTACTGCTAAAGTAGAGGTCCACTTTTAGCATGCACATTTCTGGCGCCCACGTGGGGCAGAAAAATCAATTTTCTGGCCTCATTTTTAAATTTTGTTTTTAATTCTATTTTCTATTCATTTTGAGCAAAATTTGGGTCCACCATTGCGTTCAGTTTGTCATTTTGGTTTGAAACGATTATAAATACGCCTATGCTCGCACAAAAATTGAATCTATCACAAAACAAGTTTGAAAACTGAGGTCATATGACCATCTGCATGCAAACCAAGGCTATTTATGCACGTAGATTGAGATAAAGGTTTCAAATTTATTTATTTGGTATGTGTATTTTAGTAAAATATTTGGGTTTTGTTCTATATTTTGACATTATTTATCAGACCATAGAAGATTGAGTTAAATACCCACAGATTGACCTACACCTAGCGCTATACACTGAAAGGCTAAGCCTTTTGACATTGATTTGAAATAACTTTAGTTTGTTTGCGTATTTAAACAATACTTGTTTTTAATTCCCATCCATGTGGGACTAAACTCCCGCTTCCTCCCCTTCGCTCAACCACAACAAACATCCATTCGCGCTGCCTCCCTTCCCTTACCTCTCCACGCTACTCGCCACTACAAAGACTCTTATCTCTCCATGCTGCCTCTAACCCCACCACTCTCCCCCCTACTGCACTTCATTTCCCCTCCACCCCACCCCCTTTCTTCCCCCACTCGCCGTCTTCTCCACTTCATTCTGCATTGTTTAACCACTCCCACCACACCTCTACTCTCACCCAAAACTGCCTCATCTCCACCGCCTCTATACTTCCCCCATGCTGCCTCCAAAAATCCTTCCACCCGCTCCTCTCCATAGCCAAAGCCACACTCCCACCACTTCCCGACAACCCACAACTCCCACCAATCTCCAAACACCCTACACCTAACCCTCACCAACCCCAGAGTCTCCTACGCTACTTCTTCCTACTATCCCCTGCGCGGTATACATCCCCATCTCCCCTGCGTTGTGTCATCCCTTCACTCCCACCATGCAGTTTTCAATCCTACCCCTAGAAATTCCATGTAGGTCTGCCCATGGTTCTCTCCTCCCTTAACTTCGTTCCTTTCGTTTAGTTGCTGCTTTTTTAACAGAATGGATTTTGAAAAGAAAAGTGATTTTCTGGTGTGTTTTCCAATTTTTAAAGTCCCAATTGCTATATATGGTGAGTCTTGTCTAGATCATCAATTTTTCGGTCATCTATGCACCTAATCTTGAGTCGATACTTGTGCAACACAATTGGATTTGAAAGACTAATGGAATGAGTCACCTTTGGGCTGAATCTTGAGGTGAACAGTAATCTCTTTCTGGATTATCATGTGATGTGGGTCATATGTTTCATGAAGGGAGGTCTACTTTTATCCTAAAGTTTAAGGTGGGAGATTTATTTGCTATGTCAGAGGATTTTTTAGTGGTCTTGTCTATGTGAATTGATTTTGAATTTGCAGAATATTCAATGGATTTCTCTCAATTCTAAATTTGACACCCAATCAGCTTTCATTGTGCAGTGTTTTTTTGGCTTTTGCGACACTCTTGTGACTGTCAAATTTAATGTCATCTACTTCTGACATCAACAGTTTTTTGAAATTTTTAAGCCTTCACCATTGGAGTTTTAAAATTTGCATCCTAACTTCAAACTCACATACCTTGCTCATTCAAAGTCCTTTTTTAGAACAATATTTTTTTATTTTAGGTAGAATTTCGTAAGAATCACTGTGGTGAAATTATTTTTTGGTTTTTCTTGTTGGATTTATCATAAATCACTATTTTTTATGACTGTACCTGGCTAATCCTCATTTTTGCAGCTACCGGAGCCTCCTACGAGCTCATACAATCACCTTTTTCAGTGCAATTTTTTTTGAAACTGCATGATTTTCTATTTATTTTCTGAATATGTGATCTATTTTCTAATTTTCAGATTTTTATAATGTGGACTAATCTTTGGCTTTGATGTTCATGCGATTATCTTTTGCATACAACCTAACAGTGGTTTGCAGAACGTTATCCAAGAAGAATAAAACACAAACTACTCACAAATTGGTTTTGTAGGTTGCCTTTGATCGATAGAATGCAAAACATTGTGCTTGCATTTTTTTTAATTTCTTAAAATAGGAACCCACATGCAAGAATTCTTAAAATGAACATTTGTTTGATGTTTTAGGAATGACAATATTGTCAGGAAACTATGTTGTCACCCTTTTGGGATGATCAGAAATCCAGAAACAATATTATCATTTTCTTATTCTTCTTGAAGTGTCTTCTAGTTTTGTAAACCCAAGGAATTGCATGGATGTATCTTCTCCCCTCGCCTTCACAGAACTTGGGTGAAAGAGAAATCCATACAAATTCTTTAGCGTAGCTACCTCCCGAGTGCTTTAACAGAGCAAGTGAGATTGGATTTCCCAACCAGTAACAAGCTAAAGCCAAGCCCTTCCAAATTGGTATACAAAAAATGCCATTGTGATTATTCTCATAGTGGACAAGTGTGAATTCATTGTGGCAACCAAAATCTCCTCTAGTACCCTAGTGGTGCGTTAAAGTCCCTACATTGTTAAGGTGAAAACCTTGCTTTGAAAGGATTGGGAGAGCCCTCTTAATTGGGAAAATGACTTGATCACAACCACCTGAATGGATGACCTTACTACAAAATTTGTTCTAGTATCAAAAATCCCTCTATCTACTGGCGAGAAAGGTCAGAGACTGACTAAGACATCCCACACTTTCATGGCTCTTAGTAGAGACAATGGTCCCTTGGGAAGTGATTGCCCTTGGGATTTGAAGCTTGGTGTGCCTGAGAAGTGAGTGCACTATAAGGAGGAGCTCATGCCTCCAAGATTCTAAGTTATCCACTATGAGTAGGCATGGTTGAACTTCAGTTCAAGTGGAAATTCAACAGATATTGCCCTGGCTATCCTAGGATTATGGTGTGTCTATTATTTTTTTTACAATAAACAATCTTCTTGATGTGTCTGGTGTGCGTGTTCACTTGAAACAACAACAACAATCAATCAATCAAACAATCTGGAAACTATACACTTTAGGTACTTGTATGTCATATCTCATCTGAAACATCAAATCAAACATCAAAGTGATCAACAATTCAAGTCTGCACTCTCGGTGTTAACTGTCAACTCTTGTCCTGTTTCTACATCTGCTATCAAACTCTAGAAATCTATCAAATTGCTGTCCAAATTGCTCTTCTATTGTGAAGGTTCTGTGTGATTCTTCACCAGATCTGTGTTCTCACCAATATCATCACTAGTCTATCTTTGAGTGCAATCTGTTGACAGTCTGACTCATTGCTATTTTGAAATCTGATTTTGTTGTGCTAGTCCAAGCGACTTATTACTTTAATCAGTCTTTGTCTGCGCTATCCTTATTCTGAGTTACGAGAGTAGGTTCTTTAACCTTGACTCAAGATCAGATTCATCGCTTCTCTCTCTCAATTGGACTTTATCTCCTTTGTCCTTTGATCTTGGACTTAATCAACACTTTAGATATCACTTCAACACCTGACTGTCAATCAATGGATTCCTCATACCTTTTCTTCAATCTTCTATGCAAGCACATCAAGACAATCTTACAATGTCTAAAATAAAATGGGATAAACCTTATGGTCCTAACAATGTGAAAGAAGAGATTCTTATGGCAGATTTATCAAAACAACTTCAAACTATGCAATTTGAAATCCAAGAATTAAAGGGGGAAACGGATAATGAATAGCCCGTAGTGGTTTCAATGTACCTTGGTCCCTATATCACAAAGCTGAAACCATCAAACCTTCCATCTATATTGGGTCCTTATATCCCTCCATTACGTACCCTATCCCCTATCAAGATTAATAATGACATGCATCCTTGACCCCTCGTTGTCAACCAATCCATATGAACCAGTCATATCAGCCCTATTCATCCATAATTCTCAAGTCTTTTGGAAGCAATTTGGATGTGCAACGAAAAAATCAAAAATCAAAGAATCCACTTACATATGAAGATCACTATGTCTAGTCTAATCAACATGTGACTACAAAGAGACCGCAAAGGTCCACAGAGCATAGAATAAAATCAAACCAAATATGGGTTCCTAAATCCATCACGGAAGAATTACGTTCTAAATCTAAGAAAAGAATCAAATCAAAGAAAATATGGGTTCCTAAATCCATCATGGAAGAATTGCGTTCTAAATCATCCAAAAGCAAAGGAAAATCAAAAGCTATGTGGATTCACAAGTCTCTTCCAAAGGACTTGGATGTACAAAAAGAAAATCAAAAGTTATGTAGATTCCCAAGTCTCTCTTAAAAGGCTTGAACAAAAAGGAAAAGTCAGAGTTGGAATCCAAGCTTCCCAAGTTTTCCACTACATCTCCATCAAAATAACTCCCATCTTCTAAATCCATCTAGGGTCCTCACATACCAAGATCCATATCCACTCATACATCAAACTCTCAAGCTATTCCATCCACTTTTTCTGCATCTGTCCACTACTCTTCAAGGGGTGTGTCAATGTTGATCTTGTCACCATACCCTATCCAATATCCAACACCTACCTACTACCCATCCATCTCATATCGTTCCATCACATGAATCCTTGGCAACCATCTTCCTTATCCTCCATATCAATCTTTTCTACCATCACCCTATCAGCATCTTTGAGCATACTTTCAACATCCTTAGCCTACCATAGCATATCTTTCAAAAGAGCACTATCTACAAAGAAAGAAGCTTAAGCTCCTCCATAACTTCAAAAGTACAAAAAAAAATCTAAAAATTGAAAAATGTCTTGGAAAAAATTATCATCTCGGTGAAAACCTAGTAATAGGCACCTTGATGCATCAATAAAAAAAATACAAAAAATACAAAAAAAAAATTTGAAAAAGAAGAAAAAGTTCCTTGGTGAAACCCTGATAAATAGGCGCCATGGTAGCAAAAATAGAATCTTTGCAAAGTAGGTGAAAACCTGGTAACATGCACCTCTTGTACTTAGTGCTCCATCTATCAATGCTCAATCTTGGCATCAATCCTTTGCTTCCATTTGTACATATCTTTTAGTCACTTTCGTGACACTCTGGTTCTTGTGAGAACCCTCCTAGCTTGAAACCGATCCAGAGTCATAACCTGGGGGCAATCAAATCGGCTTTATCCTCACAGTATGAGTTAAGTTAGTTATCATTGTTTGCTACTAGGGGCATGGGTCCCCAATTTGATCACATCTTTGGATTACACTAGAGTTAGTAATCTTGTCATTTCTGAAGGACAACTCACTACTAACACAAATAGATGTTTCTCAACACCACAATTAATAGTGTTTCTTAACACTATCTTTGGACGTATTTGTGTTTCTTAACACACATTGGATATCACAAATGTAATTGATAGATCAATAGAAATCAAAGACAAAGCACTCACAAGAACAACGGTGTTTCTCAACACCTCATACATATACACATCAGAAAACTTTGAAAGTGGCTGAAGTATGCTGAACTTCTATTCGTATGCTATCTATTCTAATTAATTTCGCTAATATTTTCTTTGTCTACTTCTTGTTGGTGTGGTCTCAATGATCCAGCAACATGAAATAAATAGGGTGTATGTGCTAAGAGCTCCTACATTAAGGCATAAAAGCCTCACATCCCTTGATCCTGTTTATTTGTACGCCAAGGTGAGGTCAGAACTATCTCCTTGACTGTTATTGCTCTATTTGTTTACGCAAGATTGCACTCATGGTTATCTTGGATTTGCATACTTCAATACCGGTGTACTCTTGCAACATCAACTGGAAACAATGTTCAGGTCATCTCAGCTTTTGTGCCTTGATGCTTATGTTGGTTTCCCATATCTTATCCGATGAAAGTCATATTCATATTCTTATGGGCGCAGTAGCACCAGTAAGGATTGTATTGACTCCGATGTTCCAAAAATGCTCAATGATGAAAAATTTCAAAGCTAAAGCTCAGTTACTACACCTTAGGTTGTCTTGAGGTTTAGAATTACCACCCCAACTTAGGCATCGAGGCTTTATAGGTATTCTATCCTAAAAATGGAAACCTTCTCTAGCTGTGGTTGGACTATGATTGGGAAGGAGTCTTTGGATTCTAGGCCGATTCCTATTGAATTTGGGTATCAATATTATAATATTTTCAACTGATTTGGGAAGGAAAGGGATAAATTCTAACTAAAATTGTATGAATAAAACTTAAAAGGTGATACACCAAGTAAGATTCAGATCTCTCAAAGCCTCAAACTAAAATTCACTTAACATACCCTAATGATCTCTGCAATATCACTCACTATCCAATACATAGGCTAATTTGAAAGATGATGCTAGGGTTTAAACCATAAATAGAAATCTTACTATCAACAACATGCAAATTCTGCAAAAGGCTTATATTCTGTAATCTAGAATAGGAGTCGATACAATCCACTAATCCATGCTATAGATGTATTACACTTGAATGTAGAAAATTGAAAAGGATTTGAACAAATGATCACCACAAGATGTATGAAAAATGGGTCAACTATATTCTTCTCAAAAATCGTGTGCAGTTACATGAATGAATCTCAAAATAATGGCAAGGAATACAAGCATCCTCTTGCAAAAAATCGATATCACAAACATGAACTAACAATGGATAAAAAAGCATAAAAAGGTAGCTATAGGAGCAAGAAGTTCACTAAAAGCTCTTCTCTCTAAAATTTTGAACCCCTAAACATGAAGCAAAGGATCCACTATATAGTCCACATGGCTTAACTTTTTTGAAAATATTTACCTCCAAAAATCCCTCCATAATAGCAAGACACTAAACTATATGGCTTATCAAGTGCCCTAAATCAAGCCCTAATTTTATCCGCCCCCCCCAAAGTTGGTAAATAAAATACATCCCTTTTATATACCCTACCAACTTTATTACATAACATCAAAAATGTATAAACCCAAATACATAAACTCTAAAGGCATACAACCCCAACCACAACCTGAAACCATAGAAAACCCTAAATCCACTAAGTCGGTAGCAAAGAATCAAACCCTAACTTTGTATCATCCAACCATGGTATAACCAAGTTGATATAACTCAAGCTCAATGCTTGAGAACAGCTCATAATTGACCTAAATAGATCATTAAGAAGATGTAATGTTGTCTTTGTGGCATGAAAAGTACTGTCATGGCACTGTGGAGGGAATGTCAATGCACTAGGAACTGTCATAGTCTTTACTCCATTTGTTAGTGGACTTCAAAATTGGGTAAAACACAATGCATAGTGTTTATCAATTTCATTTGCATCTAGGGTTTTCTTCTTTGTGGAACCACCATGCTTGTTTGAACTAGATTTGGGAAGCCATAATCAATGGCATTGCATTTTCTTCTGGAGTATGTGAAGAAGCTTGGGCTTCTTGAGCTCTGTGGGAAAACGTGGGTTTGAACTTGTTCTGCCATAACATATGGCACATTATGTGGATTATGTTGGAGTTTTTGGAGTTTATTTGGTTGAACTTGGAATTCAAAATCTCGGGCTCTGTCAACTGTGAGTTATGAACCGTGGCCTCCAATGTGTGGGACACTTGCAAAGTAGCTCCCAGAGCTCGGGCTCTAGATGTTTAGAAGCCATAATGGATGGCGTTGACTTTTTGTTTTTAACTGGGACTTGAAGTTGGAAGTTTCACACCCACTAAAATCTTGGAGTGAATCTGAGCTATGGTTGAGAGGTGTAGAGAAAGCCATGGAACTCGGACTTGAAACTATGCATCTCAGCCATAGTTTCACTCATCCCCAGTCTATGGTGAACTTACACTCGAAGAGGTCACAACTTTCTTTGTTGATCTTTTTTTTTTAACTCGGGCTTCATCTCCTCTATTGTAACCCATGACACTTGGCTTCTAATCTACATCTCAAACTCAGTCTTCTTGTCCTCTTTTCTTCAGATAAGTTACATCTGGTCTTTTTTTGTTACTTTTGCATTTTAAATGCATTCCAAATGCATAACTTTGAAATTCAACAACTTCATTTTTATAAGTTATTAAAAATATACATCTCTGGCAGAAACTTGAGGTGTTTTGATATTAATGATCTATATGTTGTAGTAGTTGTTTTCTTACTTCAAAACTCTAGCATGTGCTTTCATCACTTCTTTTGCAACCCTAAACCTACTGAGAGTTACCTTCTATTGTTTACTTGTTGTTGTTTCCTTTATTACTGTTGTCTGTTCTTTATTAATGTCAACATAAACAAAAAAAATATATACCCACATAGCTATTAAGTTGATCTCGAATAGGTGTATATTTGATGTGAACTTAGGTTCTCTTGCATGGCTATCCTGTCTGTATACAAATGCACTCCACTTAATGTTTTTCAAACACAACAATATTGTTACAAGGACAAAAATGTCCATCTCTACAAACTAAAATTTTCTTTCATTATTCTGTCTTTCAGAATAAATAAAGTATTTTCCCTCCAGAAATAAGATAAAATAAACAACATTCGACTTCACTGGTGAAACCGTGAGAAAAAATTATCAAAACATGTCATGTTCAGAACATTGTAAAAGTGTTGTTCCTTCCAGTGTGAAAATACATTGTTCTTTTATCAGCATATAAGACACTACCCATGGGTTTCGAGCATGGGCTCGTAACTCCCATGGATAATCTTCATAACAGGAACCCTAAAAACATGAATACTCCATTTTTATGTCTGTCTCCCTAGGATTGTGCATGATGAACATTATACCAGAATAAGATGTATCTGTCTAAATACCCTACATAAAGACATCTCTTGAAATTTTATTTGGAGGCATGAGAACTTTTTTGAGATCATGAACTATCACATAATTCTTTGGATGATGAATACTCCCTGCTATTTTGTCCATAATGTAACTGTCTTCTATGAATGTTCATTTTATGAAAGCACACTAACCTGCTATTATTGAAATCCTTGTTCTTTGTTCTCTTTTTGTAGCTTTCAAATAATTGTTATTTCTTGTTATGCATCTTTTTACTTTGCAAATCCAACTATTTTAAAAAACATAATAGTAGTAGCTCATAACATAGAAATGATAATAATACTAGGCATGAATTTAGTGATTTTGTCAAGATAAACCATTATGCCTTTTGTGCATTTGTGTACTCACTATAATAGCATTGCTTTTATTTCCCATTCGCAAACAGAACCTCTCATCATTCTACTTCTACATATTCAGTGCATTAAGAACCCTTCCTTGCTCATGTGTCTCATGTAGCATCATAGATCCTTTTCTGCATCTATATTTTCTCTTGCTATCTGCACTCAATCATATGATCACCTTTTGCACACATATCACCAATCAATTTGTTAGGTCAACAGATAAAATGAATCAATTAATGTTTGTGGGTGAGTGTCATCTAGGATGGCATTCATTCATGAATGTTGGTTGGTTTATTTGTGTTTGTTGAATTAACAGGTTGATCAAATTCTGAAAAAGGTTTCTCAAATAGGAATACTAAATCCCTTTCATTCAGATATCTAGTTATAAAGACAAGAATAGCATCCATCAAAGTGACCATAAATAGAAAAAGGTTTCCTATTTAGAACAAGTCCCTTTAATACTATGTTTCAGTTATTATGGATGCATGTTTTCTTGTTACATTGATTTCATCAGATTGATATGCAGCATTAGAAGAATTGATTGTATGTTGTTTGTGTCCCATGTATTTCTTAGATCCAACTAGATGTGACACCTCTTTTCTCTCTCATGATGCAGGTGAAAACCCTAAAGACCTAAATGAAGATGAAGACCAGGACTTGGAGACCTAGGACCTGACAGACAACCAACAATCATCAACAAACCACCAGGAAATGCATGGGACCCCTACTCCATGCTTCTAGCATGCTTTCTATTCTGCAAATGTACTCTTTTCCTTGACATGAATATTGAAATATAAAAATACCCTTGTATACTACACTCAGTTTGAATGCACAATGTAATTGACCAGTTATAAGTTTTCTTGAAATTCTAGAATGTGACCAATACTCAGTGTACAATGATGATACTTGATAATGAAGGTAACAATGAAATGTTAATCAATAAAATATGAAGGATAGTATTAATTAGACTCCTAAAAATGCAATCTTTTCCTATTTGTAGTTATCTTGTTTTATGTTATAATTTAGGGTAACAATTTTGGCAACTTTTGCTGGATTTCTTCCTACTAGACATGACCTTTAGACCTTATCCTAGGGAAACAGAGTTATAAAACCAGAACCATGGATGCAACCTTTATTGAAATGAAAATTCTTGTAACCTAGACCCATGCAACCTAAAGACCTAGTGCTTGGACAACACTTATTGAAATGAAACCCTAGACTAAACCTAACCCTCAAAGAAAAGCTTGAGGTGAATTCCATTAACTAGAATTTGCAGAACTTCCCCATCAGTTGTGGCCAATTGATAAGCATTATTTTCCTTACAGGCTGTGATAACAAAAGGGCCTAACCAAAAATGGTCAAACTTATCATGTTGGCCTGGCCTGCTTTTCAATACATCCCACTTGAGTACTAGATCACCTTCCTTGAAATCTCTGGATGTATCTCTCCTATCAAAATTCCACTTGGTATGTGCTTGTTTTGATTCCATAGTATCGAATGCCTTCTTCCTTTCTTCCTCTAGTTGTTGCAATTCAGTATATCTTAGTTTAAGAGGATCCTCCTCTTCAAACAATAACATTTGATCAGCAAGCTGTAAAGCTGGAAATTATATAGAAATAGGCAATCTAGCCTCTTTACCATAAACCAAGACATAAGGTGAATTCCCCATAACCTATTTAGGTTTTATTCTATCCAGCCATAAGGCTTCCTTCAATTTAGCATGCCAATCCCTCTTGTTTTCTTGTAGAGTCTTTTTGATGATCCTAATCAGGTTCTTATTGGTAGATTCTACAAGACCATTACCCTGTGGGTAATAATTGGAAGAAGTGTTTAAATAAATGTCATTCTTGATAGCTCACTCTATTATAGATGATCCAACAAAAGCTAGGGCATTATCTAAGATTATTGATTGAGAGACTCCAAATCTTGTTACAATGTCATCATAGAACTTTAAAACAACAGCTCCATTAGATTCCTTTAGTCCAATAGCTTCAGTCCATCTGGTTAAATAGTCTGTAGCAGTTAAGATCCACTTATGTCCTACACTAGAATTTGGATTTATTGGACCTATGAAGTACACTCCCCATTTGTTGAATGGCTTGTCCACAATGATTGGCTTCAATGGTAATGCTGCCAACCTTTGTTTTCCTGCAAACATAGCACACTTTTGGAATTTTCTTGCCCATGAATGAGCATCTTTGAATAAATATGGCCAATAATAGCCAGCTCTTAGAATTTTCCATGCTATATTTTTGGGGCTGAAATTCCCTCCACAAGATCCATCATTGAATTCAGATATATAATCTATGCATTTGAGAAGCATACCAAAAAAATCCTTCCTATAAAGAGTATCATCAATTAGAACATAAGGAATAGATTGTAATCTAAAATACCTTCTCTTGGCTTTGCCAAGATTCATTGGACATTAACAAGTATGCAGAAATCTGGTCATACCTGATAACCAGGATGCTGAATAATTAATTAGTATAGAATTACCTTGGGGCAAGACAACCTCTTTAGTGGCTTTAACTTAATCTTCTCCTTCTGTCATCTAAGCACATAAGCCTTTTCCTCTAACCAGCTTGGTCACATGGATTTTCACATCATACTCCATGACTTTAATTATCCACCCTGCCCTTTTTTCACTAACATCCTTGTTTAATAAAAACTCTTTAATGCTAGGGTGTGCAATCATTAGATGTATTATGTTCCCAACAGCCAAATAATCGAACTTTTTTAAGGCTTTTATAATAGCTAGTACATGTTTTTCTACAAATCTGTATCTTTTCTCATAATCATTCATACCTTTGCTAAAAAAGGCTACTGGTTGCTCTTGTCTTTCCTCATTCTTTTGCACCAGCATTGCTAAAACTATGTCAATACCACCATAAGTATACAAAACAAAATCCTTAGAGAAATTAGGATTAGTTAAAGTAGGGGCTGAAGACAAAGCCTATTTAATCTATCCAAAATTCTTCTTTCCTTCAGTAGTCTAGCTAAAAGGTACATCCTTTTTTAACATAGCAGTCAAAGGTTTCAACAAATCTGCAATATTATGAATAAAACGTCTAACAAAATTTATCCTTCCAATGAAACTTTGCAATCCTTTCTTATGTTTTAGCAATGATAATTCCAAAATTGCATAAATCCTTTCAGGATCAATTGTTGTCCCTTCTTTAGACACTTGGTATCGTAAAATTTTACCTTCATGTACTGCAAAAATAGATTTTTTGGGGTTAAGGGAGATCCCAAACTCCTTGCATCTTTGTAAGACTTGTCTCAAGTGGCTTATGTGCTGGTTTATAACCTTTCTATAAATTGTGACATCATCAAAGTATACTAGAACAAATTTATACATCAAATTCCAGAAAGCCATGTCTATTGCCTTCTGGAATGTAGCTCTTGCATTTGATAATCCAAATGGCATTCTCCTATAAGCCAGTGTACCCCATTTAGTAGTGAAGGCAGTTTTGAATTGATCTTCATCTCTTACTAATACCTAGTTATAGCCAGAATAACCATCAAGAAGGGAGAATCTCTCAGAATCAGATACATATTGTAGGATTTGTTCCATAGAAGGAAGAGGGTGACTATCTTTTAGAGATGCCCTATTGAGGTCCCTAAAATCTACACAAAGTCTTATCTATCTGTTCTTCTTTCTCACAGGAACAAGATTTGAAACCTAAGATGTATGCTTGATAGGGAATATTATGCCACCATTCAGAATTTTATTCATTTCTTTTAGCATTAAAGGTTCTAGCTTGGGATTGATGGGCCTTTGCCTTTGTCTAATGGGCTTGGCATTTGGTTCTAATTCTATGATATGCTGAGTTAATTGAGGATCAAATCCTTTTAAGTCAGCATAATCCCATGCAAACACATCATCATATTCCCTAAATAACTCAATAAGCATTTTATTTTCCTCAGGGGAATTATTGTTACCAACCTTCAAGCACTTGTCTCTAAATATCTCCACTTCTTCATAGTGATCTTCTTTGATCAGAAAGCTGGCTTTTTTCTTTCTAAATTGATCATCAGAGTTGAAATCTGACTCTAAGCTGACTAATCCCCTTGGAAGCTTATTCATCTTCAACTGAATGATCTGATTTTCCATTTGCTGATTGAACTGGTCATTTTTAGAAGCTGAAAAGTCTTCTGTTTCAGTCATAAAGCTCAAAATATGTTCATCAGTGTTAAACACCTGCCAATTAATATCATTGTCTGGGATAGATGGCCTTACAAAAATTTTAACATGTGAATGATATGAGATCTATCCTTTATTTTCAGTAATTGAAACATGAGCACCAATACCAGCCAACCTATAAGCATGCATATTTTTTCTTCTAGGAATAGAAATGAGGTTAAATGCATCAAAATTATCCAAAATATCAGACACTCTAGATTTATACAACTTCAAAAGATCATTTTTAACAGCATTTTTGCCTCTTACCTGTCTTACTATCAACTCAATGTCCCCAAATGCTCTCAATCATTTGATTCCGCTTTTCCTAGCTCATTCCAAGCCTTGAATAAGACTTTCATACTCTGCTATATTGTTAGAACAAGGAAAAGATAACTTGGAAGCAGCATAAAATTTATCACCATGAGGTGAAACCAACATAACTCCTGCACCAATACCATCTTTATTCTTAGATCCATCAAAATATAGATCCTATAGCTGGTTAGATAATTCAGATTCAGAATATTGATATTTAATCAGATTAGGCAAAACTGAATCATATTCTAACATCATATAGTTACCAAAACCATTATCAAACACATCATTGTCTTGACCATTTCTAGCTACCCATTCATCTAGAAAAATATCAGGATATTCATCAGTTTGTGTGTTATAAGATGAACTCTCATTGATTTCATCTGGATCCATGATCACACAACTTGCATTTGTGGGACTAGGATTATAAGGCTCTATGTGGTCTTTGGCCCATAACTCTGATTTTATGGTCAGCTTAGCACTATATCTAGTTCTAAAATATAGGTGAGACCAATCTGATGAGGAGTATCCATCTATTTTGGCTGTGAAGTCTCTTGATAAACATAGAGCAAAGTAAGGTGGAAAATCTATGAAAAAAATCTTGGGAAATGGAGAAGTTTGGACATGAGTGTAAGGTCAAACTTGCATTTTTAACAACACCTATGGTCTTAACTGAAGAACCATCAAGTTGGAAACCTCCTTTCTCAAGGGGTTCATACTTTAAATCCAACAAATCAGCTATCTTCTTTGCCATGATAGTTCTGGTTGCACTACTGTCCACCATACAATTATGCACTAATTTGTTTCTAATAATTAAAGAAACATAAAAAGGAGGAGGCTTAACATTTTCATATTTCTTACCTTCCTTTTCTGTCATCTTTTGCATATTTGCTAACTTTATTTCAAATGGTATTGCTGATTACTTCAAATCTACAATATTTTTACTCACTTGTGTTACTGGCTGCTGCACTTTACCAATCTTCTTTTCTCTTTTAACCACTTCATCATGAACTATTGAAGGCTCTGAATTGACCATAACCACTCTAGGAGGATGATGTACAGCTTGCTATGAACTTGATGTCCCTTTTGACAGCTCTTCCTTTAATAAATCGACTTGTCCTGGAATGGCTAATTAATCCCACATAGAAATAGAAACATTCACCTTCTTCATATTATCAACAATATTATAGGGAACAGAAAATTGTACCTTCTAAGGTGATTTGCCAACAGTCTGATCTGCTTACCTCTAATTTTGTGTTTCTTTGTTTGCAAGAGTAGAGAGCCCCTTTAGAATAGAAACTGAAGGAATGAGTGGTGATTGAGTTGTGGTAGTAAACCTAGCAGCTGATTGCTCTGATTCTAGAGCTCTCTTCTTGGCTCTTGTATTTGCTGAGACAGGTAAATCATCACTTACTCCACAAAACTCTTCCTCTTTCCAATTAAGAAATGTGGTGTCTGGAGTATTCATATCAGGGTGTTGTTGAGTCTCATCATTGGATGCAATAGGTCATGAATCAATTACATTTTGAACCATTAGGGCTTGATTAAGCACTCCATTTGTGCACTTAGACTGATTGTGGGATTCATTACAAGGATATCACCATTCATAATCAGCAACAAGATTATTTTGGTTGGGGACAATATCCCTAACAACATCAAAGGGTGCAGGATTATAAGGTCTATAGGGCCATTGATTCCAATTTTGCCTATTTGCAGTGTTATTTCCTTGGTATTGCTACTTTCCACCTTGGTAGGTGGGTTGAGTAGGCTGCTGGGATGAAGAAATAGAAAACTGATTTTGATTATGGGCTATTGGATTGCCTTGTGTTTTCTTCCTTTTCAGGTTCACTAGCTCATTTCCAAAGGTTTGTAATAATCTCTCAATCCTTTGTTAGCTATCTTTTATACCTTGCAACTCATTAGAAGGGATAGCAGGCATTATTTCTTCACTCTTATAAGTTGGCAATGAAGCCAAAGGTGGAACAACTAATGGCATATTGGACTAGATGTTAGGAAAATAAGGCATGGGTGGCCTAGGAGCTATCTTTCCTACCCGAATGAGACTATTCTTTGCCCTTATTGCAATATCAAAATCTTGAGGTAAATAATTTCACCCCATGGATTGGATCATTATTAAAATATCACTATTCAAGCTTTTAAGAAAGTACAAAAATGCATATTCAGCAGAAGGTCTTACCATGTCTGGAATCCTATTCCAAGTCATCTCAAATCGGAGATTGAAATCACTCATCTCTTCTTGTGGAGCCCTTTTGATAGTATTCAGTTTCTCTACCAAAGAAAGATTGTCAGATTTATCTTCAAAAAACTTAGATAATCCCTCACCTAATGCATCCCATGTAGCAATAGATCCAACTCAGAGAGTTCCAAACCATTCCAATGCTTTTCCCTTCAATGATGCAGCTAGTAGCTTCAAAGTCACATCCTCCTCTATGATGTGATGGACATTGCAAAGAGAAGAAATATCTCTGATGTTCTCAATGGTTGTTGTTTTTCCTTCTCCAGTGAAAGATGGCAATCCCTTTAATGTTGCCAATGGTATGTTGTTGTGATTTGCAATCCTTAGAGGACTACCTTGATCAAATAGAACAAAAGGCAATCTTCTAGCCATTGCCAGTGTTACTGAAGTGAGATCTACAACTTCAAGTAGTTCCTCTTTTGATGATGGCTCAAGGACAACTTGAAATTGAAGTGCTAGAGGACTTTCTGAAGATTCTTGATCAGAATTTGGTAAATCAGCATAGTAAGTGGGAGGGGCTAAACTTCTCTCAGATCTTCTTTTCCTTGGTCTTCCTGGCTTCCTACCCCTTGCTACGGACTGGAAGGATAGCTCTTTTGGACCTATAGGCTCTCTCTATAAATTTATTCCTCTCATGGTACGTGATAACTGTAAATACTCAAAGTCTTTTCCACTCCTTGTTTGGATTCGGTTCATGTATCACAAAGGTCCCACCACGCGTGCCAAAAATTGTTGAGGTTTAGAATTACCACCCCAACTCAGGCATTGGAGGTTTATAGGTAT
Source organism: Thuja plicata (assembly GCA_018584345.1). NCBI lineage: Eukaryota > Viridiplantae > Streptophyta > Pinopsida > Cupressales > Cupressaceae > Thuja > Thuja plicata. Next base: position 9,843,416 of record MU226606.1, read on the forward strand.
TCTATCCTAACAATGGAAATCTTCTCTAGCTATGGGTGGACTATGACTGAGATGGAGTCTACGGATTCTAGGTCGGTTCCTATTGAATTTGGGTATCAATATTATACTATCTTCTCCTTATTTGGGAAGGAAAGGGAGAAATTCTAACTAAAATTGTATGAATAAAAATTGAATGGTGATACACCAAATAAGGTTCAGATCTCTCAAAGCCTCAAACTAACATTCACTTAACATACCCTAATAATCTCTGCAATATCACTCACTATCCAATACATAGGCTAATTTGAAAGTCACTACTAGGGTTTAAACCACAAATAGAAATCTTACTGTCAACAACATGCATATTCTACAAAAGGCTTATATTCTGTAATATAGAATAGGAATCAATACAATCCACTAATCCATCCTACAGATTTATTACACTTGAATGCATAAAATTGAAAATGATTTGAACAAATGATCACAAAAGATGTATGAAAATGGGTCAACTATATTCTTCTCAAAAACTGTGTGCAATTACATGAATGAATCTCAAAATAATGGCAAGGAATACAAGCATCCTCTTGCACAAAATCAATATCACAAGCATGAACTAACAATGGATACAAAAGCATAAAAGGGTTGCTATAGGAACAAGAAATTCACTAAAATCTCTTCTCTCTAAAATCTTGAACCCCTAAACATGAAGCAAAGGATCCACTATATAGCACACATGGCTTAATTTTTTTGAAAATATTCCCCTGAAAAAAGCCCTCCATAATAGCAAGCTACTAAACTATATGGCTTAACAAGTGCCTTAAATCAAGCCCTATGTTTAGCCGCCCCCCTCCCCCCCAAAGTTGGTAAATAAAATACATCCCTTTATATACCCTACCAACTTTATTACATAACATCAAAAATGTATAAACCTGAATACATAAACTCTAAAGGCATACAACCCCAACCACAACCTGACACCATAGGAAACCCTAACTCCACTAAGTCACCAGCAAAGATTCAAACCCTAACTTTATATCATCCAACCATGGTATAACCAAGTTGATATAACTCGAGCTCAATGCTTGAGAACAGCTCATAATTGACCTAAATAGATCATTAAGAAGACGTAATGTTGTCTTTGTGCCATGAAAAGTACTATCGTGGAACTATGGAGGGAATTTCAATGCACTGGGAACTATCATAGCATTTACTCCATTTGTTAGTGGACTTCAAAATTGGGTAAAACACAATGCATAGTGTTTATCAATTTAATTTACATCTACGGTTTTCTTCTCTGTGGCACCGCCATGCTTGTTTGAACTAGAGTTGGGAAGCCATAATCAATGGTGCTCCATTTGCTTCTAGAGTATGTGGAGAAGCTTAGGCTTCTCAGGCTCTATGGGAAACCGTGGGTTTGAACTTTCTCTACCATAACATATGGCGCATTATGTGGATTTTGTTGGATTTTTTGGAGTTTATTTGGTTGAACTTAGAATTCAAAATCTCGGGCTCTGTCAACTGTGAGTTATGACCCATGGCCTTCAATGTGTGGGACACTTGCAGAGTAGCTTGCAGAGCTCGGGCTCTAGATGTTTAGAAGCCATAATGGATGGCGCTAACTTTTTGTTTCAAATTGGGACTTGAAGTTGGAAGTTTCACACCCACTGTAAGCTTGGAGTGAATCTAAGCTGTGGTTGAGATGTGTAGAGGAATCCATGGAACTCAGACTCAAAACTAGGCATCTCAGCCATAGTTTTACTCATCCCCAGCCTATGGTGAACTTACACTTGAAGAGGTCACGACTTTCTCTATTGATCATTTTTTAAAAGAACTTGGGATTCATCGCCTCTGTTGTAACCCATGACACTTGGCTTCTAATCTACATTTCAAACTCATTCTTCTTTCCCTCTTTTCTTCAGATAAGTTACATCTGGTCTTGTTTTGTTACTTCTGCATTTTAAATGCATTCCAAATGCGTAACTTTGAAATTCAACAACTTCATTTTTATGAGTTATTAAATAAACACATCCCTGGCACCAACTTGAGGTGATTTGATATTAATGCTTTGTATGTTGTAGTAGTTGTTTGCTTACTTCAAAACTCTAGCATGTGTTTTCATCACTTCTTTTGCAACCCTAAACATACTCAGAGTTACCTTTTGTTGTTTACTTGCTATCGTTTCCTTCATTACTGCTCTCTGTGCTTTATTAATGTCAACAAAAACAACAAAAAGATATACCCACATAGCTATTAAGTTAATCTTGAACAAGTGTATATTTGATGTGAACTCGGGTTCTCTTGCATGGATATCCTATCTGTATAGAAATGCACTCCACTTAATGTTTTTCAAACACAACAATATTTTCACGCGGAAAAAAATGTCCATCTCTGCAAACTAAACTTTTCTTTCATTATTTTTTCTTTCAAAACAAATAAAGTTTTTTCCCTCCAGCAATTAGATAAAATAAACAACATTCAACTTCACTAGTGAAACCGTGAGCAAAATTTATCAAAACATGTCATGTTTAGAACACTGTAAAAGTGTTGTTCCTTCCAGTGTGAAAATACATTGTTCTTTTATCAGCATATAAGACACTACCCATGGGGTTCGAGCACGGGCTCGTGACTCCCATGGATAATCTTCATAACAAGAACCCTGAAAACATGAATACTCCATTTTTATGTCTGTCTCTCCTGCATTGTGCATGATGAACATTATACCAAAATACGATGTATCTATCTAAATACCCTACATAAAGACATCTCTTGAAATTTTATTTCGAGGCATGAGAACTTTTTTGAGATCGTGAACTATCACAGAATTCTTTGGATGATGAGTACTCCCTGTTGTTTTGTCCATAATGTAACTGTCTTCTGTGAATGTTCATTTTATGAAAGCACACCAACCTACTGTTATTTAAATCCTTGTTCTTTGTTCTCTTTTTTTAGCTTTCAAATAATTGTCATTTCTTGTTATGCATCTTTTTACTTTGCGAATCCAACTATTTTAAAAAAAAATAACAATAGTAGCTCATAACATAGAAATGATAATAATACCAAGCATGAATTTAGTGATTTTCTCAAGATAAACCATTATGCCTTTTCTACATTTGTGTACTCACTGTAACAGCATTTCTTTTATTTCCCATTCACAAAGAGAACCTCTCATCATTCCACTTTTACATATTCAATCCATTAAAAATCCTTCCTTGCTCATGCGTCTCCTGTAGTATCATAGATCCTTTTCTACATATGTATTTTCTCTTTCTATCTGTACTTAGTCATATGATCACCTTTTGCACACATATCACCAATCAATCTGTTAGGTCAGAAGATAAAATGAATCAATTAATGTTTGTGGGTGAGTGTCATCCAGGATGGCATTCATTCATGAATTTTGGTTGGTTTATTTGTGTTTGTTGAATTAACAGGTTGATCAAATTTTGAAAAAGGTTTCTCAAATAGGAATACTAATTCCCTTTCATTCAGATATCTAGTTATAAAGACAAGAATAACATCCATCAAAGTGACCATAAATAGCAAAAGGTTTCATGTTTAGAACAAGTCCCTTTAATACTATGTTTCAGTTTGTGGATGCATGTTTTCTTGTTACATTGATTTCATCAAATTGATATGCAGAATTAGAAGAATTGGTTGTATGTTTTTTGTGTCCCATGTATTGCTTAGATCCAACTGGATCTGACACCTCTTTTCTCTCTCATGATGCAGGTGAAAACCCTAAAGACCTAAATGAAGATGAAGACCAAGACTTGGAGACCTAGGACCTGACAGATAACCAGCAAGCATCAACAAACCACCAGGAAATGCATGGGACCCCTACTCCATACTTCTACAATGATTTCTATTCTGCAAATGTACTCTTTTCCTTGACATGAAGAGTGAAATATGAAAAGACACTTGTATACTACACTTAGTTTGAATGCACAATGTAATTGATCAGTTATAAGTTTTCTTGAAATTCTAGAATGTGACCAATGCTCAATGTACAATGATGATACTTGATAATGAATGTAACAATGAAATGTTAATCAATAATATCTGAAGGATAGTATTAATTAGACTCCTAAAAATGCAATCTTTTACTATTTGTAGTTATCTTGTTGTATATTGTAATTTAGGTTAATAAGTTACATTCATTTTAGTCTTGCATCTGCATCTGCATAGTATTGAAATCAACATTATAACTTTGTCTCTATCCAATGTGAAGGATCTGAGGTTCTTGTCGATCACTCTTTTCATTTTCAAGTGGTCATTTGTATGTGAACATGACATCCCTTGCTAAATCAAATGTCCTGATTTTATTTTCAGGATCAAAATTGAAATCTGAATTTGACCACTTGCACAACCAATGGAAATCTCTCATGCTTTTCTTCTAATCAATCCATGTATCTTAATTTTGGTCAATCACGGTCAAACAAGACCTCTTATCAAGTACAAATCTTGTCTTAACCAAGTGGGACCTCTTTCTAATCAAATTAGTTTCTTCCTAAATTGTCTAGTCAATCGAATTGCTTCTCATCACTTGGGGAATCTCAACTTCATCGCATCAAATCAAGTTGAGATCATCTTAAATCAAAGGCAATCCAATCAATGGTCTTATACAGTAGTGAATACACTCAAAACCAAACAAGATCAGTCTTATATGGGCTATTCATTATTAAAACCAGATACATTGATCAAATTGGCATCATCGCTTCAAATCAAGTCAATTTGCTTGCTAATCAAATCTCTTAATGGTAATCAGTTTCATCATTTCAAATCAAACTGGTTATTCATTCAAACCGATTGAAAAGGTTTAAGAGTTCCTGATAGATGTTTAATTTCATCGCTTCAAATCAAACTGAGCATTTTTTTTATATCTTTTGATAAATCTTTGTCCAATCAATCTCAAAGTCAGTCTTCTTCTTCAAAAGAATAGTTTCATCACTTCAAATAAAACTATTCTAGGTCTTCTCGCTAACAATTCTTTGAATCAATGCGCTGATCGCACATCAATTCAAAGAGGTGCAAATGTAATCACCTAAAAATGGTCACCTAAACCCTAGACTCCCAATCTCAACAATTAATCAAGAAACCCTAATCTTGATTATTCTAAGTCCTAAATCAAACAGGCAATTCATCACACTCAAACTGATCTGACCTAAACCCTAGGTCATAATTATTCATCATACTTGATTAATTAATTAATTCCTAAAATCACATTACATTGACAAATTTATATCTTATGTTAATTATTGAATTGATATTATGATATATTAATTAAATAAAAATTACAAAATTGTCAATTAAATCAAAAACGAATTAAATTAATTATAAAAACATAAATGTGCATTCAAAATCAATCAATTAATTTATTAAAAATGCATATGACATCATCAAATTCAGTTGACTAATTATCAAAATGGAAACAATCTAGTTCCACTCAATTAACTGATTCTCATTTGTTTAGCATTTCAGTTAACTGAAAACTGAATATGGAATTTTCCAAAATAACTGATCAGTTAGTTCAGTCAACTGACTCTCTCGACCAATCACATCACTTCACATGGATTGTGCTTCTTCAATCGAATCTGAGCTACTCTTTTTGTTTGGTCTCGATCGTCGATTCGAGAAAGATTTCTATAAAAGAGAAACTCTTTTCCTTCACAAAGAATGGAATAATTTTTATTAAATTTATTATATTGTATTTTGCAATTTAGCTTTCTTTAATTTTCTCATTTAGCTTTAATTGTTGTTAATTTCATTCAAGCATACAAAACTTAACTTAGAGCACACTTTGTTTTTGGGCTTAAAATTGAATCTCTCATATTTCAATTTGGTGCTTTAATAATCAAATCTAATTAGCTTTGGATTAACAACAATCTGCATTTGCATTTTTCATGTAGTTAATCAATCATTTAGATCAATCATCGAGATTAAATCCTTCGTTTAGGTCTTCAGTGTAGTCAATGAGCTTGCAATGCCCTGAGAGCAAGCTCATACTCTTGCCTTCTAGAAGGCAACAGGTTGACTCTTTCAGACATGTAGGGTGAATGAATCCATATTCATTCCTGTATGTAGCTAAAGTATAATGACCATGTTGAACTGTACTACTAAAGTAGAGGTCCACTTTTAGCACGCACAAGTGGTGATGGAGTCGATGGGAATTTCTCGATTAATTCTCCCAATGGATTTTGTTGATCGCTTCTACACTGCAATTTCTTGATTAATTCTCACAATGTTTGGGAGGGCTCCTCAAGTTAAAATAACTGCCCTCTATAAATAGGATTGCATTATCATTTCTTGGCAACTGAACATAAAAGATAAAAGAGAATGGAAAAGGCAATGAAATTGTTCTGTGTGTTGCTGATAACAATGGCATTGGTGGCAGGTATATTAACACTAGCCCAGCCTCATGAATATTGCATTCACAATTTTCATTTTTATATTGATTTTGATTGTGATTTTGATATTGATATATTGGCAGGTATGGCAGTAGCTCTCCCTTATCCCTGCGATGCTTCGTGCTCTAACGAATCTAAATGTTTTGATGGTTATGGATGTTGCCAGATTGGAGCCTGTGGTGACAGATTGGGATATTGCAATGATTTTTATTTTCATCACCATTCTTATTATGGCGATGAATATACTTTCTGCGAGATCGGGGCATGTGGTCCAGGCTGAGGATTTTTCTGTTAATCTCTTTATTTGTTGGAGCGGGACTTTGCTCTTAATAAACACTTGAACTTCCATTTTCAAAATAAATAATCTATTATACTTTGGACATCATCATAATAGTTTCATTATGTTAAATATTTCCTTACATTTGTGTGATTCCAATGATGCTATAGAACTAGGCTAGTTCAATATGGATATGTGTTGTTAAATTATATAATCTTTCTATAATATTAGTCACTTATATTAAATTGGAGGAAATCAAATTTTAATGAAATTTTGATAGTTATGAATGTATGACATCTTATGTCTATATCTTTTATTGGGAGCATGTATGATTATCTAAGAAAACATTAGGATCTACTCATTTATAGGATCATTGTAGCTAAGAGGGAGATGATCACTTTATTTCATGTAAGATATTATTTTCATAGAATGAGCATAGATCAAAGAGAGATGATCATCTTTTACTATGCAATATCTTATTTTCTTAGAATATTTAATTATATAAAAGGGAGATGGTTTTTTGTTATTTGTTGTATCCTGTTTTCTTTTAATTGTCATAGATAAAAGGGGGATAAAAGAGAGAAGGATTGGTGAATTAGAGAAACTACTCAACAATGAATAAATAAATTCTAGCTCTTAAAGTGATGTATTCTTGTCCATAATTGATTAATATGGTTATCTCCAAGTAAATATTTGGCACATCATCGTAACTTAGTATTTATTACCATATGTGCTATGGCTCTATCTATGATCTTTACAAGTATATTAATGTCCTTGTTTGAGGATTGTTCACTTATGGAACTAGCACAAAATACGTATGTAAAAAAACTTTTCTAACTTTCCTACCTTTATTGTTGTTACTAGATATTTATTATGAATGAGAGATAAAATATAAAATAAATATTTTTAGTTTCTTGTGGTAAATTGTATAACTATTAATGTATCTATGAACTGATGAAAGAATTTATTATGCATTAACCACCTTTTATGATGCTTTATCTAATGGAGTAACCACTTACTCTCAACTTGGAAAGTTCCAAGTTGTTGGAGAGAAAATATTCTTTAGTCCTCCTTTTTGTTCAACATGCACTCGACCAGGGAGATGGAGTAGGTTTTTCTTGTTTTTTTCTTTTAATTTGTCCCAAGACTTAAAAATGAAAGAGGCATGAGGAACCAAAAAAAAGAAAGAAAGATAGCTATTGAAAAGGCGAGCTCACAATGTCTAAGATAATTTCTAACAACGAGAATACTCAATCATAGGTATGAACAATTTTATTTGTATTTGGTTATTATATGAGATATGCAATATTATGTTATTCAACATTGAAATATATATCATTCCCTTGTAACATTTAACAAATGGATTGAATACTTGATTTGCTATAATATTTTGCATGCATCTTTGCACAGACATATGACAAAGATAAGGATGAAATATTTGAATCCATTACTTCGCATTCTAATGACTGGGACCATATGTCAAGACAGATTAAAATAGGTTTGTATATTGATATCACATGCTTATATAGTGCACACGCTTACATATGTGTTGTTACTTTGAAACATGTTGAACTAGTGTAAATTCAAAAGTATCTAATATAAATCTAGTTTGAAAGCGGTTCTAATCTTTTAAATATAATTTTCCAGGTCAAGTTGTTTCACGAGATGTTTTTCAATCATAGTAGAGAGATGCAAACATAGACAATGTTATTTATTTTTTATTGCAGTACACAAAAGAGGTGAAGAAGTCAAAAAAAGAAAATTCAAGTGATAAAATGTTGTTCCTCATACATTCAATGATATAATGATGATCTATCATGTTGATTTATTTATATTTGAATATATATCTTGAATTTGTTTTAAATAAATCTTACGTTTAAACTAGTTCAATGCTTGATATATTTTTCAAAATTTGTTATGTAGGTTACTTCAAGAAATTTTGTTACATTGGACTTCAACATGACCCTTTAAAAAAAATTATATCTTGTATATTTAAAATGTTGTATGTATGTACGTCTTACCTTGGAATGTTGTTTCTCATTTTAGGTTTAGTTGTAGTCCAAGGGACATATTTCAAAAATTTAAAAATGAGATTCATTTTATTGACTATTAACCTGCCAATAAGATATATCAGCATGGGCATCTAGTAATTGCTACAACCCTAGTAATTAACGAGTATTTTTTATTAATGTGATGTATATTATGTCTATAAATTTTAACAATGAAATTTATATAGTTGATCTTGTATATTCATATATATTTCCAAAGAGATTTATTTTATTTGAATATTTTAGTGCTTATTATTTAGTAACTATATAATTAAAATATTTAAGATGAACCATGCAATGCGTATTTTTGAAGAAGTCGTGTGTTTCAAAAAAAAGGAAGCATTACCAAGGTAAGTTAGAATGGATTATTTCTTATATCATCTCCAAGGTAGCTCCTTGAGAGGAAAGAGGTAGTTGAATCACCAACATTCCATTGAGTTTGAAGATATTTTTGGAGATAAATATGTCTTTATCAAGAAGACTTGACACTATGAAAGACTAGTTACCTAAATCCCATTTATCTTTTGGTTAGAACAAGATAACTAGGATAACATGATGAATCAATGAGTGCAATGTGGTTGGGTGTCATTTTTGAAATCTAGATTCTAAGATAAAAGGGGTTAAACAGAAAGCCAAGTGATTCACTCGTGAAATTCTATAATGCTAAAAGTTATAAATTCCTTATTATATGTACTCATATTTACCATAACTAAATTACTTCAAAGTTGGCAAACTCAACCTGTAGACCACTGGACTAAATTACTTAGCTCTAAAAATAAAAGAAATATGAAAATAATTTCTCCTGCTATTTACTACCACGACGACAAAGCTCTCATCCTTAATTATTTTTTAATTTTTTCCTTTAATTAATTCAAATTGACAAATGATGCCTATTGATCACTTGACTAAACTGGTTAATGTCAACCAATGAATGATATAAATTTGCTCACTTATAATTTAATCTTAGGATGACATCTAGATATAGGTCACTCTACCACTAATCCCTTATAGTAAACATGTGTACTACTCCCCTTTACCATTACATTGTATTTTTCATGGACCTAGCCAAATTAGAGCCTTATTTACACTGCTCCCCCTTTGACACCAACGAAAAAGGTATTACAAAAAGTGTCAAAATTATATTTATGTAAAAGTAGAAAAACCTATAAATGTTCTACTGAAAATGTCATTGTAGTTACTCTTCAACATGTGTAGGTCATTGTCTCAAGTCTTTAGTAATTTTTCCACAATGGCAATCTATCCACTTAGGAAAAATGATAATTCTTCTAACCTCAACTATTCACACATATGGGAAAACTAGAGCCTTCTTAGACTCCTCAACCCATGTTGAAAAATGGCTAACTTTTGAATCAATGTTTGAGATGACTTGATCCATCAATATATATCAAAAATAAAATCAATTAATTATTAAAATTGTCTAACTTAAAATCAACTAATTAACCAACCCATCAAATTTAAAACTAACTAATTAGTCAAACTATAAAATACAAAATCAACACAATTATCAAACATTTTATTATAAAACTTGAAATTAACTAATTAATCAATTGTCTATCCCTACTAATCAATTATCTATTTTAAGCACTCTTTTCAAAATAAAACTAATAAAAATATCCACATCATTACAATCTCACAACAATTATTGTATTATCAATTTATGTATTTTAATACAAATGTTCGGAATTTTTTTTTAGCTATATCCCAAAACACCATTACAATTGCTTCATATGTTTATACATGTTATATACAAAAATCTTTAAATGTTTCAAAATTATATTCAATTTTGATTTTTATTTCTAAACTTCCATTTTTTCTATTTCAAAATCAAATATTTCTTTTCAAATATCCAAACTTTAAAATTTTAATTATAAAAAACTAAACTTTGAACCAATAATAATGTGTGATTGATAAATTTTATTAACACAATTATAATACATAATGTCTTATTTTATTTTATCCTATAATAGAACTATATACCAGAACCTCCTAATCTTGGTTTCATCCCACCTTTTGTTATATGCAAATCAAGATCATATTGCAACTTAAATTATAACTAGTAGGAAGTAGATCGGCCTAAAGGGTCATACGCAAATCAAGATAAAATTACAAGTGGTAGGAACTGACATGCCATCATATCCAAATTATATCCCAGTTTCGAGGGACTAAGGCACTTAGCACCATTGTTTACTAGGTCCATTGTCCCTAGTATTCTAGTCCATCAAAACCATGGTTCCTAGAACTTTGGTCCATCAAAGAGAGGTGAAAAATGGTACATAGAGATGCAAAAAGCTCAATATGCACATTATTTGATATCCATGCTAGCAAATGACAACAATTTGACAATGAAGGGGTCAAAAATAGGCTTGCAAAGAGAAAGGAGGACACACACTAAGGTAAGGACACAAAAAAGAGTGAGGAACTATAAAGAGTTACAATTTATGACACCATAGATTATATGAAGTGGGGCAATAATTTATTTTTTGAAAATTGAAATTTCTAAACACTTTAATTGTGAAGCTTCTATCCATTATTTTTAGGCCTACAATAATTTTTATGAAGGACCAACAAATGAAATATGTGTGTTCTCTCTTCCATCTTAAAGAGGTATTGCTTCAATAATAATGTGCATTAAATACAACTTTTAGTGCCTTGATGTGATAAAGTACCCATCTATCGGCCTCAAAATAAAACACATAGATATATACACAAAAACAATATAAAACCTCTCACAAGTTGGTTTGTCACGATCATAAATGAAATATTCCTTGTTCCACTCTTGTATGTTTAATTCAATAAGCATCCTCATATGATCTAGAGCCTCTTCTGTACTTATTATAGGGTTTTCTTTGAATCAACATCCTATCAATTGAACAATATCTCCATGCTCTTTCTCACACTATAACAATAAGGGTAAAAAAATATGTAAGAACCCCCAAATAGGCTCTATGCTGATCACTGTTTGTTTCCCTGAGTGTAATGATTGTTTTTTGTTTGTTTTTGAATGTTTTATGTTGTTTTTGGGTTTTTTGAGTTGACGAAAAGAAAATACAAATATTGAAACTAATCTACCTAAAATTATAACTCAAATCTGATTATAATGCTGATCAAATTCATTT
>MU226606.1:9880377-9902049 GCA_018584345.1 Thuja plicata
ATGGGAATCATAGAGAGTGGTGATGGAGTCGATGCGAATTTCTCGATTAATTCTCCCAATGGATTGTGTTGATCGCTTCTACAGTACTGGAATTTCTCGATTAATTCTCCCAATGGATTGTGGTGATTGCTTCTACAGTACTGGAATTTCTCGATTAATTCTCCCAATCTTTGGGACACCTCCTCAAGTTAAAATAACTCCCCTCTATAAATAGGATTGCATTATCATTTCTTGGCAACAGAACATAAAAGATAAAAGAGAATGACAAAGGCAATGAAATTGTTCTGCGTGCTGCTGATAACAATGGCATTGGTGGCAGGTATATTAACAGTAGCCCAGCCTCGTGAATACTGCATTCACCATTTTCATTTTTATATTGATTTTGATTGTGATTTGGATATTGATATATTGGCAGGTATGGCAGTAGCTCTCCCTAATCCCTGCGATGCTTCCTGCTCTAACGAATCTGAATGTTTCGATGGTTATGCATGCTGCCAGATCGGAGCCTGTGGTGACGGATTGGGATATTGCAATGATTTTTATTGCCATCACCATTCTGATTGTGGCGATGAATATACTTGCTGCCAGATCGGGGCGTGTGGTCCGGGCCGAGGATTTTGCTGTTAATCTCTTTATTTGCTGCAGCGGGACTTTGCTCTTAACAAACACTTGAATTTCCATTTTCAAAATAAATAATCTATTATGCTTTGGACATCATTATAATAGTTTCATTATGTTTTATTTCCTTATATTCGTGTGGTTCCAATGATGCTATAGAACTGGCCTAGTTCAATATGGATGTGTTGTTAAATTATATAATCTTTCTTTAATATTAGTCACTGATATTAAATTGGAGGAAATCAAATTTTAATCAAATTTTGATAGTTATGAATATTGACATCTTATGTCTATATTTTTTATTGGGAGTATGTATGTTTATCTAAGCAAACATTAGGATCTACTCATTTATAGAATCATTGTAGCTAAGAAGGAGATGATCACTTTATTGCATGTAAGATATTATTTTCATAGAATGAGCATAGATCAAAGAGAGATGATCATCTTTTACTATGCAATATCTTATTTTCTTACAATATTTAGTTATATAAAAGGGAGATGGTTTTATTTTATTTGTTTTATCCTGTTTTCTTTTACTTGTCATAGATAAAAGGGGATAAAAGAGAGATGGTTAGGTGAATTAGAGAAACTACCCAGCAATGAATAAATGAATTGTAGCTCTTAAAGTAATGTATTCTTGTCCATAATTGATTAATATGGTTATCTCCATGTAAATATTTGGCACATCATCGTAACTTAGTATTTATTACCATATATGCTATGGCTCTATCTATGATCTTTACAAGTATATTAATGTCCTTGTTTGAGGATCGTTCTCTTATGGAACTAGCACAAAATACATATGTAAAAATTCTTTTCTAACTTTCCTACCTTTATTGTTGTTACTAGATATTTATTATGAATGAAAGATAAAATATAAAATATATATTTTTAGATTCTAGTGAAAGACTTTATAATGCATTAACCACTTTTTACGATGCTTGATCTAGTGGAGTAACCACTTACTCTCAACTTAGAAAGTTCCAAGTTGTGGGAGTGGGAATATCTTTTAGTCCTCCTTTTCATTCAACATGCACTCGAAAAGGTAGATGGAGTAGGTTTTCTTGTTTGTTTCTTTTAATTTGTCCCTAGATTTAAAAATGAAAGAGGCATGAGGAACCATAAACAAGAAAGATAGCTATCGAAAAGGCAAGCTGACAATGTCCAAGAGAATTTCTAACAAGGAGAATACTCAATCATAGGTACGACCAATTTTGTTTGTATTTGGTTATTATATGGGATATGCAATATTATATCTATTCAACATTGGAAGATCTGTCATTCCCTTGTAACATTTTATGAATGGATTGAATACTTGATTTGCTATAATATTTTGCATGGATCTTTGCACTCACATATGACAAAGATAAGCATGAAATATTTGAATCCATTACTTTGCATTCTAGTGATTGCGACCATATGTCAAGACAAGTTAAAATAGCTTTCTATATTGATATCACGCGCTTATATAAGGCACACATTTACATATGTGTAATTACTTTGAAACATGTTTTTTATTTTGATTGCTGGTGAAAATAGGTTTTATGGGGACCCGAAACCCCTTACAACCATTACAAAAAGATACACAGCATTAAAAAAACTAAACAGAAATAGGGCTGAGCCCCAGCCCGCAACACCCATGACCAAAACAGAGAACCAAAGAAAAAGCCAGAAACCAGCTAGGCCTCCCGGCAACCAAAAGCCAAAAAATGAACCAGCAAAAAAATAGGGGAACTGCAGAAACTAGGAAAACTCTAGGAGAGTGACTTTCGCTTCCTTCTTTTCCTTAGAGACCTTCTAAATGGAAGCATTAAAGTCTGAAAGCTCCAAAATCCTATTTTGGATTTTCTTCTTCTTGGCCGAACGCGTGCGCTTCCCTGGACCTGCATCTTCCATGTCATCTTTTTCATCTTCAATCTTCACATTTGGGGAGCTAGAATCCAAATCAGATTTAATGGAATTTAAACACTCCATTGTTGAACCCATGAATATATTGTTATCCTTCATGTGTTTCTTCAAAGTGTTCTCCAGGATGTCAAGTCTGTCACGCAGAATCTTCAAGTTTTTTCATCCTCCTTGTTCTTTTTACCATCAGCCCCTACCGAACCAAAATCTTGATTACCTTGGATAAGAGAAACACGAGAAAATAGAGCGTGCGAGCTCAAATGGAGGCTTTTGATTTCCTTAAATACCCATTTTATCAGATGAAATGAGTACGTAGACATTACCTTCAAAGTTTGAAGAACTCCAAATGGGGGCTCAATTTTTTCGTCCATATCATCTTGAAGGAGTTGAACTTTTTGCTCTTGCATATCCACCAGTCTAGAGAAAGGAATGTTCCTTGAAGTAGCATGAATGTTTCCCATCTCTTCACTGTGGTTACCTAGGGTTTCCTCCTCCTTCCTCTCTGACTACACTTCCATAACCACCTCAAGCTTTGGCGAGATGTGTATATCATGCTCTTTAGAACTCACATAATTAACCAAAATAGGAACTTTTTGGCCACCCGTAGATTTGTCATCATCATCACCAGAAACACTCACGGAGACCGACAGAGATTCCTTACTCTCATCTTCAGACTGGGACTGGGTGATATAGTCAGTTTCTTCATAACCATTAGCACTCTTACCATCCGAGTTTGTGTCCATACCTTTATTACTTTGAAACATGTTGAACTAGTGTTATTTCAAAGGTACCTAATATAAATCTATGTTGAAAGTGTTTCTAATCTTTTAAATATAATTTTCTAGGTAAAGTTGTTTCACGAGATGTTTTGCAATCATAGTAGAGAGCTTCAAACATAGAAGGTGTTATTTATTGTTTATTTCACTACACAAAAGAGATTAAGAAGTCAACAAAAGCAAAAACAAGTGATAAAATGTTGATCCTCATACATTCAATGATATAATGATGATCTATCATGTTGAATGCTTTATATTTGAATATATATCTCGATTTTGTTTTGAATAAATCTTATCTTCAAACTGGTTTAATGTTTGATATATTTTTAAAAATTTGTTAGGTATTTTACTTCAAGAAATATTGTTACATAGGACTTCTACATGATCCTTGAAATTTTTATATTTTGTATATTGAAAATGTTGTATGTATGTACATCTTACATTGGAATGGTATTTCTCATGTAGGTTCAATTGTAGTCCAAGGGACATATTTCAAATAATTAAAAATGAGATTCATTTGATTGACTATTAACTTGCCAACAAGATGTATCAGCATAGGCATCTAGTAATTTCTATATTGCTAGTAATTCACTAGTATTTTTTATTAATGTGACTTATATTATTTCTAAAAGTTTAAAAAAATAAACTTTACATAGTTGATCTTGTATATACATATATATTTCTAAAGAGATTTATTTTATTTCAATCTTTTCGATGCTTATGATCTAGTAACTATAGAATTAAATATTAAAGATGAACCATGCAATGAGTATTTTTGAAGAAGTCTTGTGTTTCACCAAATAAGTAGCACTACCAAGGTAAGTTAGAATGGATTATTTCTTATATCATCTCCAAGGTAGATCATTGAGAGGAAAGAGGTAGTTGAATCACCAACATTCCATTGAGTTTGAAGATATTTTTGGAAATAAATATGTCTTTATCAAGAATAATTGACACTATGAAAGGCTAGTTACCTAAATCTCATTTATCTTCTGGTTAGATTAGGTTAACTAGGATAACATGATGAATCAACGAGTGCAATGTGGTTGGGTATCATTTTTGAAATCTAGGTTCTAAGATAAAAGAGGCTACATGGAAAGCCAAGTGATTCGCTGGTAAAATTCTATAAAGATAAAAGTTATAAATTCCTTATTATATGTACTCATATTTAACATAACTAAATTAATTCAAAGTTGGCAAATTTAACCTACTGGCCACTAGACTGAATTACTTAGTTCCAAAAATAAAAGAAACATCAAAAAAAATTCTCCTTCTATTTACGACCATGATGACAAAGCCCTTGTCCTTAATTATTTTCTAATATTTTCTCTTAGTTAATTCAAATTGGCAAATGATGCCTATTGACCACTTGACTAAACTACTTAATGTCAGCCAATGAATGATATAAATTTATTCACTTACAATTTAATCTTAGGATGAACCCTAGATTTAGGTCACTCTACCATTGACCCCTTATAGTAAACATGTATACTATTCCCCTTTACCATGCTATATTGCATTTTTCATGGACCTAGCCAAATCGCAGCCTTATTTACACTACTCCCCCTTTGACAACAATGACAAAGGTATTACAAAGTGTCAAATTTTTATTTAAGAGTAGAAAAACCTAGTTACATTCTATTGAAAACATCATTTTAGATACCCTTCAAAATCTGTAGATCATTGTCTCAAGTCTTCAATAAGTTTTCCACAATGGCAATCTGTCCACTTAGGAAAAATGTTGATTCTTCTAAACCATCAACTGTACACACATCTGTGAACACTAGAGCCTTCTTAGCCTCCTCACCCTATGTTGAAAAATTTCTAACTTTGGAATCAACATACTCTGCAACTGCATTAAGTTAGCTATCCTCTTGTTTTGCTCAATCTTATTTGATTTCAACTTGTCATTTATATTGCTAACCTTAATAACCAAAGGTAGTAGCATGCTCATATATAGGATCAAAATTTTCAACAACCAATCTATTCTCCCACTAAAATTCACATCTCTCCCTCTCTAAATATTTCAAGATCTGGGAAAAGTGAGAGAGAGATTTGAGAATCTTATCATCTTCTTTTAATGCATCTTTTACCCGATTGACAACCAAAGTAAGTGTTTTGTTGTCTGAAAAAATTGATTGTGCTAACTTCTCTAATCTCTTCTTCTCATAGTCCTTCTCTGCTTTCAAATTTATAATATCCTCTAAACTCTTCATTTCCTCACTAGTAGTAGTGACAAAATTGGCTAAGTTGCTCTATCGGTGTAGCAGTCTTATCATACTTCACAATTCTCTATAAATATTAAAGTATATCTCTGGTGCTTGGCTAAACAATTGTCTTAGAAACACATAGCATTAGACTCTTACTTCAGGATTGGACACCATAATTGGCTACTAAGTGGATTATTTAGTCTCATTTAATTATCGACCAGGGACGTAAACTTGGAATGGTATTTGCAAAGTATATGCTTCAAACCTTCTTGATTCTCATGGCTAAACCTATGGAATTGAAATACACTATACTTCAGGAATCTATACTATCTAAAGTGAATGCAATTACTCTAAGAAAATAGTAATCATGAATAGGGGTTACTCTATTCGCCTATGCTGCAAGAATTGTCCACCAGTTCTGTTACCAGTGGCTGCAGGAACAACTGAGTTCTATTTACTTCTTAATGAATAAGGGAATAACTTCTAATCTAATAAAAAAATTCACTCACCAAGTGGGCCCCCTTTGATGAGTGAATAGAAATGCAATCTAGATAAGAGACTGAAACTCAAATTATGCACTCTATTCATTCATGGAGAAAATGTACTTGGAAAGTAAAAACAGTGTTACAATGTCAAATTCTATTCCAGAAATTATATCAACTAGCTCCCGACTCTGAGAACTACAAAAGTTGGCTTATTTAAAGAGAAACTACACTACTCCCTAAATCTAGGACCACTCCATTAATGAGGATCACTAATAGATACAAAGTGCTCATAACAGAAAATCTCTAATAGCAATAGTAGGTCTTCAAGTTCTTCCCAGAATA
Organism: Thuja plicata; assembly: GCA_018584345.1. Taxonomy (NCBI): domain Eukaryota; kingdom Viridiplantae; phylum Streptophyta; class Pinopsida; order Cupressales; family Cupressaceae; genus Thuja; species Thuja plicata. The sequence continues at coordinate 9,886,714 of MU226606.1, forward strand.
TAGCATGTAGTGGTTCTAGATTTGTGCACAGTGTTTACTTAGGAACTGAATTGACTTGTTCCTCCGTGAAAGTCCCACGACACGCTCTTCTTCAACCACTTTACTTAATTCCTCGTTTATGTTGGTGCTTCTGTGGGTAACGGTTGTCGCTAACCCCTTCAACACCATGCCGGTATTCTTCAATGCACCATGACTTGATTCCTAAAAAATGGTTAGCATACACAACTTCTGACACATAAATATATTTTATCATTTTAATACTAAGAAAGAAGTGTTAGTTTCCATTTTATATTCTTGCACAGCATTCGGCTATAGGAAGGAGACTACCCTTAAACATAGCATAGGAGATAAGATTATTTATTCAGCATGCAACTACTTATATTCTGCAACTTCCATCCATCAGTTCTAAGAAAAATACATCATGTCTTTACCATCCATTTTACCTACTTATGTTGTTACATATATAAATACATAAGTTTTAAATATCTATTCTGATAGAAAACTGCTGAAAAAAGAAAGTAAACAACATGGAAAAGATGGCCTTTTCAGAGGCTCATCATTCCCCCCAACTGCACTATTGCTGGTCCCCAACGATCATGAAATTATGGATCCTAGCCCTAAGCCTCAGGTCGCTGGTATTCTTCTCACCTGGTTCATCAACAACATAGTTGAAATATCCATGGTTGTCCTGAAGCCTGTCCCACCTCTGTCTTTCCTAAACCATGTCATGATTTTCTATGCTTTCATTCACTGCCAGTAAAGGCTACAGAAGATAAGGAGGTTGAAACCTTAAGGGCATCCAATAATGTAGCTGTGTTTGGCCCAGCATTATAAACCATGGGGCTCGGTGAGTAGCAAGAGTTAAATTCTGTGGAGAATGAGGCTCCCTAATTTTTAAGTCATGGGCTATCCTTATCCACCTCTACCTGCAAGCTGCAATCATAGCCTCAATATCTTGTGATGAATGTTGTTCCCAATCTGTGTATACCTTTTCCCTGACTGGAAGAACCTTGCGAGACCCACTAGGATTCATTGTGATTGAGATCCAATCAAGGAAAGTCCACCTAGAACTCTAAACTTCAGGTCTCATCATGAGGGGTGTGTTTGTTTCACTGTCTCTATATGGTAGAGCCTGATGCTCTCTGCTAATCTCATTCTGAATCCAGGACATTACTGCCCTCAACTGACCATCCCCCAAATAAAGAAGGGAATTCCAATATCTATTATCGGGCATAGCTAGATTATGCAAATATAATTCACATAACAGGTTCTTGATGGCCATGGGTGCTGACTGGAAGGCATCATAAAATTTGTGAGGTGTAGCAATAGAAGGATTTAATCCCTCTATGATTATTTTCAATTGAAAGTTAACAAATTGTTCCCTAAGAAACAATGCATAAACTAGATAAGGTGACCTACATGCCATTGCTACAGGAATCAATTCAGTGATCTGCTCAATTCTCCTCTCTCTTACTGCAATCCAATTTTTTTTCTCTTCAAGTTGACAAGCCCGTTCCTCAATTATCCTTTTCAGTTTTTTCTGTCTCCAGTTCCCATTTTATCTTTTCCCATGTGAGATTTTAGTACAAACTCAATCCTGCTGCTAACGGTGTGGATAAATCTGGTGGTGGCATGGGTTCTTGCTAAATAATATTAATCCACCCAGATGTAGGTTGAGGGATCTTTACTTCCTCCTTTTCAGTGGAAGTAGTCCATTTTCCTTTGTCACTAGTTTTCACTGAATCATCTACTTGGCATGATTCATCAATGGAAGCTTTTCCTTTCCAAATGATAAGGGTTTTCATCGAATCATCCTCTTGGGATGACTCAACTACCCTGACCAGTGTGTCCAATCTATCTTTTCTCAACTACTCAAACACTTCCTCAATAATGTCCTCATCCACTGCTGGAAATTCATCAGGGGGAAGATTCTCTAAATTGCCATCAGAATCTTGCCCGGCAGAGTTATTGAAAAATCCCTCTGTTTCTATAGAATCCCTATCACTGTCCACAAGGATATATTTAACTTGTGGATTAGTTGTAGCTTCTTCATCCATAATGTGGGCTAGGGTTTCACTATCTGTTCCTTTTGAAGTCACCTCTGAAGAGGAATTCTCTGCAGATTTAGAGGATTCAACATTTATAAATGAATCAGGGGTTTTGTTTGCTTTACCAGTACTAGCAAAAATTATAGCACTTTTCCTGATAGGGGTTCAAAAAGAGCTCATAGGTTCCTTGAATTTCTTTCTGTTGGAGGACACCTCCTCCATAATGGCTACAAGAGGTTCTTCTGGTGTCGCCTCCTTGGGGGAAGGCAAGGGTTCCTCAGGTATCTTATCCACATTTTCATTATTAGTCAGTTGATATTCTAGAATCATACCCTCTGTATCTATGGTTTTACCTTTATCCTTCATAACAACAGACCTAGTTTCCTTGGATGGTGAAGTATCAGGAGTGGCATCATCTTCCCTAGTTTTCCCTTCTTTTTATCAGAAATAGGAGTACTATCTTTGCAGGTTCATTTCCTATATGGGGTAGGTCTAGAAGAGTATGCTTCAGGAATGGGGTATATTTTATGAATTACTTTACGAACCCTTGTTGTTGTATTAACCCTACTACCTACACCCTGGCCTCTAGGGCCAACCACCCTAGGTGCTAATTCTTGCATGGCCAAGAATTCTTCCCAAGTCCAAATTGACTATTTAATTAACTCCCTTTCAAAAACAAGCTTAATTAAATAGTGATGAGAAATAGATTGAGCTTTTCCTGACTGAACAAAAGATGTCTACTTTTTCACAATGTTAAAAATAAAACTAGGTAAATTTACTGGCCTATTTTCATGGGGAAGGGCGCTCAGAATCTTGAAATGCAGTCCATACAGGCACTTGTAACGACCCTCACAGATGAAGTAGGATATGATAAATGTAGAAGGCTGAAAAAAATCCACGGGTAATGATTTTCTTGAAGTGCCCTGCTTCTTATCAATTTCTAACTATGGGTCACTATGTAGGGTAAATGGTGCCCTGGCTGAGCACAAGTCAATATCCTTACTCCACTTTTCTCCTTCCTGCGGAAACTTTGAAACTTCTGCCATGATGTCTTCTAAGAATTCAATCCTCAGACCCTTCACTACTGCAAACCCATTGTTCAAAGTATTCAGAAATCGAAAAGAAATTTATTCATTGAAGCCATTAAGGCTTAAGCAGTAATCCAACCATCCTCGTCTCTGAAACAATTCACAGGTGGATGGGTCCTCAAGTAACACTTGATGATCTGTAGGCTCATGCCTCTGAAGGTCTCCACCCATTGCAAATGATAAATAAAAATGGCTCTGCAGGAGCTGCTCAGTCGCTACAGAAAACTAGAAAATGCAGGTCTTCTTACAGACGCAAGATGTTTTTTACAAGAAAAACTGAAGTACAGAATAGCTTTCAATTCTAGGCAAGCAAGCATTATTTTGAATGGTTTTTATAAATAAATTCAGGTGTGTTAAGGTCTGCAACCTGAAAACATCACAAAAATGCCATTATTAAGTGAACCTTAACTTTAAATTGCTTTTAAATCATGATGACCTAATCACGATAGGATAGATAAGCTCCCACATGATGGCGGTCACCGTGAAAAGACAAGAAAGAAAGAAATTTTTCCTTTTTGCATCCTAAAATTGATTTGGAAATATTAAAAAAAGCATTAAATATCCCTTCTCCCCAACTAAGTATAAGGCATGGGTCCCACAAAGCCTTTGCGTGCAAGAATAAGGAAAAGAAAAGAACACTCTTTTCAAAATAATAAATAAATAAAATAAAATATGTGCAAAATTACGTGTTACTAACCTGAGAGTTGCTACAGAAAGAGTGTATTGTTATGCTGCACGCATCGATGGAGTGATGTTGTGGGATAAACGCATGGAAGAGAGAGGAGGTGATGAGGATTTTTATTGCGGAGAAAGCAACTCACGGGAGTGAAATGTTTATTATGGAAGCTAGGATAAAATCACAGCTTTGCAGAAATCTGGGTGGAAGACCCAGATGCTTCGGCTATAGGAGGAAAGCTGTCTAAGCTCTACTGGAACTACTGTAGGAAGTCTTAATGACTCATAGGCTTGTGATATATATTCAGACCATGCATGTTTACAAGGAGTTTGAATCTAACAAGATCAATTGTAGATAGTTGAACGACACCATTATAAAAAACTGAGACTATTTCATAGGGCCCTAACCAACAGGTCTGAAATTTTACTGGAGTGTGCTGATATCATGAGTCATAGAGAAAGAGCCAATCGCCAATGGAAAACTTCTTTTCCTTGATGAATTGGTCGTGCCACTTCTTGCATTGCTTCTATATCAGTTTTGTGTTGTGTAGTGCAGACTTTATGTATTCATCCAATCCATTGAGCTACATGAGCCTGTCCTCTTGTGCCTTGGTTAGGTTAATATCTAATTCCAATGTTGTCCTAAGAGTCTTATGTTGAAACTCAATAGGCATGGATATAGACCATAAACCAACTCAAAGGGAGTAAATCTAGTAGTAGTTTTCCAAGTTGTGCGGTAATCCCATATGGCTTCAGCAAGGCGAGTAGCCCAATCCTTTTTGTGCACAATGACTATTTTGGTTAGAATGGCCTCTATTTCCCAATTTGTGATCTTAGCCTACCCATTGGCCTAAGGATTCTATGGTGAATATTTACCATGCCGCATTGTGTACTCATTCATCAATTCAATAATAAGATTAGAAGTGAACTGTGCCCCTTGATCTGTTACTATTTCACGAGGCACACCAAACCTAGTAAAAATAAACTCATAGAGAAACTCTTCTACCTTATGATCCCTTGCATGCCTCATGGCTTTTACTTCAACCCATTTTGACATGGCGTAATCATTGCATACTAAGATATAAGACTTACCATGTGACGATGGCTCAATGGGGCCAACAAAGTCGATGCCCCACTTATCAAATGGTGTTACCACCACCTGAGGTTGTAGGGGCATTTCATCAAACTTGGTGGGATGTCCCATCCTTTGGCATCGGTCACAGTGCCTGGTATGCTTAGTTGCATCTTTATGTAATGTAGGCCAGTAATAACTAGTTTTCAACACCTTGTATGTTGTCCTTTTTCTAAAAAAATGTCCACCACATGGCTCATCATGACATGCATGAAGGATGTCTTAGGTCTCATCTTCACGAACACATTTGTGGGTGACTTGATCAAGACCTGTGTAGAACATAAATCCGAAGATCCATGAAAATTTGAAACTCTTCTCAACCAGCAGTCGACATTCACGTGGTGAAAAATGAGGTGGTGTTCTTCCTGTAGCAAGGTAGTTGGTGATGTCAGCATACCACAGATTGTAAGTTACAACAGATAATAGGTGCTCATCTGGGAAACTATCATCAATTGATGCAGGATCATTAGGTACTTCTAATCTAGAGAGGAAATAAGCCACTACATTAGCTTTTCCTATTTTATCAATGATATTTATATCAAACTCCTACATGAGGAGTAACCAGCAGGATAACCTACCAGATATGGTAGGTTTATTCATCAAGTATTTGATTGTTGAGTGATCAGTATAAACAAATACTTCATAACCAGTTATGTAATGTCTGAATTTATTTAGTGCATAGATTACAGCAAGCACTTCCTTCTCAGTAATAGTATAATTTAGTTCAACACCTTGCAAATTTTTCTTATGTAATAAATGGCGTGCTCAACTATACCTTCTTTCTATTCCAACACTGCCCCAATGGCATAGTCAGATGCATCAGTGTGGATATGAAAGGGCAACATCCAGTCAGGTCCTCTAAGAATAGGGGTTTGTGTCAAAATATCTTTCAACTGCTGAAATGATAGCTCACAGTCAGATGTCCACTCAAATTATGCTTCCTTCTTCAAAATATTGTACAATGGGGTAGAAAGTTGGCTGAAGTTCTTGATAAATCTCCTGTAGTAACCGGAATGACCAAGAAAACTTTGGACATCATTCTACTCTGTTGGAGTTGGGAGTGTAAGGATGACTGCAATCTTTGCAGGATCAACCTGGATACCAAATGATGAGAGGTAATGCCCTAGGAAAACTCCCTCCTCCATCATCATATAACATTTCTCACTATTAAGTGAGAGGTTGTAGTCCTCACACTTTTAAGAACTTTTCCTAAATTAGCATGAGCTTCTTCAAATGTAGTTCCATATGCAATGAAATCATCCATGTATATTTCAACACAGTCAGCAGCAATGTCAGAGAAAATACTTATTACTGCCCTCTAAAAAGTAGTAGGTGCATTACATAATCCAAATAGAATAAGAAAATGTTCCCCATGGACAGGTAAACATTGTTTTATCTTGGTCTTCTAGTGATATCTGGATCTGGTTGTAGCCACTGAAACTATCCAGAAATGAAAAATATTTCTTGCCAGCAAGGTTGTCAAGTACTTGGTCAATAAAGGACAATGGAAAGTGATCTTTCTTGGTTGCTTTATTAAGCTCCCTATAGTCCACACAAACTTTCCATTTGCCACTTTTCTTGGGGACAATTACAAGAGGGGATACCCACTGGCTGTCAAAAATAGGATATATAAAGCCAGCTTGAAAGATTTTTTGCAATTCAGCCTTTACTACATCATTTAATGCAGGGTTTATTCTTCTTTTAGCTTTCCTTATAGGTCTAGACTCAGGGCTGATATAGATCTTATAGGTACACAATTTTTGGTCAAGTCCCTTCACGTCAGTATAGTCCCATGCAAAAGCTTGCTGACTCTCTTTTAAAAGATGGAGAAGGCTAGACATTTGAGATTCAGTGAGATTCTTATTGACATTCAATTCCTTTCCTAAGGCAATCGATACTCTTTTAACTTTATCTAACATAAGAACCTCTACAAATGAAGGTGGCTTTATTTCATGGGGAAACAAAGTGTGGAGATAATTAGGTGCTACAGGAAACTTAGATGAGGACTTCTTGGGAAATATGGTTTGTAGGGAACAGTCAGGGACATGACATGAGGGTTCTTTAGAGCTATATTGGTTTGCAAGAATCACCACTAGTGTGTCATCTTCCTCCTGTAAAGCCATGAATGGATCTCTACCAATAACCATAAGTTGTTGTACTAAATTGACTTTGAGGGGAGCATCTCCTAGATCCAACCAGACAACTTGGTCAAGTTCAGCTTGGGGTTTGGCTACAGAATACAGAGTTAATTTCTTGGTATTAATACCATCAGATATGGTCATTTTTCCTAAGTGACATGCAATGCAAGCATTTTTTGTGGCTAACCAAGGCCTTCCTAAGATTAATGGATACCCTCCTAGTGTGGCTTTGGGGGACAGGATGATGAAATTTGAGGGGTAGTCCAAGGAATCTAGTGTGACAATAATATCTTCTACCATACCATCTAGTTTCACGGTAGAATTGTCAGCTAACTGGAGAATGGTGGGTGTTTCCCTCAACCCAATGATACTAAGTCTTAACAACACATCCATAGTCGTAACATTAATAGAGGCCCCTAAATCAACCAAGACATTTTGTATTTGCATACCATTAATGTGAATGGTAACCACTGGACTCCCGAGATTAGAGTATTTAGGCATCAAGGCTTTACTAAGCATAAGATCAAAAAGCTTCCCAAGAACATGGACAGTATCAGGATCTTTCTTTTTCCTACCAGGGTGCTTGATACAAGCTTCCTTGATTGCTTTATTATAAATTGGAATTTCCTTGAGGACGTCTAGTAATGGTATTTGGACAGTCATTTTTTTTAGTTGGTCAATCAGATTAGTTGCAATAGGATTCTCTTTAGGGGTTACTGATGGTTGGGCCAATCTTTGCGGGTAAGGTGGAATTTTCTCAGCTAGAACAGGCAGTGTAACAAGTAGAACAACAATATTTTGATTGTCAGAAACTTCCTTAGTATCATAAACATCAGTTATTATGGGTGCTCTTGGTGCAGGCAATGTGGTTCTTGATCTTAGGTGGATGTCATTCACTTGCAGTGAATAATCCTGCTGCTTGTTATTAGGATTTGGATTTGTTTGCTTAGGCAGTTGTGGATTTTGAGGACTATTATTGGCTGCAAGAGGAGGAGGCATAATAGCTTGCTACTGATTAGGCTGGTTGGGTCCCCACTAAGGTTGTTGTTTCCAGTTACCATATGGTTTCCATTGGTTATTCTGTTGCGGCTGCTGGTAAGGGTTAAATTGTTGTTGGTATGGGTTAAACTATTGCTCGTAAGGATTAAACTGCTACTAAAAGTTCTAGATATACTGAGGCTACTAAAAATTTTGGTTGTTTTGTGGCTACTAGTTAGGCCAGTTATTATTCCAATTCTGTCCTTGAGGAACAAAATTGTGGGGGTTTTGATTTTGTCACTGATTACTATTATTATTATTATAACCAAAATGATTTAGGGGGTCTTGAGGCATACCTTGTCTTTGAGCCCATGGTCACCTTTGTGCCACATAAAAGACCACACCATTATCCTCATCTATTGCCTTAAACTTGGTGGGCATTGAGGTAGTGTCCAAAGATGCAACAATTTTGCACTTACAGTTTCTTTTCTTCTCTCTGTAGTGGGAGCAAAATTCAGCCAGCATAGCATCTACATCCTCTTTCTTCCTTCGAGCTTGCATGCTGTCCAGCTGAGTAGCCACGTTATTGCTAATGTCCTATTGTAAATCAGACAAGAGGTTGGATAGATCTATCTTAGACACTCCGGAGCAATTTGTCTTATGAGGCAGGTCCCTTAGTCCTCTTCCTTTTTTTACTGCAACTCTTGAGTAATTTAGACATATGGTCTTGATATCTACCCAGTTCTTCTGCGTGATATCCCCACCAGCCATAAGGTCCAAAGCCTCTATGCTCCCATCATTGACACCTTTGAGTAACATGCGCTTCTGTGATTCCTCATTAAACTGGTGTTGAGTGTTGCGTTGCAGGTTAAACATAAACCTGGAAACATAGTCTTCCAAGGTTTCATCCTCTTTTTGTGACATCTTGAAGATGTCATCCCCTTTTAAATCTTGTCCTCTATAGTAATCTTTGTATTTGGAAAGAAACATGTTGCTCATGGCATTCCAATTTTCTACAGCATTAGCTCCGAGGCTCATGAACCACCTTAGAGCAGCCTCTCAAAGAGTTGATGGAAACAACTTCAGTTTATGGGCATCAATTTCTCCTACACAGAATGTCAAACTCAAAGAGGAAGGTCTCTGGATCTTTAGTGATAAGTCCGTAGAATTTTGGTAATGCAGCGGCTGGAATGTTCTTCAGGTTTTGGTTACCTTGTTGAGGAGGAATTGGGAAGGGAAAGGTAGGCTGAGCCATCCTTGGAGGAGGTCCTGGCTACTATGGTTGCTGAGGCTGATAGATAATAAGGGCTAATGGGTTGTCTTGGTACTTAGGCTCATCAAAAATGACTCCCAAATGTAACGATTCTTCGGAGGACGAAGGTGATGAAATTCCTCCTTGAGCATCAGCAAATGGGTTTTCAAACAGGTCTTCTTCTTCACTATCGACTTGGGTTTCTTCAAGCTTAGGATTAAAAAGGTCAAATGGTTCAGCCTGGTATTGATGAGGAAGGAATCTCCCATGATGATCTCTTCTTCTATGCAGAAAAGGATTGCTTGAAATGAAATCCTAGATTATAAAAACTAGAAACATGAACACCAAAGTAGGTTTGAACTAACACCATCCCCGCTAGTGGCACTAAAAATGCTTGGCTAAGAAATTTTCTTAGAAACACATAGCATTGGAATTCTTCTTTGGGATTGGACACCCTAATTGGCTACTAAGTGGATTATTTAGTCTCATTTAATTATCGACTAGGGACGTAAACTTTGAATGGTATTTGCAAAGTATATGCTTTAAACCTTCTTGATTCTCATTGCTAAACCTATGGAATTGAAATACATTATACTTCAGGAATATATACTATCTAAAGTGAATTCAATTACTCTAAGAAAATAGTAATCACGAATAGGGATTACTCTATTCGCCTATGCTGCAAGAACAGTCCACCAATTCTGTTACCAGTGGTTCCAGGAACAACAGAGTTCTATTTACTTCTTAATGAACAAGGGAATAACTTATAATATAATAAAACAATTCACTCACCAAGTGGGCCCCCTTGGATGATTGAATAGAAATTCAATCAAGATAAGAGACTGAAAGTCAAATTATGCACTCTATTCATTCATGGAGAAAATGTACTTGGAAAGTAAAAACAGTGTTACAATGTCAACTTCTATTCTAGAAATTATATCAACTAGCTCCCGACTCTGAGAACTAAAAAAGTTGGCTTATTTAAAGAGAAACTACACTACTCCCTAAATTTAGGATCACTCCATTAATGAGGATCACTAATGGATACAAATTTCTCATAACAGAATATCTCTAACAGCAATAGTAGGTCTTCAAGTTCTTCCCATAATATAGCATGTAGTGGTTCTAGATCTGTATGCAGTGTGTACTTAGGAACTGAATTGACTTGTTCCTCCATGAAAGTCCCACGACACGCCCTTCTTCAATCACTTTACTTAATTCCTCATTTATGCTGGCGCTTCTATGGGTAACGGTTGTCGCTGACCCCTTCAACACCATGCTGGTATTCTTGAATGCACCACGACTTGATTCCTACAAAATGGTTAGCATACACAACTTTTAACACATAAATATATTTTATCATTTTAATACTAAGAAAGAAGTGTTAGTTTCCATTTGATATTCTTGCACAGCATTCGGCTACAAGAAGGAGACTACCCTTAAACATAGCATAGGAGATATGATTATTTATTCAGCATGCAACTACTTATATTCTGCAACTTCCATCCATCAGTTCTAAAAAAAATACATCATGTCTTTACCATCCATTTTACCTACTTATGTTGTTACATATATAAAATATATAAAACCATAAGTTTAAAGTCTCTGTTTTGAAAGCAAACTACTGAAAAAGAAATTAAACAACATGGAAAAGATGGCCTTTTGAGAGGCTCATCATCTGGCAGTGAGAATCACCTATGCTTCTTGCTTCATCCTTTCATTTTACCCTTTGAATTGATCTCCATAGAAATTTCTATCATCTCCTTGGGGCTCATAGTGCTCAATTCTATATGTCCATTAATTGGTATATCATCTTCATTAATGCTTATCTTTGACTGTGAGGAAGTTGTCACCTTTTCTTGATCTTGTTTCTTCTTTGTAGTTTCCTTCTCTTGTTTCTGCATAACATCACCTGTAACCTCCTTTTTGTTCACCTTTTCTTGTTGATGATCATCTGTCAAAACTTCATTTTTTGTATCATCAGTCATAGCCTGATCGGTACCCATGTTTATTGTCTCTTCTTCCTTTCTTTCCTCATGTATAGCATTTTTCCCATGTGATTCTTGGTGATATTTTGTATCCATGTTCCCATCTAATATCTCCATGGAACGAATCACCTGTATTGTTCATCTCATCTTTGATCTCCTCAAGTGTCATCTTCACACCATCAATGGTAAATCCCTCATCAGTTTGAGTCACCACTAGATCACTCTCTTTTTCTTTCACCATTTCCACTTGAACATCCATATCAATCTCTTCACTTTTATCATTCACTAGACCTAAAAAAATTCTTAAAATCTCCTTTGTTTCATCTTCCACCGATTGCTTCTCCTCAACTAATAGCTTTGTAGCTCTTGTTTTTGTCCTAAACAAAGATCTTACCTTTTTAATCATATCCTCTATTTCTTCCTTAGATGAATCAGGTAATAGCCTTAGTAAAACATACTTTACTAAATCCTTATCCTTTATAAGTTCCACCTTCCATCTTACATCAATTTTATCATATAAGGCACTAGGAATTTGTTCTTACAGTTGGATTAAAACTTCACTTAGCCTATTCATTCTTGCAATTACAACATCCTCAACTTTTATCTGATATTCATCATCAAGCAAGTGATAGTACTTACTAAATCCAACAAGTATCCCATATTTACTAGCCTTTTGAATGATTACATTAACATAACCTACCTTTCCAGATTTAGACTTAACAGTTTTGGTAGTGGGAGAACTTACCACCTTGGATTTCTTGCCTTTTTCCTTGAGTTCCATCTTCTCTTTCTTGGATTATGTCTCTTCACTCTCTTCAAATACAAATTTCTTAACCCTTTTCCCCTTTTTTTCTTCCTTTTACATGTCACTTTTTTTGTGCTTTATGTCTTGGTAGGTGGAGAAGGTTTTTACTTCTTGACTCTTGTGGCACTTGTAGTTTTCTGACTGGTTAGGGTACTACTGGTTGCACCAACAACTTCAACATCATCACTACCTTTTGCTAGGCCAAATGTATTATCTTTATCTACAGCATGTTTAGCTCTAGCATCATCAATCTTTTCTTGTGTGAAACATTTCTTAATCATGAACTGTACAACTTCCTTTCTCACCTTCTTTTCAATAATGGGTGCCATCAAATATTTGTGTATTTGAACAGACTTCTCTTAATATGTCCAAAACCTTGGAGTCTTGCGATCTATTGGTGGAGCCAACAAATTCTCTGCATACAGAGCCATAATTTTTTCATCCACTTCATAACCCATAGGAATCACACATGAGGTCCTTGGTTCAACTGCTTCCATCATATAAGTGTTTGTATCTACCATGAAGAAAAAAGTATCCTTATAATTTTCAACAATTTTAGATGGTATCCTTTCCTTTTCATGCATCTTCTTCTAAAATTCTTTAAACTAACCCCATACTTTCCTACTGAAATCTTTTCCTAAGATTCTGATACTATTATTGATTTGATTTAAAATTGGGGTATACATGACCACTTAATTTTACCAATACCAAGGAACATGTTCTGAAAATATAAAAAAAAACACATGATCACCTAACCATACTTGAACTTTTGTCTCTTGTTCTTTTTGATGTCTTCTAGATTCATCAGTAGCTTCTCTCTCATAGCTTAAACCAAATCATAGTCTTCATTTTTTTATCATCATATGAGCTATATGAATAGCACCATCGAGTATAATATTCATCTAACTAGAGTGATACACCTTGTAGATAATAACAATAGATGTATAATTTACCTCTTCATATATAATACCATTCGCATTCATTGCACAACCATCCCACTTAGATTTTATCAATCTGGTCACTTCTTCTTTAGGAATGGTGTGAAGAATGGGTACACCACCAGTGGCACATAGATCGATTACAACATGGATTGTTCCTTTTTTATTTAATGTGGTCAATATAGCCACATGAACTAGTCATGAATTCTTCTTTTAAATATCTAACATGGTCATGATCTTAATATTCCTAGGGGTAATTGACTACATGATAAAAACCTTTATCAATTATGCATTTATGCTCTGCCTCATGAATACTGCTTTCACCATTTTGATTTTGGTTTTTATTTTGATATATTTGTAGGTATGGTAGTAATTATCCCTAATCCCTGCAATGCATCCTTCTCTAACGAATTTGAATGTATTAATTGTTATGCATACTGCCAGATCGAAGCGTCGTATGCTTGATGATATGGATTGGGTTGTGTGGCGACCCTACCTTGAATGTGAGGCTTGGTGAGAGGATGACCTAGAGTTACCTTATATGTTTATGCCTTGATGGATGATAGGTAGGGGTCCTCTAATTATTGAGATATTTTCCTTCCACCGAGTCTACAACATCTTGGTCAAGTCCAGGGAGTAGCACAAGGTTTGTCTTTGTATGCATGAGTACAGGCAGAGAGATCTATGTGTCGACCACAACTAGACTACCGCTTTTCTTGTGATGATATATTTAGGATGTCACATATTTCTTGGGAGATGAGAGATCATGTAATAGTGCTAGAATTCATGGGAAGTGTGTACTGAGAGGGGAGGAGTGAACCAACACCTCTAAAAATTTTGTATCCTTTAATCAATTAACCTTTGTGTAATCAATTGTATATCCATTCAATCTGATCTATACTATCTTGATGTGATTTATATCAATTCAAAACATTAACATACATGTGAACATTCATAGAAAAATTAATGAAAGTAATTGACACATAACACAAGATATGATATCGCAGAAAACTCCTGTCAGGAAGTAAAAATTGTGGCGGGGATGGCACTCACAAAATCTTCACTATCTACAGATTGGAAGGGGATGCTTAAGGCTTACAATTTGATCACTTTTGATGATCTACCTGGATAAGAGTATCTATGGAGACCTGTTAAAGTCTACTCGGTTAAGAGCTTTAGCAACACTGTTAAGTGTGCACTTAGTTAAGAGATTTGTAGTTGAATTGTTAAATTCACCTTCCTTGAAAGGATTTTTACACTTTGCTCCACTTGTTAGAATAATAGAAAATTACAATTTGACCTGGTAAATGCAATCTCCTATTTCTAATACATATCCATTTAATTTTACATGAATGAGATTATCACCTAATGTGATTGAGTAATACCTTTGATTCTCGCTAGCCTCTGTTCTTGGTTCTTGCTAACCAAATTCACCTTTTGTTGTTCCAGTTCTTGAAACTTTCAATCTAATCCATAGATGTACTCGTAGGATTCATTCATCCTCTCTTTCATATTCACGTCTATTTTAATGAATGATTGAATCATTTATTTATAATATGGATTCACATCATCAAGTTTCATGAAAAACAATGTTAACTCTAAGATCAGGTTTACAACTTGTACCTAGATCTCCTAGTCTATATTTTTTAAATTAGTTAGACTGATTAAAGAACTTACATTCATGTTTCTTGTCCATAAAGAAATGGATTTACAACAAATCAAAATCCTATAAATAGAATAAGACTACTTTATCTGACGTGGAAGTCAGATTCACTTTTTGTGGGCTGCAACTGATTCTCAGTTCCTGACGGTCGGTTATGCTTGACTATCTTTCAGTTTTGTTCTCTCAATTTCTCTTTAATATCTCTTTGGTTTACACTTTATCCTACACATTGGGTTCCTCTGTTGGGTTCCTCTTTATCTTTCTTCTTTGTAATTTCGATGTACACACAAAGTTGTGTCATTGGTTCTCTTTGTACTTAGTCATTTCGGTGATCTCTTTATATCTGATTTTTGGTTTTCTCTTTGTTCTGTCTTTCGGTGTATGCTTACCGAAAGTGTTGTTTGCATACTAATGGAAAATTAATTTCATCAATCTCCCCCTTTGACATTAGTATCAAAAACTGATATGTGCAAAATACTAACAAAATGTTAAGTATATACACCATATATAATCCTTAGTCATTTCATGACTCCCCCTATGTATATGTCGGTATATCATTATTGTCGGTAGTACTGTATAGTGCCTACCTATCTGTACACATTATTTTCCCCATATGAATATACATATATAT
>MU226606.1:9906871-9920863 GCA_018584345.1 Thuja plicata
TATTATTACTCTATGCTTAAGCTTAACTTAGGTGCATTATTAATTAATTCTTAATTAATAATGTGCAGCCTAGTTTTTTGCCTTTAGGGTTTCTATCTCACCTTTATAAGGTTGAGCGTTGTACTTTTCATTTAATGGTCTATTGCATTTTTCTCACATTTCGAGAGCAATATTCTTCTCTATCTTTTCTTCTCTTGTGACAGGTTATTGGCAAACAGAGGTTATTGGGTTGCTGTGAAGTTGGATTTACCAACTTCTACAATGTCATCTTTAGATTTATCTCCTTCATCAGTGTCTTTAGCTTCATCATTATTTGTTTCTGCATTCCTTTTTGTTGTGTCTGCATCTTCTTGTTTTGAATCTCCTTGTGTAACCTTATCTATATCGGTTACTTTTTTAGTATCTCCGATGTCTTTCTTATCATCATAGTTGTCTTTCTTTTCCTCTTCCCCTGCATCCTCAGGAATATCCTTTTCAGGTGACTTGTTTGATTCTTGTAGAATATTGATAGCCTGGTATGTTCACCTGTGCAGTATCAACTATTGTGTCCTACTCATTTGTTGTGTCCTTTGCAATATTGACATCTTCATCTTTATTAACTTCCTCAACTAGGTCATCGATAATGTTAATGATATTGTTATCCACAATGTTTTCATTTGTGGTGTCTATCCATGATTCATCTGCAACATCTACATTTCTATTGTCAGTTGTGTCATCTTCTTCCTTGTCTAACTCAATAGATTTGTCATCTTCTGTATCTTTTATTAAGATATGTTCCTGAGTTTCCTTATTAACATCTTGTTGTTGTAGGTCTTTGTTGGGGCTTTCTTCCTTAGTATGTCTATTTAGAATCTTACACCATTTCTTATGGCTATCCTATTCAAGCTCTATAAGCTTTACTTTGAGAAATTTATAGGCTCTCAACTTTGGTGAGAACTCCTTTTTGTGTTTCTCCATCATCTCATCTATTTCTTCCTTCTTGGATTTAGAAGGCATGAGAGTAACAAGTACTCTTTCTCTTAGTTCCTTTTCATTCTTCAAAGCAAATATCCATCTGGAGTATAGTCTATCTAATAGTTCCCTCAGTACATTGTTGCTTTCAAATTGGATAGGTACATATTTGAACTTGTAAATTTTTACTATGATGGTCTCTTCAACTTTGTTCTGATCTTATGGATCTAGTTTTAGCCATCTTCTAATCTTAGAATCTGTAATAGGTCCTGAATTTGCAATAGATTTACAAATGTCATCAATAGATTTTGGAGCTTTTACCTTGACATTTTCTACCTCTATAGCTTCATCTTGCTTGGTGCCTTCAATATCTTCTTGGGTTCTGATGAGCTTCCTTCCTCTTTTTTTTTTCCCTCTCTTTGGTGTGGCAGCTTTCCTCTTGTATGTTCTGACCTTTCCTTTCTTCAAAGGTGAAGGAGTTGAATCCTTAGATGTTTGGCTTCTAGTTCTAGAGCAGTTGTGGTCCTTGGCTTCTTAGTTCATGGAGGAGGTGGTGAATCTAACTCTATGGCCTTGGAGTCATCCTTTTATTCTTCTTCACTAATAGGTAGTTTTCCTTCAGTTTATTCCTCCTTTTTAGTTTCCTCTTCCTAGTTGATTTCTTCCTTTGTTGTCGACAGTATTTTCTTGAGGTTCTGTACCATCTTGTCCTTTTTCCTGACAATTGGCTTAACAACCAGGCCAGATTTTATTCTTCTTTTGGCCTCCTCATATTTTCCAAACTTGGGTTGTTTCTTATCCAATGGTTCATTTAACAAGCCATCAATTGCTTTAGATGCAAGATCAATGTTTATCTCATATTCTAATGGTTGAAGCCATGATGTCCTCGGTACAACAGGCTTGATATAAGTATGATCTGTATCAACCATCAAACATATTTCATCTTTATACATCTCAATGAGTTTCTCGGGGATCCTTACCCTATTTTGCATTTGTTCTTTGAATACATTAAAGTATTCATCCATGACTATTTCAAAATTTTCACCCAGTGAGGCTATATGTTCACTGATCTGCATGGTGACCGTTTTTGTGCTATCCCATTTCACATCTCCTACCGATGGGAATGTTTATTGAAAGTGGAATAAAATACACATTATGAGTGAGCCAAACTTACATGTGTTTGACTCTGCATTCCTAATAGTCTTTAAATTATCTTTTAACTGATTCAGTAGTAGTTTGGATAAGTCCAACTGTGTTCCTTTCTTCACAATCTTATATGTTGTGTCCACTACATTGGATGCAATGTTGTTCAATATGTTGGCTTGGAAGAATTTGTAGCCTAGAACGCATGCACCGAATTTCATCTCATCATTGGCTATGGAGGAAACTTTCAATCCTCTGCCAGCCCATTTGGCTCCTTTGATCTTCTCAGTCTCGGTCTTAGGTAGATGCTTCAGTACTTTTACTTTCTTGATTACAGGGTAACCGGTGACCGCATGGATAACATCTCGGGTTATCATCTTCGGTTCATCAAACCAAAGTTTATGATTGTGCATTCGGCTTAGTACTAACTGAATCCACTCAATTTTGAAGACCTTCAGGAACATTAGGGCATTGGTGAACCCTTTTACTTCTATATGTTTATGTTCATCTTTTAGTGTTCCATCTTTGTTGCATAGCTTCTTATAAGCTTGTTCAACTTATAAATCACCTATGTCTACAATCTTGCAGTGTATAAATGATCATACATCTTCCACAAGAAAAACCCTAGCTGGTATTCATGAGAATTCTCCAGCATCATCAGGTTGTGAGGCAACCTTAGGGTGAATCTTGTAGTTTGGTTCCTCACATGCCAAATTATTGATGAGTTTGAACTCATCCTTCTTTGGGTTCTTTGATTTCACAGTTCTTGATGTCGAGGCCATTTTTCAATTTTAGGGCTTTCTATGAAATGCGTGAAATAGAGTTGTCAGTTCTGTAGAACTTACTGTTTATACACCAATAATTAATTCTGATCTATGTGGAGTGTTGGTGGTCGAGTTGTGGTCACTCTATGATCCTATTGCTTTCTGCTCAAAAATCGCTCTTCGTCGCTCTGCTCTGGTCGTGGTGAACAATGAGACTGACCAATCCCCTTTTTATAGTCATTTGACCTAAACCTATGTCATTAATGCTTACCAACTCCTTGGTGTGTGAAGATGAAGTTTGTCAGTTAAGACTTCAAACTTTCCTTCGGTGACAACATATAATTTTGGTGCGGTCGTTATACCTTTTGCCTTTACCAACGGGTTTCAGTATTGCAAATCACTTATTCACTTTTCTCGGTTACTGACAAGGCGTAGTTTATGTTAGAAACTTTTCTTTTAACTGATGCTTCTCAGTAAGTGTAGGTAGTCTCATCTTGAGTGTGTACCGATGGATTTTGGTACATATGCCTGATAGCATAGTTATCAAAGATTTTAACAAGTAATACCATGATGCATCTTTCTTATGCTAATTTGTCATTTAATCAATATATTATGGAACTAATGTAAAATAATAAATGCAGTTACATACTTACTTGTTCTTCTTAGGTGGGGGTGGTGATGTCACTAGATCCATTAGATGGGGTGTCACCAGTTGCATTGCTTAGTCCAGCTTCATCATTGTTTGAAGCTTTTCTCCACATTTTGTCTCTTGACCTCCGAATGTCTTCAATGGTGTTTCCATTGGGATGCATGTGTTGGTTTCTCTCATTTGGTCTTTGCAATATTTCTTGAGATGACCAACTTTGTGACAGTGTAAGCATGCCATTCTGGGGTTAGTCCAGCCTCTAGACTTTCTAGTCCACTATCTCATACAGTTTGTAGCAATGTGACCATATCTTCCACATGTTTTACAATTTTTCCAAGTATTGTAATCCCATACATACTGGTTACCGACTCTCTTCGGTTGATAGGGAGTTTCTGCACCTTTAGGCTTCCATGCTTGCCTTTTCTTTTTCTAGGATTCAAGAGTTGTGTGCCCATTCATTTGGCAAGTAGGATAGTATTTGTCCATGTAGGTTTCCTTCTTTAGTTGTTTCATCTCAGACTTACATTCATATGCTTTATGTCCTTTCTTGTTACATTTATAAAAAAATCCTATGAATGAAGATGTAGAATTAGGAATACCTTTCATTTTTCCTCTGCTTACATTTGTTGTATGGCCTTGCTTTCCACAGTGATTGCATGTAATATTTCTTGGTCTTTAATTTTTATAGACATTCTTTGGATCAGTTTTATTTGATGATTCTCTATTCTCGGTAAAACCTAGACCAGTATTGTTGTTGACTCTTCGATGTCCTTCAAGAAAATCATCCATTCTTTTATTTATTTCTTCAGCTTTCTTGATAATTTCATTATGCTGCTGCTGAATTCTTATTTCATGTTTCAATTTTTCATTCTCATCCCTTAGCTCACTAATAGCTTCTATTCTTTCAATGAGTTCAACATTTATTATGTTTGCCTCTTGACTCATAAGAATAATCTAATTTGTTATCTCATGGTGATGCTTTGTAAGTCTTTGTATTTCAGACTCTTTTTCTTGTAGATTTTCTGTAATCTTTCTTCTATCATCAATGTCTAGTGTTCTTTCTTTCTCATCTTGTCTAGCATTGTTCATGACATCATTCATCCTTACCATTTGTGTCTCTTGACCGATTTGCAGAGATTTAACTTGTCTAGCTAGATGTAGATTGATTTCAGTTAGGCTTGTGATGCTTTCTTCTGATGTATCTAATGCTTTGCTTGTAGTTGATCCTGAAGACTCAAAGAAATCTAGTATCTCTTCCTCATGATAATCTATCTCATTACAGCGAGATGCCATAATATTTATTTCATCTAACAGTTGTCTCATGTTGATTCTGGCTTCTTTATACTGTTCATAGAACATCTAAATTTCTAGCTTCTTATTCTCAATATTCTTATCAAGTCTGTACTTCTCCTTTATATGATATTTTCTCTTAACCCTTTAAGATTTTCCAAAGAAGAGACTTAGCTCTGATACCAATTGTTATAATTAATGGGAAGTGTGTACTGAGAGGGGAGGGGTGCATCAGTACCTCTAAAATTTTTGTATCTTTTAATCAATTAACCTTTGTGTAATCAATTGTATATCCATTCAATCTGATCTATACTATCTTGATGTGAGTTATATCAACTCATAACATTAACATACATGTGATCATTCATAGAAACATTCATGAAAGTAATTGACACATAACACAAGATATGATATCATAGAAAACTCCTGTTAGGAAGTAAAAACTGTGGTGGGGATGGTTCCCACAAAATCTTCACTATCTGTAGATTGGAAGGGGTCAGTTAAGGCTTAAAATTTGATAACTTCTGATGATGTACCCAGTTAAGAGTATCTGTGGAGACCTGTTAAAGTCTACTCGGTTAAGAGCTTTAACAACACTATTAAGTGTGCTCTCGGTTAATAGATTTGTACTTGGACTATTAAATCCACCTTCCTTGAAAGGATTTTTATACTTTTCTCCACTTGTTAGAATGATAAAAAATTACAATTTGACCTGGTAAATGCAATCTCCTATTTCTGATACTAATCCATTTAAGTTTATATTAATGAGATTATCACCTAATGTGATTGAGTAATACCTCTGATTCTCGGTAGCCTCTATTCTTGGTTCTTGCTAACCAATTTCACCTTTTCTTGTTCTGGTTCTTGAAACTTTCAATCTGATCCATAGATGTGCTCATACAATTAATTCATCCTCTCTTTCATATTCACATCCATTTTAATTAATTATTGCATCATCTATTTATAAGATGGATTGACATCATCAAGTTTCACGAAAAACAATGTTAACTCTAAGATTAGGTTTACAACTTGTACCTAGATCTCCTAGTCTATGTGTTTTAAAATAGTTAGACTAATTAAAGAACTTACATTCATGTTTCTTGTCCCTAAATACAAGGATTTAAAACAAATAAAAATCCTATAAATAGAATAAGACTGCTTTATCTGACGTGGAAGTCAGATCCACTTTTTGTAGGCTGCAACTGATTCTTGGTTCATGATGGTCGGTTATGCTTGACTTTCTTTTGGTTTTGTTCTCTCAGTTTCTCTTTAACTGTCTCTTCAATTTTCACTTTATCCTGCAAGTCGGGTTCCTCTTTATCTTTTTTCTTTGTAATTTTAGTGTACACACAAAGTTGTCATTGTTTCTCTCTATACTTAGTCATTATGGTGATCTTTTTATATCTGATTTTTAGTTTTCTCTTTGTTTTGTCTTTTGGTGTATGCTTACTGAAAGTGTTGTTTTCATAATAATGGAAAATTAATTTCATCAAAAATATGCATTCATGATAGTATATTATGCACAGTGGCTTACTCAACATCAGATTCCTCAATATACATATCTTGTTGAGCCTATTCCTGATATTGACAAGCACTCTAATAGTGATGATGATGATGTAGGAGGTGGTCGACCAGATAGGAGGAGAGTGTAGGAAAGAGAAGTAGGTGTAGGTGGTGTGGCTATTGGTCCTCATAGAGGTGGTGGTAGAGTGAGGATGAGAGGTGGAGGTCTATGGATGAGAGGTGGAGGAGTATGGATGAGAGGTGATAGAGTTGGTGGTAGAGCTTCTCCTCGGGTTACACAAGGAGTTTAAGGCTAGAGGAGGGAGAGAGTAGCTAGAGAGGTACATATAGCTAAGGTTAGATAGGTGCCTCAGATTCTAGTTTTTCCATAGGTTCTAGTGGCTCCACAGATTCCATTTGTGTCTCAGGAATTAGATATTCTTATTCTGGATGTCCAGACTTTACAGGCTAGCATGACATCAATTAGTAGTCGGGTGGATCAGTTTGCTACTATGATGCAGAGTTTTATGGCTTCTATGGCATAACAGCGTAGTACAACTACTACTAGCTACGCTCCTTAGATAGATCTAGGTAGTACAGGTGGGATAGATGGTACAGGTGGGATAGATGGTGCAGGTGGGATAGATGGTACAAATGGTGCTCCTAGTTGAGATTTTGATTATTCAACCTTTTTATGATTATACACCACGATGTATCTCATTTGATCAAGATTTGATGTATGTATCTTTTTTGATGTACATTTATAGACATTTGATGGACATTTGATCATCTTATGATAGACTATCTTGTTGTTGATTTCATGTTCTCTTTATGATGTCATCATATGTTGTACTTTTAGTTTTTGATGATATATGGATGCACTTCTATATTATTCATATGCATTTAATTTATACATGTTTTGGATGAAGTGTCTTATGTATTACCTACTTTGGATGGATGCATAGTGTAAGATGAGGCTTTTATTTAATGCTCTTAATGATTTTCATGATGGATTAATGCAATGATGTGCAATGGAATTAAATGATAAACACATTGTACTCTTTTTTTGGTGAATTTTTGTATGCAATATGACTTAATGAAATTCATCTAAAAAGAATGTGGGAATGAATCAATGCAATTAATGGATGAATGATTAATGATTAATGATATCATTATGAATAATGAATAATGATTAATAAATGCAATGTTTTATATTAAAGTCCAACATACTCAATTTAAAAGATAATTTTGATGATGTCAACCTTTGATGAACTCACTTCTTAACTAAGGAAATTCCTTATGAAAATTACTCTATTTGAATTTAACTAAGTGTCACTTTGAAAGACATGCATTATTTTTCATCATTTATCTTTCATGTACCTCTAGCACGTACAATTAATACTGGTAAGATTTACAAACCATGATGATATGAATACTACTATTTTTTTATTTTTATCATAAAATTGGTACAACCCTCACTAGTTAGACTTCCAAACTATGGGAGTGTGAATACTGCTTTCATCAATTTAAATGTTGCAAGTGGATGTTGGCATTGAGATATGATAAATATAAATGACCAAGATATCCTTTTGTGTAAACAAAGAGATTTAATCCCCTCCATATGTAAATATCCTTGATGATTCTTTGATGGTCATGTCCTTAGACAAAGTTGCATACATCAATAAATCTACCTTAAAATTAGTCACACAGAAATCAATAAAAATGTCATGCTTTCATCCTTGCTGATCTATTCAAAGCATCATTAATTGGATAGAAAGACATGAATTGAAAATTCAATATGCCGTCAAACTTTAGTGCTATTTTTGTTGTATCCATATTTCAAAAAGAATTTCATCCATTTTGATCTTTTGGTTTGTATTTAGTCCTAATAGTAATAAGCCAATGAAGTTCAAGGATTAATGTGACAAGAAATAGGAATCCAATGTCAAATATAAATTTCCATGGTTTGATGCATTGATTCGTCTGAATTGGTGCATGTTTATTAAATTACATGATTTGTATTAATGCCCCCAGTTGCATAGGAAGATGTTGGACTTGGGAAAAATTTCCAAAGTATGAAAAAAGCTTGGTGTATGCAAACACAACTCGGAGAATTTAACCTTAATATGCACAAAATGATAGATGCAAGGGTATACACAATGATGGAAAACAAAATGCAGATGGAAAATGCAACTAGGAAAGACCTAAGGGTCAAATAGCACCTGTTTACCAGGTTTTCACCATTTAAATTTATTGCACTTTTTCACTTATTTTTTGCTACCAAGGCGCCTATTGCTAGGTTTTCACAGGGCACTTTTTTTTTGGGATATTACCAAGGTGTCTATTTTCCAAGATTTAACTAAGATAAAATAAATTTAGGATTCATATTTGAATGTTTTTTCTTTCTCCATGCTCAATTTTACACTTTTTCTCTTTTCTCAGACTATTTCCACTGTTTTTGAATTTTTTCAAGATCTCTTTTCACTATTTTTTGATTTTTTCATTATCTCTTTTCACTATTTTTGGATTTTTTCAGGATCTCTTTTCACTATACAAATAATTATGGTTTCTTTCATCTAATACTCTTTATTACACTCATTTATTCTATATTATTTCATCTCATACTATTTATTCTGATACTCATTCATCATATACACTTTCATCTGATTTTAGGTATAAAACCTTTGTAAGTGAATGCTATTGATAGGTTCTTGCAACTCCTATCCATCACAATCAGCTAGATTGTATGTTTTTGTTCCAAAGGAAGATGTGATAATGAAAGGTCCCATCCAATTTGCTTCCCATTTTCCTTTCTTCTCTCTATTTTCTTGATTATTAGGGTTCTCTCTCAACACTAAGTCGCCAATTTGAAACACTCTAGGGTTTATCTTCTTGTTATAGTTCCTTGACATTTTGTTTTGATAAACCTTAAGATGTTCATATGCATGTGTTATTTTCTCCTCTAGTAACTGAATTTATTGGAGTCTAGCATACATATAATCTTCATCCATCACCAAACCATGTAAGGAAACTATCAAAGATGGAATCTTGACTTCCAAAGGTAAGGCCACCTTTGATCCATAAACCAATGAAAAAGGTGTTGTGCCAGGTGGTGTTCGTATGATTGTTCTATATTCCCATAATGTCAGGTTTAGTTGTATATGCCAATTTCTTCTTGAATTGTCAATTGTTCTCTTCAAAATCCTAAGGATTTTCTTGTTTGTTGCTTATGCTTGACCATTCCCTTGAGGATAATAAATTGAAGAGGAATGGTGTGTAATATGGAACTTTTCACATAGTTTGTCCACATCCTTTTTTAAATTGTTTTCCATTATTTGTTATTATAGCATGAGGAATCTCATATCTACAAATGATGTGGTTTGGGATAAATATTGGAATGTCATATTTATGAAAGATGAACAATGCAATGAATCTTTTTGAAGAAGTGTGTTTCACCAAATAAGAAGAATTACCAAAACAAGTTAGAGTAGATTATTTTTTATATCATCTCAAAGGTAGCTTATTGGGAGGAAAGAGGTAGTTAAATCACGAACATTTCATCAACTTTGAAGACAATTTTGGAAATAAATATGTCTTTCTCAAGAAGAATTGATACTATGAAAGACTAGTTACCCAAATCCCATTGACCTTTTGGTTGGATCATGTTAAATAGGATAAAATGATCAATCAAAGAGTACAATGTGGTTGGGTACTATATTTTAAATCTAGATTCCAAGACAACAGAGGCTACACAGAAATCCAAGTGATTCACTTTTAAAATTATACAATGCTAAAAGTTATAAATTCTTAATTATATGCACTCATATTAACCATAAATAATTTAATTCAAAGTTGTAAAATTCAACCTACTGACAAATGGACTAAATTACTTGAAAATACTAAGGATTTTCTTGTTTGTTGCTTCAACTTGACCATTCCCTTGAGGATAATAAATTGAAGAGGAATGGTGTGTAATATAGAACTTTTCACATAGTTCGTCCATATCCTTTTTTTAAACTATTTCCCATTATCGGTTATTATAGCATGAGGAATGTCATATCTACAAATGATGTGATTTAGGATAAATATTGAAATTTGTTTCCTCGTTGCAGTTGACAAAGACACAACTTCTACCCATTTGGTGAAATATTTTGTTGCAATTATAATGTACTTATGACCATTGGATGAAGGTGGGTAAATCATCCCAATTAAATCAATCCCCCATTGATAGAAGATCCAAGGTGTGGTCATTGGGTGTAACTCTTGTGGTGGTACATGAATCATATCCCCATGATATTTTCCTTTCTAACATATTTTCACAAACTGAAAAGCATATTTCTCCACCGTTGGCTAATATACCCCATTCGAAGGATTCTCTCAACTAAATTTAACCCACTTGAATGAGACCCACAGATTCCCTTGTGACATCTTGTAAATAAATTTTTCATTCTTCATCCTCTAGACACCTATGAAACATTTCGTCACTACTTTTACGATATAATGTGTCTGAGATGATGGTATAATGGGAAGCTTGGTGTATAAAATGTATTTTTTGGTTTTAGAATTTGTCCAAGGGTAATCTTTGGTATTTTAGATAGGTAAAAATAGGTCCATACCATGGGGAGTCATGTCCAATTAATAAACAAATGATCTGGGAATCAGGAAGGTCAAATGCAAGTTTTACCAACTCTTCCACCAAGAATTTGTATCTAGCATTTTGTTCTGGTATTTGTAGAAGAGAGGCTAAATTCGTCATAGCATCTGCTACTTTGTTCCTTTCTCTTGGTATTTTTTCAAAATTGATCAAGAAAAAATATTTTTTTTCAGTCATCTATGATTGTTCTATAAGGCATCAACTTGTCATCTTTTTAATGATATTCATCATTGATTTAATTTATGACAAGTTGAGAATCACCATAAACTTATAATTCAGTTACTTTCCCCTCTAAAACCATTTTGATTCCTATAACTAGGGCTTCATATTATGCAATATTATTGTTGCATGGAAAGAGAAGTTTATATGATTTTATAATTCTATATCCTTGGGGTGTAACCAATAGAATTCCTACCCTCGAGCCATTTTGTGTGTAGGATCCATCAAAGTAGAGCTTCCATATTTTAGTCTTAACATTGATTATTTCTACATCTGGGAACTCAACTTGAATCAGATGATTATTAATTAGATGAGCCTCCACTAATTCATCAGATATGACTTTTCCTTTTATTTCTTTCCTATCCACATACTCTATTTTAAATTCACGTAACACCATGACCCATTTCGCCAATCCCCCTGTTAGAGTTGTTTTGCTAAGTAGATAGTTTAGAGGATCAATTCTTGCTATGAGCTTACCCTTGTGTGCCAACATGTAATGACATAGTTTTTGTGAAGAAACCAATACTACTAGGTATGATCTTTCAATGAATCTATAATTTAGTTCATACTTAAACATGGTCCTATTGAGGTAATAAATTGCCTTTCTTTGCCATTTTCGTCTTCTTGAGCCAATAATATCCCTAAAGAGTGATATGTTTCTAAAATATATAGGAGTAATGGATTCTCCTTAATAGGTGGCATTAGTATGGGTGGGTTCATCAATTATTTATTCAATAATGAAAAGGCTTCATCACATTGCTTGTCTGAATTGAACATTATATCCTTATGTAGAAGTTGAGTAGAGGAATGACATTTTTCAGCTAATTGGGATATGAATGTGCTTATGGATTGAAACCTTCCTTTAAGTGACCTCATTTGGATTATGTTTCTTAGTGCTCCCATCTCCATGATAGCTTGGACCTTTTGGAGGTTTACTTCTATGCCTTTTGCAGATACTATGTAGCCCAACAATTTTCCAGATTGTACCCTAGATGCACACTATTTGGGATTCAACCTTACTTTGAATTTCTCTAACCTTGTGAAAATCTTCTCCAAAATTAGTAGGTGATCTTTCCTTGCATGTGATTTAGCCAAGATGTCATCCACATAATCTTCTAGAAACTTTTTGCATCATGTCATGAAAGATTATGGTCATAGCATTTTGATAAGTTGCTCCAACATTTTTAAGGCAGAAGGGCATGACTTTCCAACAAAAGGTACCCCAAGCACATGTAAAAGCCATCTTTTCTTGATCCTCTGGAGCTATCTTGATTTGATTATACCCATTAAAATGATCCATGAGGGAAAACATAGAGTGTCTCGTTGTTAAATCCACTATATATCATCAATGCTTGGTAGTTGAAAATCGTCTTGTGGGCATGATAAATTAAGATCTCAGAAATCTGTGCACACTGTGATTGATTTATCATGTTTTGAAACTGGTACAATGTTTGAAATCCATTCAGCGTATGCAATAACTCTTATGAAACCAGCCTTTAATAATTTCTCTAGTTCTTGTTTGACTAACAAGGCTATGTGAGGATGTATTTTCCTTAACTTTTGTTTAACCAGCTTATCCCTTGGCCTTACATTTAAGTTATTCATAATGAAACTTGGATCTAGCCCTGGCATATCCACATAAGACCATGTAAAATTGACTTTATTTTCTCTTTGAAGAACTTGATGAAGTCTTGTCTTTCTCCTAGAGTCAATGAAGTTGTTGGAAACTGACAATGCAAGCAATTATTATTTTTGTCATTGCTGTCAAACCTTAACTAGTGAGACTATTGTTATCTATTTGAGTACCATATCTATTGTTGATGAAAAAGATTTAACAAGAAGACCAAGTGAATGGTTGAGTTAAGGCAAATAAAAGGGTACTTGATCAGTTGGCACTCTAGCAAAGTAATTAGTTGTTTATCTTTCAAAGACAGTTTTTCTGGTTGTTTTGTACTAAGAAAGTTTTGCCTTGTGCTGAGAAAAGTTGCTTGTGCCAGGAAAATTTATTCATGATGAAGCAAAGTTGTTCAATGCCGAGCACCCGTGAAATTGCCGAGTGGAAACAGTGATGTTGGCCGACTTACAGTAATTGGATTAATGATGAGATTTGAGATTTCTGGCTGACTTAGTTAATTTTATTGGGATATGTAATGTTAATTAAAGATTAATCCACATCATTTAATGTATGGGTAATTGTAATTAATACATGGTTTCAAGATTTAATTAGAGACTACTTTGGAGAAGTAAATGTAATGCAAAGATGGAATGATCCATTGGATCTGACCTAACCTAAGATATACGATCTTGTTTAAGAGGAAAAAGATTTATCTAACCTAGATAGAGAGGTATATGATAACCTAAAGGGGTTATTCATTTAGGATGCAAGAGGTGTGCTGCTGAATGTGAAGTATGCAAAAGAGTTGCATAGTTGATTTACTGTTTAGCATGATCTAGCAGAGAAGACTGAATATAGAAGAAGAGAGTTGCATGTGTGATTGCTTGACAAATTTCCAAGCAAATCAGAAGGTTGAAATGACAATGCAGGCTATCCAGTAAGTTAACATCAGAGTTGTAATTGGATCTGAATTTTCAAAGTAAGTTGTATGTATCAGATCACAACTGCAAATTACTTTTTAACCATTGTATCAATTAAAATCCTTTAACAAGGTTGACCTAACAGTCATTTGTATAAATACTCTAACAAGGTGACATTTAGGTGGAATGTTCTAAGTCCTCTAACAAGGCCACTCCTGACAGGGTGATTAAATCCTTTAACCAGGTCACACCTAGCAGTGTGTTATTGTAACCTTTAACAGGGTTGG
>MU226606.1:9957409-9996157 GCA_018584345.1 Thuja plicata
AATTTTCTGTTTAATATGTTGTGCATTAGTGCCGAAGAAACCCAGAAAGGGAAAGACAACTCTATTACTCACCATGCCCTGATTAAGTTACTCATAGAAAGATCTCTTAGGGATGCCTCCCCTATGATATGGGCAGAGTTCATCCATCATAAAACCCTTTAGCCTCAAATTTCCCCTAATGTGCAAGATAACCAAGATAATGCAGTCTCCCCGGCAATGGTGCCAAAAATGAACCGCCTCACAATAGGTGTATAATAATCATGCTCAAGGCCTTTCTTAGGAATGGTTCATTCAATCTAAGGACTAATTTTTCCATTATGAGGTGCATTTAACTTGTCAACCCAGGGACATATACTTGAAATGGTCGGCACGATATGTGCACTAGGTTCCTTAAGGAGTCATTCTGCTTATGCTGCAGGAAGGTAAAAAAAATGCATAAAAGAAACCTACACTAGTGTTGCAGGAAAAGAATACATTTATCTTCTTACTGGAATGAATGCTATAAATTGCAACTCTACTGAAACCTATGATTTCAACCTAAACATCCATTATAACTATTCTTGCAGATGCTGCAAGAAAACTCACAAATTGTGATGCTACAGGAAGAAATTGTAACTTCTATCTGAAATACTAGAAATGCTGGAAATGCTAGAAATGAAACCTATTCTATTCTAACCTATTCCACCTCCCAAGTGGGCCCCCTTGGTTGGTTTCTACTAAACTATGAACATAGAATGTAAACCAAGAACTATTTCATTGCATTTCAAAAACTCATTACATAGAAACAATACGTGGAACTTGAAATAGATTGTTGTATATCAATTTTCTTCCAAAAAAATTTGTCTCTATTTTTTTCTAGCTAAACTCAAACTATTAGTCCAATCCCTATATATAGAGGATCAAACACTTATTACAAAAACAGAAAAGAAACTATCTTGCTGAAAACATGTCAGAGAAGAAGATGGAAATGCAATAGCCCGCGGTGTGGGTAGTAAAGCTCGGGCAACCAGTTCAACATAATGAAGTGCAGAGGGAATATAGGCACACTACATCCCCACGTTCTGTAATAATGGATCCATTGTAGCAGCTGTGCTTCCTGGTGTTGTAATGATCACTCCACCGTAGATGGTCCTCAACAGTCCTCCTTGAATGCTGTCGACCACTCTTCAGCCGCTTTCTCTCCTGTCAAGTTAGTTATGGTGTGGAAATATTCATGCAAAAATCTTAATCAAATTAAATATCTAGATATTAGAACATAGATTCTGATGGTTTTATGAAATACTGCACTATATGTATAATATTAGAAAAATATGTCACAAACATCTACCCATGGTTTATCAGTTCTTTCTAGACTTTATCACAAGTTTTTGACTGTTTAGACTCTTAAATGTTTTAACAAGAACTAGAACAAAGTATTAAAATTATAC
This sequence comes from Thuja plicata, assembly GCA_018584345.1. NCBI lineage: Eukaryota > Viridiplantae > Streptophyta > Pinopsida > Cupressales > Cupressaceae > Thuja > Thuja plicata. The sequence continues at coordinate 9,958,837 of MU226606.1, forward strand.
AAAACAAAGGCAATAATTTATCCTTATCACTCATCATCAATCATCAAAGGTTCTGTAGGTTCAACAGTGACCTCTTTTATCTCTGCAATCTATCTACAGTCATACATTCTTTCTTGAATCTGAAAATTTTCATGTATCCTTACATTAGCGCTTACAATCAACTTCCTCAATCTTAGATTGAAACAATTATATGCTTTTCTATTAGTATAATAACCAAGGAAGATACCTTCATCACTTCTAGCATCAAACTTCCCTATCGCATCATCTCTTTTGATATAGAATTTACTTCCAAATATTCTAAAATATTTTACAGTAGGAGTATGATCAAACCATAATTCATGAGGAGTCTTACTTGTACCATATCTAATCTGATTGTTCAAGGTGTACACTACAGTACCAATAGCTTCTCTCCAATGAACATGTGATACATTTCCTTCTAGTAGAATAGTTCTGGCAGCATCTAATATTGTTTTGTTTCTTTTCTCTACTATCTCATTCTATTGTGGTGTTCTAGGAGCAGATGTTTGTCTAAATATTTCATTCTCTTTGTAATAGGTATTAAATAAGTCTGAATTAAACTCACCACATCTATATGATCTCAAACATTTTATCTTCAAACCTGATTCATTCTCAACTTTTTCTTTGAATTTCTTGAATTTGTCAAATGCCTTGGAATTCTCTCTTAAATATGTAACCCACACCATTCTAGAAAATTCATCAACAAAAAGTATAAAATACCTTTCACCATAGTAGATCTTGCTCTTTTAGGACCACACAGATCTGTATGTACCAGATTCAACTTCCCTTTTGCTGAATAAGATTTTCTTTTAAAACTGCTTCTGGTCTGCTTCCCCATAACACACTCTCTACACATAGTGTTAAATGGTTTCACAATCTTAGGTAGATCTCTTACTATATTTTTCATACTTTCCTTCACAATGTTATCAAAGTTAACATGACAAAATCTTCTATGACATAACAAAATGTCATCAAACTTCACAATAAAACAAGAATCTTCATATGTATTCAATTCAAATATATTACCTCTAGATTTAGTACCAGATGTGATCAAGTCTCCTAATTTACTTCTGATAGAACATTTCCCATCAATGAATTTCAGTTGATAACCTCTTTCCACTAGCTGTCCAACACTCAAAATATTATGCTTAATTCCATCACCAAGCATTACATTGTCAGTATTAGTCTTTCCATCCAGATAAATAGATGCAACTTCAATGATAAGCTTAGGAGTATTGTCACCAAATATAACAACAACACCATCATATCTTTTCAGCCTAACAAAATTGTTTTTATCTCCAATCATATGATGTGAACAACCACTATCTATAACCCATTCAAATTTCTTTTCAACACGAGATACTAAGGCTTTTTCTTCATGTATAGGTTCATCATCCTTTATAGAAATAAATCCAATTTCATCATAGTCAACAGCATCATCATCAAAAACACCTTCACTAGCATAATAACATTCCTTTTCTTTTGAATACTTTGATTTGTAAAACTTAGGTTTATATTTTGGAACCCTTGTAGGACATAGAGATGCAAAATGATCAATCATGTTGCATGAAAAACATTTCGAAGAAAACATTTCAAAGGTAACTTTCCTTCAAATTTATCCTGACCTCTCTTTTCTCTTCTAGCGATCAGGACTACCACTTCATCTATCTTTCTTTCTTCTTCCTGTATTTTTTCCCATTCATCAGCATAATCTCCAAGTTCTTCTCTTAAGCCACTAGTGTTGGTGCTCGCAATTCCAGATAAGGTCTTTTTGTTTCTATGGACAGTCGCCTTGAATGCTAACTCAACTTTAGGTAAAGAATCTCCTAGTTCTGCAGCCTCAAAAGTAGTTAGCTTTCCAATCAAAATCTCTATATTGAAGTTTGGTATAAAAGGTATAATCTTCTCTATATCTTGTACTTTAGTTTTGTATGCAGTTGTCAGAGATCTGAGAATCTTTGCAATCACTTCTTCATTAGTGTAAGTACCTCCATAGTTCTTGATGCCAATAACCACTTTAGTAATTCCTTGTGCATATGCTCTAATGTTCTCATCATCTTTCATTTTCAACGATTTCATCTTTGTCTTCCAATTTTGTAGCTTCGCCTGTTTTGTAAACTTATCTCCTTCATACAGTGCTTCCAATCTTGTCCAAGTTTCATGTGCAGAATCTAAATCTTTTACTTCTATGAATTCACCTTTAAAAAGTGCATTGATCAATGATTCCCTTGCGACCATATTACATCAAAATAAATTATTTTCATCTTCAGTAGCTTTATCCAATTCATCCTTGTATTTATCTTTTCCTTTCTTTTTGTGATCATCCAGTAGTCGATTCCCAAACATAGAAAATGTGTTCTCATCTTGTTCTTCCAACTGTCAAAGTTTTCAGGATCAAATTTCAGACTATCCTTCCTGTAGTAAGTCATCTTCAAGATCACCTCAAGTTGTTAAGATTTATCTCTAGGGAATAGTAGCTCTGATACCAATTGTTAGTGAGAAAAGTCCACAAGCATAACTGAGAGGGGGGTGAATCAGTTGTGCTATAGATTATTAAACATTAAACTTTATAAACCAAAACTTTAATTCAAATGATAACACAGTAAATTCCAACATAATAACACAATCCTTGTTGTCGATGAAACCCTATTAAAGGTAAAATCCCGGTGGGAATTAGCACCCACAAATGATGTACTGAGAGTATAGTATACATATTAAAATATTTAGCCTTGTTAGGATCTTATTACAACATTACAGTACATAGTCCCTGTTAAAGGACAGACCCTGTTAGAAGTTAAGAGTAATAGTGGACTCACTTCCCATGCACACTGCCCAAAGAAGGTTAAATCCACCCTCAAGGATTAACAATTCAAACAAGTGTATATAAGAAATATACAACATAGTGAACTATCTGATAGCAGTTTTCTTTTCTTGGTCAATTCCAATGAAGTACTATAATCATAAACTCTGCTCTACATCTAGTAGCCAATCAAGCTTCATAGCTTCCATACTTCTCTGCCTTTCAATTACCTTCTCATCATATCACTATCACATCTTTTCAAATAAAATATCTCTCATATATAGCCTATTACAATAATTGATTAGGTCAGCCAATTAAGATTTCCCAATATACAAATAATTTAACTCCTTGCTAAGATACACAAAGTACCTAAAACAAGTAAACATCAATTACAATACATCAGACAAATCAATACATGTAATTGAATTTATGAAAAATCAATGAGTTGATATTATTTATATATTTTTGTGTTATGGTTTCTATTGTTGTTCTTTTTGTTAGGCTACAAGTCTAGACATCTCTTTTGAGATCTCTCTGGCCTTGAGTGCATCATAAAATATTTACAAAAAGAACTTGTTAGATCTCACCTATTTAAGGGATGTTTCTTGTTGCAACTATTAGGGAACAACAAGATTAATGATCTAGATGTAGCACTGATTACTTGTCAGATCTAATAAGTTCTTTGTACTTTGTGACTTCTCTATGTTCTCTATCTATCATCTCTTTTATCACAACCTCAAATTGAAATCATAAAACCCTAATTACCCAAAACAACTCTTACAAATTATCTCAACAACAAATTTTCAATATGAGTAGTTCCTATATATAAACAACTTTCACCGACATAAAAATGATCTTCAAATTACTTTCCTGCGAAATAACCATGTGTCATAGATCATCGCTCAACCAAATGAGTTTAGATCTAAAAACTAGTCTTGATGTATATGACAATAAAAACTCTATCATCGCTCAACCAAATGAGTTGTGGTTGGAACCACATTTCAATATAAACTATTTGAAGTTGTATGTGTGACTACTCCTCATAATTCCACTTCTACCATGATCACCACCAAAGTGATGTTTTCATTGTCTACTAATCTTATGGACTTAACCAATTTTTTGTATTACCCCCTTACCGATTGTATCTTCTCTTCACCTATAGTATATCATGATTGTACTCACTTAGTTTCACTATACTAAGATAGTTTTCATCAATTAAAAGAAAACAAGTAACTCCTTCTGACTGCGCCACAATATCCAGCAATCCCAACATAATACCAACAATCTCCCCCTTTGGCATTGATGGAAAATGCATGCTAACTACTTACAATCATGCAATTATAATATCAACTTATGACTCCATATACACATACTCACCATACATGCATAATAATAACCCATACATATACTCTCCCTTTGACAACAATGAAAAAGGTACAAAAACTAAAACATATGTATACAAAATATTACCTACATCTTGTCAAAGACAACCTTGAAATTAATATTTGATGAATTCAAGGATATTTCCCATACCTTCTACAAGTAACCCATAGCAATGATTTTCTCAATCAAACTAGAAGAAAGATCTTCATTGCTATCTATAGTGCTCATTTCAAGTAAGGAAAGTATATCTTCTACCTTTTGTTGGTGTCCAAAAATGATGGTTTGGATTTCCTATGGACTTGCCAATCCAATGCTGGGAAACCCAATTGTTTTTTCCAACTAACAAGTTCAACCAAATGGAGGTTTGAACTTCTGCAATTCTAGATCTGCAAAACCAAGGTTGGTAGGCTTGTACCTTTACCAAATATAACAATTCAAAGTGTTTTTATAGAAGATAACTGAATATAAAAATTGTGGATTCTCTCAAGGTGATAAGTAAACTTGAGAGGAATCAAATTGTAAGTATCTCAATCAATTGTCTCTTGAATTCTGTAAAAATTGAAATGCTTTGATTAATAGTAAATGTTTGACAAAAGGTATATAAAATGAAATAGATCAAAGGAATAAAATTTCACAAACTTTGAACAATGAACTGAATGACTATATTCCAATTATTGATAAGATCAGTGTCTTGCTTCTACTTGGGCAATAGAGTCAATTCTATATCAATCCTACATACACCTCAGAGATAGTTTTAATAACTTTTATATAACAAGACTATCATTTCAAGGGCTTCTACATGAACTATAATTGAAACTAGATTATACAGTTAGTTCTACTGAATTTAACTCTGTCTTTGAGAGACCAATATAACAGAGTAAAGTTTTTCAACCACACCTTTCAACTAATGATCAAACTATATATATATTTCACTTTACAAACAACATGAGAATTCAACACAATGATACAATCTAAAGAAATAGATTTATCTGAGAGACTAACCAAAAATAATTAAAAACTATTACCATAAGTGAAAGAAAAAATCACTTATCTCTTTATTAATGTTGAAAAAATAGTATATTAAAGTTCATGTTGCAATTGTGATCAAATTCTATTATACAATGTGTTTCTTCCCCTCCTTTTGTTTACATTTTACACCACCTATATATGTGGATCAATGGTTTTCACACCCCTTTAAGGTGAAGAGACACCACCCTATGTTAAAATTTAAAAACTTCTTTTGAAAAAACTAGTCAACAAACTAACTAATAACTACCTATCTTTCAGATTTGGCTTTGACCACAAAATACAAAATAGATTTTATGAACATAATATTTTTATTGGAGATTGGAAATTTGATTTTCCGAACTGGTTTTATTTTATATTTTCAATATTTGATCATTTTCATTCTTTGTCGACATAATCTTTTCAGCAGATCAAAATTCCAGCATCTTTGAAACCTTCGCTTACAGAATTTTGATTGTTCCTGTCACAGAGCTTCATTCCTCAATCTATCAAATTTTAATTAAAATGTAATATATATTTTTATCCCATTTCATGTAATCCATCATGTCATCAATTATTGGGCATGGATTTTAGGATGCCATTTTTAGATTTTTATCACTATATAGGACTCTAAATTTTGCCAAAAATTTAGAGCTCCAACAGGCTCTTTTTGGGGACGTATGCTCCTTGTGAGCATAGAGATATCTCAGTTATCTCTGGAGAAGCAGACCAATTATCTACTCTTTACCTGATGTAAATTGAAGATTGGGTGTCCCTAGGCCCCCAAAAAGTGAACACTGCTATTTCCCTCTATCAAAAATTTTATTGTGTTCATGTAACACTTTGAATATCCTTAATATGATATTATATCATTCCTTATCTTTATTAACAAGAGTATTTTAAAACAAACAAATCTCAAAATTATTTAGCCCCAACATCTGATACCTTGATATATTAGATATATCATCCTTATAGATAATACTTATTGGTTCCACTTCATCAATGTAGTCTTTGTCTTTTGATTTATGTTTTTTCTTTGAGAAATCATCAGGTGCACTGCGTTCTTTACTAGATGGAGGATCCATGTGAATATGATCAGTCATATAAGTATCTAAACTAAGTTCTTCTACTTGGATGTTTCCTTGCACACAATCTGCCCCATTTCTATTCTCCAGATATTGTTTCTCCTCACATAAAGGTTTTGAAGGTAACTCATATTTAGGAACTATTACTTCTTTTATAACAAGAATCTGATCAAGTGGGATACTTGGATAATTTTTAGTACTTTTCTTCAACATATTCTCATCATTATGCTTGGTTATTATAGTCTCATCTTCAGAATTCTGATATAAATCTCGCTCGTAGGATGAGCTGAATGATATCTTACCATCTAAATGTATATTTTAGTGTTATCAACTTCAAAATCATCAGTAGGCATGCTACCTTCATCATGATGTTGATGGATTTGATTCTATAGAAAATCTCCTTCACAATGGATTCCAGAACATAGAGAACATGGATTTATCTTCCTCTACTTCATCTTCAAACAGTGGATTCGGGAACATAGAAAATTCAGGCACACCTTCAAGAGAGTTTTCATCAGGATCATTGGATGTTTCATCAATAAGACTAATATCTTCATTGACATTATTTTCTAAAACTTCTTGTTGTTCATATGTTGTATGTTGTTCTATTTTATCTCCTATATTTGATTTTTTGAAGTTATCATCTTCTTCACCTAGTACTCCTTGAATATATATTGATCCATTAACTTTCTTATCATGATGAAAAAAATTGACCACTCTTCTCAACATGTTTTTGATATTCCATGTCTAAAAAAGCTGAAATTTCTTTTATACTGATAAATTTTTCTTCCTCATCATCATGGTCATTGATACATGTTTCCATACACATCTCATCATGTACAAATTCTTCTTCAACTTGATCTAAATTTTCTTCCTCCTCATAATCCATGCTATCTTCTTTCCCACTAAGATAATTATCAAGCATAAGGCCTTGTTCAATCTGATCATAAGCCTCCCCTTCTCTATCTTCATCATCTTTTTCTAATATCTAAAAAAGGGGCTTCAAAATAGGGTCATATAGTGAGATTCTTAACTCCAAAAACTTTCTTACTAATTCCTCACTTGAAGGCATGATGTCATCTAGAATCTCCTTTAAAATGCTTACCATCCTTATGAACAAATATGTTGTAGAATCCCCCTCAAATCTCTCCAAACTAAAAAATGAATCCAAAGGAGACATGTAAGATTCCTCTTCCATTTTGTGATCCTGAATCTCATCATGTTCATAATGCACGTCATCTTCACTTGCATCATGAAACATATCAAGAAACCATTGCTCAAACTCTCTCGATGATGAGATACTTTTTTCAGGTGTCATACTAAAAACAAAACCTGCATGATCTAAGAAAGATCTAAAAAATAGTTTCATAATCACATCTTCTGCATAGATATAACAATATTCAATAAATTTACAAAATTCTTGCAAATGCTCCATTGGTGATTCTGATCCATCTCCACAAAATTTTGGAACATATTTTTTTAGTTTAAGAGGAAAACATTTCTTTCCACTAGGGATGTTATCAAAACTCAATGGTCTATATACTTCAATAATAAATTTTAGTCTTGCATCACAAAAGTTTTATACTTTATATGAAATGTATTCTGGTACATACTGAATATTTGAATTTGTAGTAACTTCTTTCTTGATACATTAGGTTCTTGTCAATAGATTCACCAACTCTGTAAAGAGGAAAAGTTTACTTATGTCCTTCTAGGTCTGCTCCCTCAATAGAGTCACTGAATAAAATGTTTTATTAAATAGAATCACCACCTTCTTTCCAAAAGGAAAAAAACTTACTTTCTTCTGAGTTCTTATCTATAGTAGAGTCTTAATTATATCACCAGAGCTTCTAGGTAATCTTCAACATTATCTTTCATAGAAAACTCCCCAGCAGAGTCACCAATTTGTTGGTGCCCAAAAATGATGGTTTGGATTTCCTATGGACTTGCCAATCCAATGCTGGGAAACCCAATTGTTTTTTCCAACTAAAAAGTTCAACCAAATGGAGGTTTGAACTTTTGCGATTCTAGCTGTGCAAGGCCAAGCCTGGTAGGCTTGTACCTTAACCAAATATATTGATTCAAAGACTTTTTATAGTAGATAACTGAATATAAAACTTGTGTATTCTCTCAAGGTGATAAGTAAACTTGAGAGGAATCAAATTGTAAGTATCTCAATCAATTGTATATTGAATGCTACAAAAACTGATATGCTTTGATTAATAGTAAATGTTTGACAAAAGGTATATAAAATGAAATAGATCAAAGGAATAAAATATAACAAACTTTGAACAATGAATTGAATGACTATATTCCAATTATTGGTAAGATCAGTGCCTTGCTCCTACTTGGGCAATAGAGTCAATTCTATATCAATCCTACATATACCTCAGAGATAGTTTTAATAACTTGTATATAACAAGACAATCATTTCAAAGGCTTCTGCATGAATTATAATTGAAACCAGATTATACAATTAGTTCTACTAAATTTGACTCTATCTTTGAGAGACCAATAGAATAGAGGAAAGTTTGTCAACCACACCTTTCAACTGATGATCAAACTGTATATATATTTCACTTTACAAATAACATGAGAATTCAACACAATGAAACAATCTATCTAAATAGATTTATCTGAGAGACTAACTGAAAGAATTAAAAAATATTACCATAAGTGAAAGAAAAAAGCATGTATCTCTTTATTAATGTTAAAAAAAATAGTACATTAAAGTTCATGTTGCAATTGTGATCAAATTCTATTATACAATGTGTTTTTTCCCTCCTTTTGTTTACATTTTACACCACATATATATGTGGATCAATGGTTTTCACACCCCTTTAAGGTGAAGAGACACCACCCTATGTTAAAATTTAAAAACTTCTTTTGAAAAAACTAATTAACAAACTAACTAATAACTACCTATCTTTCAGATTTAGCTTTGACCGAAAGTCCAAAACAAATTGTACAAACATAAGATTTTTACTGGAGATGGGAAATTTAATTTTCCAAACTGAATCTTTTTTAGATTTTCAATATTTGATCATTTTCATTCTCTGTTGACATAATATTTTTAGTAGGTTGAAATTCCAGCATCTCTGAAACTTTCGCTTACAAAATTTTCATTGTTCCTGTCACAGAGCTTCCTTCCTAAATCCCTCAACTTTTAATTAAAAAGTAATATATTTTTTTATCCCATTTCATGTACTCCATCATGTCATCAATTATTGGGCATGTATTTTAGGATGTCATTTTTAGAGTTTTATCACTATATAGGACTCTAAATTTTGCCAAAAAATTAGAGCTCCAACACCTTCTTCATATTCAGTTGCATCACCTCTACTGTAGGGGATAAGGTTGATTGAAGTTCCAGTAGAATGATCATTCTCTTTTCTTGCTCACTCTGAATCTTCTTAACCTTGTGTGAAATTTTCTTTACCTAACTACTATAAGTAGTGATTGAACTTGACAATGGATCAAGCTGACCACTTAAGTTCTCCAATTCCTTTTGTGCTTCAACTCTGCTTTGTTCCAAATCTTGAACAAAATTAGGATACCTGGATACTTTGGTAAAAAATTGACATACCTTAGTCAGTGTAGTCTTAACTTCCTTTATCAAATCTGATAATTTGATCCTATCTTTGGAAATCTTCTCCATCAGCTTACCTATCACTGTCTTCTCTAAGTTCTCCTCTGCAAGCTTCACTATAGATGACTGCAAATTTGGACCTTGATCTAGAATTACCTTTACAAGAGTATCCATCTTATCAATAGGAGTATGAGTTTCATCATATTCAACCTCAAGTACTAACTAATATAGAATATCTCTGGATTGCCTTAATACTCTTGTGTTCTTCTTCTTTGATCTCACATTGTCTCTTATAGCCTTTGTCCTTAATTGCTCTGAAATTTTCTTCAAATCCTTAGGTTTTAGTTTTGATATATTGACTAGTGTAGTCGGTAATTCTTCTTCATCAACTTCCTCTTCTTCCTCTTCTGCAGTAGTCATTGGTTTCTATCTCTTCCTTGCACTTGTTTCTCCAGAACTTAATTTCCTTTTAGTCTCAGGTTCTTCTTCAATCTTTTTTTGAGTTTCTTCCTACTTACTCTCTACTTCTTTCTCCTCTTCCTTCTTATAACTCATTTCCTCTTTATGTTCCATAGGCAATGGTGAGGATGAATCCTCTTTTCCTATTATGTCTACAATTTCAATCTCATCACTACCTATTTATGATAGACAGATATTTTGTGTTCCAATGTTCTTCACCAAGTTAGGAACATCAAGAAAAAAATTTCCAATTAACTAATGTACAAAGAATGTATCATCTCCCTGCATTGGTTCATTTGATTATGCTTGATTTTTTTCTTCTTGTACTACTACCTCTTTTATCTATAGTAGCTTCTTCCATTTCTCAATAGTTTCATTATGTACACCTCATGTGTCATCAATTAGAAGTCTAGTTTCTCTGCTCTTAATTATGAATTTATGCTTGTGAGAAATAATCATTATCTTAGCATCTTGAGTACACAACTCAATTTGTAGTTGGATTAGTTCTTTCTCCATAATCTCTATATCCAATTGTAATGTAGTGCTCCATCTAGCATCAATCAACTGATATACTCATTAGGGATGCAAGAATGGATCTCTAAAGGTGTTCTGCAAAATTTGTGAAAATGATACAGAATTTCATCTTCGATCTTCTTCTTGTCTTCATCACTCCCCAAAGTGTATCTTCTTCCAACAGTACCAAGTCTACCATTGTCCACAATACCTTTTAAAATATCATTAATGGAAGGGGCCTTCTTTGATTTACCACTCTTCTTCAGTTCAGAGGCATCTGTGTCTGATTTTGTCCTTTCTTCATCAGTTTTCTTCTAAACATCCTTTACCTTTGTGGATTTTCTCTTCCTCTTGTAAGTTTTCTTTAGAGTATAAATGTCTTAAATTTTCTTCCTTGATGATTCCCCTTGAGACTTAACTTCACTAGCATTTGGTTTTCTATATTTGCTCTTAGCTTCAGTTTTGATTGCAGTAGTGCAAGATGTTCCTGCATCACTACTTCCAAAAATTTCTCTAGGTTTGATATCATTCTTCATATTTTCATTTCAATGACTGGTTTCTTCAATTCCTTTTGAATTTTGGAAAATGCTTCGTCATGAGTTCTAAATCTCTGTGCATTTTTGTCAAAGGGTTTTGACAAAAGCTCATCAACATGAAAAGTTACTAAATCACCTTCAACTTTGTAACCCATTGGAGGAATCCAATATGTCCTAGGTTATACAGCTTGCACAATACATGAATCTATATCTACTAGAAAACAAATATCATTATTTTACTTCTCTATAATGCTAACTGGAATCCTTTCTCATTTATGCATTCTAGACTTGAAATCTTTCAAATAATCCCACATGACATTATTGAATTTATTACCCAATTCCTTTATGAATTCACTTATTTGTATAATTACCAGTTTGTCCTTTGAACATGTAACATTTCCTCTACCAGGATAGAATTTTTGAACATAGAAATACATACATACCAGTAGGGAACCATACTTGAATTATTGTCTCCTATCTCTCTTTATCCTTTCCATGTTTGTCAATAATTGGCTTCTAATCATCTCACATAGATCATATGTTGAATCACCCTTCACAATCTGATAGGTAGCATAAATAGCACCACCTGACACATTGTTAACTCAACTAGAATAGTAAATTCTATAACCTATGACCATGGATTAAAAACAAACTTCCTTGTCTGCAATATCATTGATTGTCATTTCTCTATCATCTTGTTTGGGTTTGGTTAGTTCAGTGACCAAATGAGTTTCCACCACTTTCAATGTCCATTACAAACCTTGTGCTTGAAATCATGTAACCCTGTGAATCATTTTCTTTGAAATATTGTGTGGTTTATCCATCCATATGAATTGATCATGCACTCTACTTATCACATTGCGAATCCAATCAGGATGGAATTAAATGGGAATGTCCACTACATAAGTTAAACCCTTCTCGATAGATGTATGTTCTCGTCTTTCAACTCTCCATTAATGTACAAACCCTTGTACTCTTTCTTGATTTCTTCAGTTCCTAATTCTATGATTTTTCAATGGATATAAGACTGAAAATCTTCAATCAACATCACTCCACGAGTGATAGTGGATAGGGCACCAAACATATCAATTTCGGCCACTTTTCTTGGATGCAATTTGAATACGGGTTGAGGCTCCTCGGAGATGTTCACCATAACTAGTGTATCAATGTTATTTTCCATTATGATTAACTACAATAGCACATAAATCTAATGATAGTCTAAATTGATAGCTTACGATACACCGGTTAGAGTTTCACAAAAAATCAATATTAATTTAGCTTGAAATCTCAATCACAAATGTAATTGTTGCACAAAATTGTTCAAGATAGCTCTCAAATGCTCAAATGAAAGTAAAAGTGTGAAAATAAGTTACTTTCCCCTATATATAATGTTATAGAAATAGGTTTTGCATACTTCAATAGTAGGAATAGCGTCATATCATCAGTTAACATGTATCCACCGATTGGTACTCAACCAAAAGTAATAACCACTATCAAATAGATATCAATCTTGAAATCTCAGTGCAATCTACACATAATCTTAAAAATAAAATCATAGAAAATTTCACCATGATGTGCATATAGATCTTTACCGCTCTTGAATCTAGTGGATCAGAAATAGATTTTTCTTTCAATACTCCCCCTAAGAAAACAATATGCTTAGTTCATCGATGGAACCTCCACACTTCCTAAAATTGTGGAGTTACTAGTCAACTTAGAAGAATTCATTTCTTATTTCTTTACCCATGTCTTCTTCATATCACTTATGAATTCATCAACATTAGCAATATGATTTCCTTTTCTATCTTCTACTCGATTAGGAAATTGGTTCCTAAACTGATATTCTCTTGCCAGATGACCTATCTTATGACAGACAAAACATGTCATATCGATTGACTTACAAGGACCAGCAATACCTCTCAGAGTTCTCATTCTACAATTTACTGCTAGGTTTCCATAGTTACCACATAAAGAACATGTAGTGTTGAATTGTGTTTCCCTTATAATAGTATTCGCCAATGTGATAGGTGACCTACGTGCATATACTCTTGACCTACAATTTTCAGCTTAATGTACATATTTTTTGCATGAAAACAGTATCCATTAAAGTTACCACCACTGGATCTACTGCTAGACCTAGATCTACACTCACATGTAGTATGACCATACTTGTGAAAATTATAGAAATAGCCATTAAAAGAGTGATTTTGTTTCATCAATTTTCTCCTACACACATTTGCAGTATGACCAAGCTTTCCACAGTTATAGAAAGTAGGTTTGTTGGGTTGATTTGATTCAATCTTCCTTATGATCTTTCTATCTCCTTATGTTTAGATTTAGAGGACTCTCCAACTTCAAATGTTCCTTCTCCTGGATAAACTAGACTGGTTGTATCTATGTATCTTCCTTGGATCTTCAGTTGTTCATGAAGATTTTGTGATATTTTATTGTATTTCTTCATCTTTTTATTTACTTCTTTCTCATTTTTTAGTTATTTCTTCAATGACTCATTCTTTTCCCTAATCCTTTCATTCTCATCTATTACTTGAAAATTCTTTGTAGTAGTATCCTGCAATTGACACTGATATAGAGAAAATTTGTGTCTCAGTTTGATAAGATCTTCATCTTTTTCCTTTAAGGCATCATAAGCAATTTTCTTGGCAGCTTATGCAGTCTTCTTTGCATCAGCCACTTTTCTTTTTTCCTCAAGGACTTCACACATCCTAATAGACTGGATTTCAAACTCTCTTTTTAGATTAGCCATATTTTCTTTAAGACCTTTTTTCTTAATCAACAAATCTGCAATTTCCTCATATTTTTTAGATGTACTTCCTTCCTATAGTTGTTTTATGTAGTCTTGTATTTCACTTGTATTTCACACAATTGCTTAGTGAGTTCTCTCGTTTTGGCAAGAAACTTATTTAACTTTTCCTGCAGCTCGATCATCATCTTGTTTTCATTCTCAAGTTGCATCTCATACCTATAACCCTCAATGATAGTGGATATTTTCCCCAATGTGTTAGGGTTATTACCAAGAGGACCTATTCTCTAATACCAATTGTTGTAAATAATAGGTACTGAGAGGGGGTGAATCAGTAGAAATAATCACACGGACTTTATCATTCACCAATTTGTAATCTAATGACTAGTACTCAAGAACATAAGTGTTCTACCTGTCTTGATGTATGTGACACTAAAAATTGTTGGGTATTAAGTACTAAGTAATGCATTGAGAGGGGGTGAATCGGTGTATAACTAGTTCAACAATTTAAACAAATTCTGATCACCGGTTGCAAAAAAAATAGTAAACTAATTATCTAATGCATTAACCATTATTGTTGATCACATTCATAAAAATAAAACTATAAATGAAAACCAAAACATCACAACCATAACACATGTGACACATAGATTTTGGTATCGTGGAAACCCTTGTAAGAGGGAAAAACCATGATGGTATGGAACCCACAATCTTCTCTACTACAGTGTGGAAGGTGCCTTGTGAAAGGATTACAAAAAATCTTTCTAAGAGTTATACATCTTGTGAGAGATTCCTAGTATACTTTTATATGTACAATGAAGACCTTTGAAAGTCTACCTCGTGTGAGTATTAAAATCTACAATCTAGAGATTAACCATCAGAATAGATTTAGAAAAGTTAAGAAATGTAAGAGTCTACCTTGTGAAAGGATTTAGCTTGCTGCAATTGTCAGAGAACAAAAAGTGATTGATCTATATTAGAACACCCTTCTTGTAAGATCCTTTAAGCCATGTAGCTTCTCATACTTCCATACTATATGTTTCTTAGACCTCTCCTTCCAATATCTCCACAATCTCCTATATCTGTCATTGATTAATCTTTCTTTCTTTACAAAATAGCCTAAGCTATTCTCTCTCTCGGTTTTCCTTCATAGATAGTATCTTATTAGATTCCTTAATATTTTTTTTTCTTAATCAATACCATTGATTCTTACTATTAAGTGTTTTCCTTTCCTCTCATTCAATTCACCAATCTTGAGATTTCAAACTTTCTTTTTATGTCATTTTACCCTTAGGTTCAACTCCTTATAGAATGTTCCAGATCATAGCTAACCTTAGATAAAACCATCTATTCAAATAAACCAATAGAATCTTGACAACTCAAATAACCTTCACAACAAATCTCACCTTGAAATTTGTGTTGATCTGTCATTTAGCAATCACAAAAAAAAATTTGCAGTGTTTACTCCAGTATATTGATTAATCATTCAAATCTAAATAATATATTAACATTTAAAGAGTCGATCATGCATTGCATCTCTAAGCTCCTATAATACTTTGATCTACATATTCATTCATCAAAATTCCATCATGTTGTTATGTCACTTAGCCAGTTTTAGGTTGTACAGATCAGATTCTCCAATACCGATTGATGTCAATTGATATGATATATTGTTTAGAATGTTTGGACATAAATTACATTTGATCATATAGGTATCATTGTTTTTTTTTTCATCTTTCCTAGTTAGGTGATCAATTCCAACAATCTCCCCCTTTTGCATTGATGGAAAACCTTGTGAATTCTAAAATATACATAGAACAATGAAATATAAAATGAAAATTACATAACACGTTATTCAGGGTAACTCACAACTAAAATTCACCTTGTTTCATTAACTGGTAGGACTCCATATACAATAATTTTTCATTCCATTTCCCCCCCTCACATAATATTTCAAAATTCAAAAAGTCTCATTCACATGTTCACCATAGTGACCATATTGTTATGTTCATTATGTTCATCATATTCTCCCCCTTTTGACATCAAGGTCAAAGGTGTATAGAAAAATTGCAGTCCATATTCCAATTATTCAAATGACACTATATCTTTTCAAATATATTTGTGTAAGATTTATTTGTTGCACTCAAATTAGTATCCCATAGTGTTCTTAAATGTGAAAGTGCAATATTCTGACCCATAAGATTACCAAACAGAACTTCTCTTTCATCTAGAGTAGGTTGCTCAGGTTTCCCAAGAAAGTACTCAGAATTCTTAACACTTACTAACATTATATCAGCAATAGGGGCCAAAATTGAGTTCAAATCAAGTAAAGTGTTTTCCTTTTTTTCATGCTTAGCCTGAATTAGCTTTAGCTTACCTCCCAGCTCTCTGAATTTATCTACATAAACTGTAGCACTGCTAGAAGTTACATCATACTTCTCAATTGTGTCATCCAATTCCTTTTTCAATTCTTCTTCCTTCTTATCTATGTCATTGGTAAACTCAGACAAATTTGACACTTTTTCAATATGTCATCGACAATATTCAGATTACCTTTTTCATTCTCATCTTATTTCTACAAATTTTCTTTGTCTTTTGCAACCTTAGCCTTTACCTTTTCCATAATTTTCATCTCATAGACATCTTCAGTTAATGACATTGAAATTCTATTCAACAATGATGTGTCCTCTAGTATTACCTTTTATAACTTGTCCATTTGATCAATGACATTATATTTTTCATCAATGTTAGTATCAGGTACTAGAGTGTGCAATGTTTCTTTTGCTAATCCAATTACTCTCTCCTTCTTCAGTCTTGCCTTGTTTCTTTCAGCTTATATTCTCAAATTTTCTGATAGTGCCATCATTTCCTTAGAACTCAATAATTTGAAATCTACCTTATCTAAATTCATCTCATCCATGGCTTCCTCTTCCTCTAATACTTTGGTGATTTGTATATTCACTCTTCTCTTCTTCTTATCTGACTCACCAAGCTCCAACTTTCTCTAAATTGGTTTCTCTTTTGTTGTTGTTGTCTAAACATTGGTAGGGGTTACCAATTACATAGCTGAATGTGTAGTAGTAGGAGTAATTTTGACTCTAGGTGATCTCTTTTCCTCCGCATAAGGTATTTCCTTAATAAGTACCTTGTCCTTATTTTTCTCCTCTGATTTATGTTCTTATTGCTTCTCTATTTCCTCTACCTATGTAGGAATGGCCTCAAGAAATTTCCCAATTACCTCTAATGGATCATAAGTGTTAGTTAGAGAGGGTGAACTAGTTGATCCAAGGATTTCTACCTCATCTTGGTCTGATTCCTCTTCTTCTTCCTCATCAAAATGCTTAGGCTCTTCACCTTTTTCCTCTTCATCTCCTTCCTCTTTAGCTCTGTTAGATTTTTCAACATAATATTTCCAAAATTTAATAGTTTCTTCATGTAAACCCTATGTTTCTCCTATCATAATCCCAGTGACTCTACTTTTGATAGGGAAATCATACTTTTGTGCTTCAAAAAAATATTTAATTTCACTTGTATCTAATCTAGTATTACACTCCATCAATTCTTTTTATCTTACTTCATTGCCAATACTTAAAGCAGTCCTCCATCACCCATGTATTATATCAAACAAATTTTTAGAAATATGACCTCTAATTTTTGTAGGACCTCTATTGAACTTTTTCATGCTCTTTATGATTTCATTTTCCATTCTTATCTTAATTTCATCACTATGGCATAAATCATACTTCCTAGAAACTCCACATAATCCTCCACAAGTTTCAATGGAATCTATAAATTCATCAATTGAAATTCCTTTAGAAGTTATACATGTTTTCTTTACCTCTTTCACTTCTTTGTCCGAAGGGGTGTCCTCACCATCATCCTTAGTTTTCTTAGAATTTTTTCTAGATGATGTAGATTCAGTGCCTTTAGCTTCTCCTACTGGAGTTCTCCTTGTAGGCATCGGTGATGTGGTCTTTGTAGGAGTCTTATTTGCTTGTTGATTTCCCTTTCTCTTGTATGTTTTCTTAGGTTTTGTTGATGTTGCCTTTTTCGATTGTGTAGATGATGTTGAAGGTTTCTCTAGTGGTGCTTGAGATGTAGAATTTTATCCTCCAAACTTAGCTTCTAACTTTGTTAACATTCTTCTTCTCTTTCTTTCTATTGTTGGCTTCTTAAGTTCAAACTCCATTCTAGAGCTTGCTTCCTCAAATGTTCCAAACCTCTTCTTTTTTGTATCTATATGTTTAATCAACAATACCTCTACATATATATCAATCTCATCTTCATAGATTTCATAACCCATTGTAGGTATCAAGAATGTTCTGGGAACAACAGGTTAAAGTATGCATGTGCTTGTATCTACAAAGAAACATATTTCATCCTTATATTTTTGAACAATACCAAGTGGTATCCTCCATTTCTTATGCATTGTAGAATGAAATTTTTTAAAATACCCCACATATGAGTATTGAATTGGTCTCCCAATTCCTTGATATAATGAGAGATCCGTGTTACTAAAGGTCTATCTTCCTTCCATTCAACATTACCTTTTCTAGGGAAATAATTTTGAAAATAAAAGAAGATACAGATAAGTAATAACCCATACTTTAATGACTTATTTTTATCATTTGTAATCTTTTCCTTATTAAAAACCATCTAACTAGCTAGAAATTCACAAAGGTTGTATGATACATTCTCACTAATTTATATGCAGCATGTACCGCTCCATGAAGAATGAGTTGCATCTTCTCGACTGATAGGCTCTATACCCAAAAATCATCGCTGCAAATCTTACAGCATCATCAGGGATATCAATCACATTCATGGCTCTCTTGTCTCTTCTATATTTTGTCAATTTTGCAACTAAATCTCCATAAATTTGCCTCAGGGTAGGCATATCACCGGTGGCACTGAAACTTGTAACCCTTTTGATTACTTCACCAGTGATCTTTTGGTTCTTATCCAACCATAGGAATTGATCATGAAACCTACTCAATACATATCTCCTCCAGTCAACGTGAAAACAGTCAGGGAAATCAAGTGCATACATAATACCACTTCTCATCAGATGTGCATACTTGTTCTTCAAGCTTCCAACTCCACACAACTTTACATACCCAGATTTGATATCTGCTTCTCCAAGTTCCTCTATCTTGTTGTGAATGAAAGAACAAATGTTTTTGACCAATAGGACTCCAGGTGGGATCAACAACAATGCTCCAGCTTTTTCAACCTTGACAACTTTCATAGAATGTAACTTTAATTATTGTCATGTTTCTTAAACATGTCCAATAAGGGTAGGAGTATCAATGTTTTGTGCCATCTTCAACTCTCCTTGACAACCGAAATCAAAAACTCAACTTTAATTTATTGAGAGTTCTCCACTTCAACTTTTTCTCTATTCTCGTAGGGTTTTTCACTTTCACTCTTCAAATTCAATAGTCACTCACAAGATTCAAGTAGATGGTTGCTCAAATTTAGTTCACACTAGCTCATAAATAGTTCTCATGAAAGAAAAAGTGTGTAAATGATCTTATCTCATGTATTTATAATTCCACTGGGGTTTTACCATCAATTCCAATTACCATTACCTATTCGAGCGGTTAACCATCTTACTGTTCGTTCATTAAATACATAATTCTACCATTCAGTTCACTTCCAACAGTAATATTTGAAAATAGTTGTAAAATTTTCATAATATCATTAAGGATAGGTACAATTAAATCACCTTACATATTAGTATGCTAATTTATATTATTTACTTATAATTTTAGGGGACCGTTTGATAGGACATTTGTATTCTTTCCCTTAAGTCAATTTCTTGACCTAGTTAGAAGGTGAACTCTCAACACTAGATGGTTGAGATCCCAATTTAGATGAACTTTATCCTCCTTTTTGTTATGCCCTGTATCCCCATCCCTACATTTTGTGTGCAAAATGTTGGGTCCCCCTTTTTTTCTTTTGTTTGTTTTTGCTTGCGGCTCTTGCCTTATCTTTTTCCCTTTTGTTTTCTTTCTCCAGGGTTTTCTTCCCCGTTGTTGTATTTTGTTTGTTTGGTTTTCATCTCTGGGACTCTGGTCCCAGAGGTCGTTCTTCGTTGGGAGCCAGACTCCAGACTCTGAGATTCTTTGCCATGATGTTCTTAAGGTTATCATCACGGGGAATCCCTGGGTCCGGGGTCCAGAGGTTTGCTTGTTCGGAGATTACCGAAAGGGGATGGATCGCCTCTTTACCATGAGTATAAATAGAACTTATCTATCACTTTCGCATTTACCACGATTAAAACACTCGAGCACTCAGAGCAATTTTAGAGTGATTACAGAGCAATTTGCAGAGAGTTAGTGATAATCAGTGCTTAACACTTCCATCCTTTTCAGGCGATTGTGAGTGCTTCATGGTGGCGGGTTGTGACCGTTTGACAACTGTAGCTGTTGTAGAGCTCCCATGGTAACTTTCTCCTTTCCTCCACCTTTCGGCACTCTTAGGTTGGTGTCTCTGTTCCCACTGACTTTCTTTTCGTTTGCCTGGTGTTTCTTCTTCGTCATTTGTTTGTTTGTTGTCTTTCTATTTTGTTTGTTTCCTATTTTCTAGTTTTGCCGCCCGTTGGTGGGTCGGCTCTGCCAGAGGGTTTTTTTCCCTCTACGCAGAAGTGGTCAGTTTATAGAATATGTATAAAGCTGTATATGTTGTGCCCTACCTATTTTCCTGTGGACATCATTCCGCAGTGCATATGTGTGTACATTTGTGTATAGTCTTTGTATATCCCCCCATTCCCATGTATATATCCCTCAGCTTTCATGTATATCCTTTCGGGTGGCTTAGCAAGCTGGTCGAGTCGCCTGTGTCGCTGGTCTTCCACCCATAAATTCATTTCAAGGCAGAAAACCACCTGTTTGAAACTCGGCTCTCGGCCAATTTCAAATAGGCAGTTTTCTCTCTCCTCTGTGAAACTAGCCAGACCCTCATTTATGTCCCATGTGCGCAATCAATTCCAGCCAAGTGGCCTTCACTTTTCGCGCATTTGAACAGTTGGCTCCGCCGTCATTGCCATAACTCCTATTTAATACCCATGCATGTGGCACCCATGTGGGCTTGATGACTTTCCTTTTTACATGTCCTCACCAATAATTACTTCTCTAGGCTCCGGGTCTCCTACCATCATACATCCTGTGTCTTTACCAAGTGTGATAAAATCCCTGGACCTAGATGTTTAATAAAATCTTAAGTTTATGCGGTGCGTGTGCTTTTCAGTTCTTTTTGAATAAAACTAAATTTTCAAGAAAAGTAGACATCATGGTGGTAAGATCTCCAGACCCTAGAATATTTATTTGTTAATACGTTCTGATGGTCGCTTTGCCTTGCAGGTTTCCGGAGTTCATTTCCCAAACATGTCTGAGGCATCTGCATCCTCTCCACCCGGAAGTCCAGAGCTACCTTTTGCGGCAGCCACCAGGGCGGTAGTAAAATCCAAAATGGAGAAGGCCCTGGAGAAGATGCCCCTGACTATGAAATTCGTGCAAGATAGTGTCATTATGGGCTCAAAGATTGAGTCCAAAGTTAAGCTTATTACCGACACCAGCGTTGGGACATGGCCAGAAATGCAGGCCTTAGTGAAAATAATGTACATCCAGCGACAGGCTGGAGATCAGCTAGAAATCAATTTCGGGGACTCCAGGATCCTTAAGGTGGCTTGTTTCCCATGCTCTGTACAAGCCCCGAAGCTTATCTTGACGCTGGCCACCAATTACAACTCTTTTGTTTGGGCTATTATGCTCGCGGCCGCAGAACCAACCGGATACCCTACTCCTCTGGTATACCTTGACCTAGACACATTCCAGGCGGTTCTGGGAATCCCATAATTTGCCAAGGCCTCAATGGTTATAAGGATGGATGCCTTGGCCCAATTCATAGAGCTGGAGGGTGCCTCCCAGGTATACATGAATACCCATTGGCTCAAGGTTCTAAAGAGGGACCCCAAGAGAATGAAGATAGAGATTCCCCGCTCTGAGTTCAAAGAGAGCATTCAGATGGGAATGATAGCGTTGGCCCGGGTCTTTGGGCAGCCCTCCGCCCAAGAATTTTCTAAATGGATGTATTACTTCCTCCTCGGCATCTCCACCAAAGGAGGATACTTCGACTGGGCAGCAATAATTTCCAACCATGTCGACTCCCAGTTCCTTCAACTGAATAGGAAGAAGAAATTTTACATGAGTTCTTACATTTTCTAGGCCCTAGCACAGCAGAGGCCCCACACCCATGGCCTACTTACAGATGGCATTCTCGGGATTGGCCCAGGAAAAAAGGCACCATGGGACCATTTCCCACAAGTTCAATGGGAGGCCAGCTTCCCTAGTTTTTTCTAGGTAAATGATGCGTTCGTTTACTATCACCTACTCACACCCACCTGGGACGTAGGATACCGCCTATCCTCAGAGGAGATGAATTTGGTCCATAGTTATGGACACTAATACATCCAGTTCCAATAGCACACTTACATTAGGGTCACTGGCTTCTCTGGGAAACCCTACTTATTGCCCAAACACTGCGGGGACAAGATCGTGCTCTTAGAATACTGCAGGCAAATAATGGAGGTGCATGCACTCTTTGCCCTAAAGAAGAAACCCAATATTCCATTCCCAATCACC
Organism: Thuja plicata; assembly: GCA_018584345.1. Taxonomy (NCBI): domain Eukaryota; kingdom Viridiplantae; phylum Streptophyta; class Pinopsida; order Cupressales; family Cupressaceae; genus Thuja; species Thuja plicata. The sequence continues at coordinate 9,981,631 of MU226606.1, forward strand.
TGTGGGAACTACACATGCAGCTTGGCCGCCGCAAAGGAGGTAGACAATGAATTGAAAAGCTACAACTTGGAAGAATTTTACTTGGCGCGAAAAAATTTTGATCCGCATGGCAAGATTGCAACGACACTGCCTCGGGCTTCGAAGCCCCATCACATCCATATGGAGGATTTTTGGGTAGATTTCCAAGATGATGTGGAGGTGCAGAGCTGGCACTACATCAGAATGATGGCTGGCATGATGCAAAGGTTGAAGCTCCGGAGGTTCCCAGAGGACTTCTCAGACGTCGCCCCCACTATCGATCCCCAGTACAAGGCAAAGAGGATCGATATAATGACCCTCCCACCAGTAAATTGGGATGCCTAGGAAGGGCCTACAATTGAGGACTTCACCCGAGAGGTGGTTGAACGAATTCATGCCTATTTCAAAAGTCTGTGCCCCAGAAGTGCCCGCCGAGCGGCCCAGCCAGCACCAAAATTAACTCCGGGGGCCAGGAGTTCTTCACAGAGAGTAGATAAAGGAAAAGAGATAGATACGACCCCTCCTATGTAAGAAGTCCCCATAAAAGATAAAATCAAACAATTATTGGCAGCCTCCCAGTAGATGAGGAAAAAATTAATAATGTGACTGGCTACTCCAACGCTCATGGCCAGGCCAATTCGTCCCTCTTCCTCCCCGTCGCTGGCAACCTTAATGGTAAAGGAAACAGGGTTGGATCCCATGGAAGTGACAGTAATAAGAGATGCAGGGCCACCCTTGGTTACCCAAAGAAAGAAGAGGCTTAATAAGAACCCTAAGGCAGAGCCGGGGTTGGTAACATCCTAGATCCAACAAGTAGAAACCTCTCTTCCAATTCCCCGGAGCTGGAGAAGGAAATAGAGCCTGCTGAAGTCTCATCCAGTCCCCCTCCGTAGGAGGAATTTGATGATGTCTTTACAACCGACAAATTCAGAAACTTGTAGGGGGACACCAGACAAGCAGGGACAGAAGTCCCAGAGGCAGAACCAGCAGCTGCTGAACAAGAAGCTGCAGAGAAAGAAGCTCCTAAACAAGAGCCTACGCAGGAGCAGGAAAAGAAGATAGAAGAAAGAGAACCAGAGCCAGAGATTGCCTCTGAAACTCTAGAAATGCAGGGTCCGGGGGTGGACCAACAAAGGTGAAGTGAAAAAATGGCATCTACTGGGGGAAGCAGACCTTCGGGAATAACCATAACCCCAGCCCCCACGTTCCAGGCGCCACTCCCGGGAGAAACCTTTGGGTAGGTGATCACCATGGCCCAAACTTTAAATCTCAGCCCAACACCTCCCCTACTGCCACAAGATGTACCAATAGAAGAAGAAGCACCGACAGTAGAGGAAGAGCAATAAGAAGAGAATTATGAAGAGGAAATCCCCAAGAAAGCTGACAAAAGTCCAGACAAAGCGATGGATACAGAGGAAAAGGTTGAGGAGATGGAGGTTGGTGAGAAAAATGTTGCTACAGAAGAAGAAGATGTAGGGAAAGGGATGGATGAGGTCCACGCCACTAAGGAGAAACAGCCGCAGGACACCGGGGAAGAACCAAGGCAACAGATTCTGGCAGAAAAGCCACCCCTACCGCCTTAGTGGTTAATAGAGAGAAGAAAAAGAAAAGCTTCGTCCACTCCCAGAACTCCTCTCTACCTGGCCAAAATGATGGCTCAGGTCCAGGCCCTGCCAAAGGCCAAGAAAGCCCAGATGGTTCATACTCTTCGAACCAGGTCGGCCAGGGAAATAGTTGCCATTGTGGTGACACCTCCCCCAGGCGCCGATGAAGCAACCGTAGAGCCCGGAGATTATAACGTTGCAGAGGTATCACTGGTTAAAAGGGGAAAATAGGGCGAGGTGAACTTGCTAAAGAAGGCAGCTAGGGCAGTAGAGGCCCGTTATGAGAAGGACGCCCAAAGGCTCAAAGTAGAAAAGGCGAAAAACACAAACCTTATGGGGTTGCTTACCGAGCTGGCTCCACCTATCAATGCCGCTCCTCTGGAGGCTTCCACCTCTAAAGATTTACCGCAGAGCGACATAGACTCCCTATGAATTATGAAGAAGAAGGCCCAGGTAGTGGACGAGTGGGTCGCCCTTCAAATAGGAAACACCCGGTGTTTCCTGGTATCCACCCTCCCAGACTTATATACGGCCCGGCATGTTATACACCAGGTGGAGACTCTTATTGACCTGTGGGAGGGTGATATTGAGAATTATCAAGCATGGAAGGTGGATCTTGAAGAACTCCTTGGCCTGGGAGAGGAAATGATTTATGAATCCAAAATTCTGACGGATGAATCATTTGATTTTGTGAGGACCCAACACTCTAGACTTGACCTCACATTGGAGGTAACCAAGCAACTGGTAGGGACTCTACAGGATAAAGTCAATGCGGTAAAATATTCTTTCAATTTATATAATTCTTTTGTAATAAAGACTTTCGGGGCTGACCCCCTCAGCACAGATACATATACACCAGAGGATTCAGTTTTGAGGAGTTTTGATGAAATAATGAAGTCCCGATATCAATCTCTAGAGGGGATAGATGGGGCCCAAATGACAAAATTAACTTGCATGGTGCTTAGCAGTCACGACGCGAAAAAAATGGCCGATGAATTTAAAGAGAATGTTCTAGACCTGGGGGAACAGATTGAAGTGGCTAAGTACCGAAGGGCCAGCCTAAGAGATGTAGACGAAGATGGAATTTCCCGCCTCCTCCAGGCTTTCAATGATAATAAACAACCTTGAGCTTTCTTCGGAGGCTGGGAAAAAATCAAACATTGGGTATTCTTTATTCTTTTGGGGACGTAAGTTCCCAGATCCCGGAGTCTCAGATCCAAAATTTTGTATTTTTTCAAGTGATCCGTGTCCCGGTCGCCGAGGCCGACCAGTCACTTTCAGAAGTGGTTAATAAAGGCTATCAGAAGGTGGTTGGCTGCATCAAGGGGGCGTCGACTCAACAGTTGGTTTTCTGACAGGATGGTCTTCTCGAGGCGCCACTCAGAGGTACACCTAGCACATTGGAGATAGGGTGCCGCATTTCCCATTTATGAGGCATGTAGCCTCGATCCCCGAGGGACCTACTTTCTTCCTTCTCCTTCCTGGCTCTCTTCTCGAGGCTGATTCTTCCTCTATATATTCTTGTCTCATTCTTCTGACATAGAAGGCCTATTCTATCTCAAGGTCTTTTTTAGGGTGGCACAGGTAGTACCGGCCCCCAGATATTGTATTTTATTGAAACATGATGTAAAATAGGGTTAGGGTTAGAAGAGAATTGTATAAATAGCCAAACCGACCCATTTCCAAGTGTCGGCAAAATTGATGATTTTGTTGTCCACAGTAATAGAAAGGTGATTTCTTATTTTTAGTTGCAGAGCTCAATGCTCCATTATTCTATTTTCAATAGTTAGACGCTCCCTTGGAGCCATCATTGTATCACGCACCAGTGCTTGCTGGAAGAGACATTAATGAAGAAGGGAAAGTTCTTGGCAATGATGTTGTTGGCATTCTTACTTCTGAGTTTATGGTATTTCATGTTTTATGTTCTTTATGTCTTCTACTCTGATATGTTAAATAGATCAACGACCTCTTTTCCCTCACTACTGATGAAATTCTAGCTGATGGTTGTGTATTTCTTCGGTATTTAGTGTAGTATACTAGAGTATTATTTATGTTCTAAACATTTAAACATGACTATAGTTAGATGAAGTGTTTCTAACCCTGCAGGATCTTTTTTCATTTTATTTGCTAAGTGTAGAGTGCTAGGGGAAACCTTAGCTTATTGAATCTCTGGAGGGAATGAGTTGAAGAAACTAGCTATCCCTCTCAAAAATAGTCACTACTCCCAACCGATCCCCACACCGTCATGACCCGACACCCAGGTGCTTGAAGGCCCAGGGAATCTAACTTCCCCGGATAACCTTTGCAGGCAGAGTTGGCTGATACCTTCGGTACCCGGTGACAAATTATGACTGTTGGCAGACCCGGTCAACAAAACCCTATCAACAAAAATTGGCACTAGAAGGAGGGCATGAACTCATCCCCCTCCTGAGATTCCAATTTTACACCTCCTGAGGGTTCCCCGAGTTATAGTTTTAAGAGTCAAGCCTTCAGCGGGATTGGGTCTTTCCCCCAGTGAAATTTAAAAGAATCCTTAGTTCTACCCCGAACCCCGGAAGGTTTGTCGAACTTGAGCCTCCTACTCGAAAGAAACAGACCTCAAAAATCATACCAGCCACTATTGTCTGGGGGTCTAGCATACCTCATAATACCCAAACTTCTCAGGCAATCCCGGGAAGCAGTACCCAACATCTAGTTCCCTCAATGGCCACATATTTTAGAAACACTGGGTCCCCAATGGGAACTTTTCTAGGTACAATCAATGACTTACCCTCTCACCCGGAGAAGATCTGCCCATGATATGAGCACTTGGGCTCACGAATTACAGAAGAGCATTTACAGGCATATAAGGATGCCATGAACCGACACCAGATCCAGCATGAAGATGTTGTGACTCATATGTTTCCCTTGTCTTTAGGGCAAGGTGAGTTAAACTGGTACCTTAACCTTCCCGCCAACTCTATAAATAGTTGGCAGGACATGGAGGATGCCTTCCTAGCTACCTTTCGTATACATGTGGACCCAGCCTGGTCCCATAGCCAATTCATCTCCATCAGGAAGGAATCCAATGAACCTCTTGCAGCATTCAACCATAGGTTCCAGCGTGCCTTGAAGTGGTGCATGGGCCCTTTTATTCCATCCCCAGAAGTAACCATACAGACTTACCTTAATGCGATGGACCCCTTCGTTGCCACTCTCCTTTGGAGAACAACCGCCGCGGGCGACCAAGACACTTTGGAAAAAGTTTACAACCTAGCTTTAGAACTATCCCATGATCTCAACAAATCCCCGGGCGGGATTGGGCAGAATACACCCTTCAACATGGTCCCTGGTGGAACTGCGTATGCCGGGGGGTACAACCCCAATCTGGTGATGGGATCCCCCTCAATGGTGATGAATCCTCCACCACCCCTGATAGACTAGCAGGCCTGGTACGTTTACCCAACGCAGACCCAAACGGTGCCAGGTTTGGAAACTTTCCCTTGGAATCAGCCACAGCAAGCACAATAGTCTCAGAAACAACCATCCGGAGTGCCCTTCTTTCAGTTGTCCGCGATTGGAGGATTACCGCCCTCGACTCCGGCTAATACTGCTACCTTCCCAGGGAACCAACAACAACAACCGTCACACTATGATGCCAACACTCAGTTGACCGCCGAGGTTGAATCCCTCTAGCGAATGTTTTCTACCTTGACTGTGGACATGGGCCAACTAAAGGCTGGGTCCTACGCAACCCAGAATTCAAATTCCCAGAGGGGAAACATTTTCTCCAGCCAATGAAATAACAATGCCAGAGGAAGAAACTTCAACAACAGGCCTAGGCCTAATCAACAGTAATGGAATAATAACGCGAACACCAGAGGCCCGCCTCTGAACCAAAATGCCAACCAAAATGATGCTGGACCATCACATTTAACACTAGTTGCAGACTTCCAGCCCATGAATAATTGGTATAGATTGCATGACACAGGTTCACACAACGAGGTGAATTGTGCCACCTTGGAAAAGGTCATCATGATCTCCCAGCTAGACAGGCAACAGTCGCATGATACCACCCCTCTAGAGCCTCCTATCCAAGAGCCAACCCACAGTGCCTTCACCTGTGACACCATCTTCTTTGGAACTTTCGGGGAGGATGAAGAGGAATCCGAATTGCAGGGATTCTTTGATGAATCTATCCCACCCTTCGAGGTCAATGCCTTTACCAACCCGCAAACTCCATATAATACTCGGAGTTAGGTTGGTAAAGGACCAGCTTACATGCCCTCACCTCCTATCAAAGACACCCCTCCTCCCCGGAATAACGTGACTGACCAACCCGCTCCTCCAAAAGGTCCTAGCTCTAACCAAGAAAAATATCTAGCCGAGGGAAATCACCAGTTCTCGGGAGGAAGATTTGACATTACGAAGGCATTAAAATAGACCACCACCTCCATGACCTTGATGGAGGTTTTGCTAAACTGTCTTGAGCAGAAGAAGTCTCTTTTGAAGCTCCTGGGGAACCCAGAAGCCGTCAGCCGCCCACCCAAGACTGTCTCGTTTGAAGATGCTAACGCGGCCATCTTTCGAGGGAACAATGAGGATCCCCCCCTCCTACTAGGCCTGAATATCCAAGGCAAAAATATACAAAATTGCCTAGAAGACTCTAGAGCTTTGGGTAACATCATGCCCTTGTCCATTTGTCAGAAGCTCAGATTTCATCCCACCCCATCTAATGGTGCAGTGATCCAGCTGGATAAGACTGCTATAAAAATGGTGGGGGAATTGAAGAACATCCGGATACAGCTTATCTAGGACCCCAAGATAGCCAGCATAATTGACATCCAAGTGGTGGACATCCCAGAGGCTTACAGGATGTTATTAAGTCAGAATTAGTCTAAGTCCTTGAATGGATACTTTTCGACCGACTTCACCCATTTATGGCTTCCATGGGAAGGAGAATCAAATGAGATCCAAGTTGAAAGTGAACCCTGGATGAAACAGGCCCTTACCGAGGTTGGGAGGGTTAATAAGGTCTTTTTCTCTGAGAATTCCCTGGGGGTGTACCGACCCTTCAAAATCTTAACATTCAATTTCATCCCCGGAGAGGATCCCGCAATGCTACAGAGAGTCCAGGACCTAGGAGAAAAGATGAGAGTTGAGATTGACTCTCAAGGTGCCACAGCAACCCTTGCTACACTCCTATCTGGCACTTGGTGCCAAGTACACTATCAAAAACATTCAGAGCTCAAGTGTGGACCCTGCCTTTTAGTTGCTAACCACCACCTCGATATCTTCTGGAATAAAGGACATATACCTGATTCTCTGGGGCCCAGTGTTCCTACGGGATGCACTCCTTTGGTGCCATCTCCCCGAGAATCCTAAATCCAAACACCTCCGGAGGTAAACTCTACCTCCACGCCAGTAGTTCAGGAGGGAGCTCCTCCTAAATCTCCCAACAGAAATCCAAAGACTACTCCCCTTCCCCAGCCCCAGATTACGAACAATGACTTATGGACCCTCAAGTTTGATGGGTCCCGATCCAAACAAAGGCTACAGGGCTGGGGTAGAACTAATCAACCCGTGAGGGAAGTCCTTCCTTGCGTCCTACAGGCTACAGTTTAACTGTACAAATAATGTCACAGAGTACGAGGCTTTGGTCCTTAGACTCTTATTTGCGTTAAGGAAAGGTGTCACCCGCCTCCGGGCTCTGGGTGATTCGGAGTTGATTGTCAAACAAGTCCGGAGTCGATACACATGCCATGACAAAAGGCTGGCTACATACCGCAACCGGGCTTGGAGCCTTATTGAAGATTTTGATGCCTTCAGCATTGACCTCATTCCACGGCAACGGAACTATGTCTCGGATGCCCTCGTCATTTCTGCCAGCACACTTGAACCAATGGCCGGCTCCTGACTCCGAAGATTTTCAGTTGAGATGGTCCCTACCCCGTCCATTCCAGATAGTGTCACCCACTTTCAAGTTTTTGAGGATGATTAGCATATCCTAGCCTTCATGGCGAATGTTGGCATCTTTGAAAACCAGATAGTGGAAGAACAAGACCATGATGATACTAGGTAGGGTGACAAAGATTATGGGATCATGGACCTACCTACTAACACCATCCCGAAGGGGATGATTACGCTAGAACAAATCTTTGACTCAGACCCTTGGGCCTGAGAGAAGGTGTCATCCTCCTCTGAGGGAGGAAAGTTTGAAAAGGTTAACATTGGCCAGCCTGGTGAGGAAAAGATGATTCACATTGGTACCTCTTGTTCCCTTGAGGAAAAGGAGAAGATTCTCGCGGTTCTCCAAGAATACATCAACGTAATTTCCTGGGGTTATGAAGACTTGAAAACATATGACACATCCATCATGACCCATACTATTCCCCTGAAACCTGATGCCAAGCCCTTTCGGCAAAAGCAAAGATCGGTCAACCCCCCGATAGAGCCTCTGATTTGTCAAGAGGTAGAAAAACTGCTATCAGCCCAGATAATCTTCCCAATCCGTCACACTACGTGGGTTTCCAACCTAGTCCCTATGAGGAAGAAGAACGGTGAGATCTGCCTTTGTGTGGATTTCCGAAATCTGAACAAGGCCTCCAAGAAGGATAATCACCCTCTCCCTTTGTTGGATGAGGTGTTGCAGATAGTGAATGGATCCCAGATGATGTCCTTCTTGGATGGGTACTCTGGATATAACCAGGTCATGGTTAAGTATGAAGACAGGGAGAAAATAGCGTTTACCACCAAGTGGGGAACATTTGCATATAGGAGAATGCCCTTTGGTCTGATCAATGCAGGGGCTACATTTCAAAATGCCATGGACATTGCGTTTGAGGGCCTTGTGAATTGGTGCATAATCATCTACATGGATGACTTGACCATCTTTTCCTGGGACAAGCGTGACCATTCCGCCCATCTCGCTCAGATCTGCAAGAGATGTCGCTGGTATGGAATATCCCTCAACCCTAAGAAGTGCATATTCAGGGTCACCGAGGGGAAGTTTCTCAGGCATATCATCTCTAAGAAGGGCATATCCATAGACCCTAACAGAGTCGAAGCATTACTAAACTTACAAATGCTTGGCAGCAAGAAAGAGATGCGACCCTTCTTTGAAAAGATTAACTTTGTCCGGCGGTTCATCACAAGATTCACAGAAATATTCAAACCGCTCAATGAGATGATGAAGAAGGATACCAAGATTGAGTGGAGTCCTGAAGCAAAGAGGGCGTTCACCCAGATTAAACAAACAATAATAGAAGCACCTGTCCTGGCTGGTCCGGACTATTCCCTTCCGTTTTACATTTACTCCTTTGCTTCGCCGCATTCTTCCGTGGTAGTGTTGACCCAAATGGTTGAAGGGGAAGAACGACCAATAGCTTTCATGAGCTCCCCCTTCAAGAACCCCGAAGTCCGATATTCATCACTAGAAAAATAGGCCTTTGCTCTAGTTCGCGCCATGAAGAAATTTTAGCATTATATTCTCTGGAGCAAGGTACATGCTATCATTCCAGACCAGGCCGTCAAGTCTCTACTGATGCAGAGTGAATTGGGTGAAAGATAGGGGAAATGGATGGCCATCCTCTAGGAATATGACTTAGAAATGCATCCCATGAAGATAGTCCGGGGGCAGGGACTAAGTCGAGCAATGGCAGAAGAGACTCCCCACATAGAATGTCAAACTTACACAGTGGAGTCTATTACCCAAGACCCGTGGTATGCCGATTTGCTATATTTTCTACTAAATAATAAATTCCTAGAGGGATTACCTCCCCATAAACGCCGCACCTTGTGAATGAAAAGCGCCCACTTCATGATCAAAAAATCCGTGCTCTATTGTAGAAACTATGAGGGAGTGTACCTCCGGTGCATCGACAGAGACCAAGTTGTAAGAGTGATTAATGAATTCCACGGGTATTTTGGAACCGGGCATGGCTCAGTCGATGCCACTGCCCATCAGATCCTTCAGGCCAGATACTATTGGCCCTGTATATTCACGAATGTTTACACTCATGTTAGGAAATGCCACACTTGCCAAACCACGGTGCATTGTGAGCGTAACCCGGCTATGCCTTTACAACCAGTCTTCGAGGCTAGGCCCTTCACCCAGTGGGCATTTGACTTCATCGAGAAAATCAACCCCAACTTGTCTGCCAATCACTGATACATTCTCACTGCTGCTGATTACTGCACTTGGTGGTCTGAGGCCATACCGTGCAAAAACAACACGGCAGATGTAGTTATCAAATTCTTGGAAGAAAACATTGTCACATGGTTTGGAATTCCCTTTGCTTTGGTGTGTGACAATGGTCTGGCATTTTCTTTGGCGCGGTTACTCCAATGGACCTACAATCGGAGGATCACTTTGAAGTTTTTCAGCAACTACTATCCCCAGGGGAACGACGTTGCTGAATTAATGAATAAAAATCTACTTGAAGTGATCAAACACCTGCTAGAATAGAATCCCTGGGATTGGCATCAAAAGTTGAAATTTTCCCTCTAGGCAGATCACATTCACGTCAAGGCTGCCCTGGGAACATCCCCGTTCCATCTGGTTTATGGTCAGAACCCTATATTCCCAGTTAACTTACAGATCTCAGTTTTATAGTTTATGTAGGAATTTAGCAACAAGGACAACATCGTGGAGGTTCGGCTGTTAAATCTGGTGCGAATGGAAGAACAGTGAGATGCAGCGCTTGAACATTTTGTGTGTCATCAAGCAGTGGTAAAATGATGGTTTGACAGAAGAGCCCAATACAAGGCTTTTCAGATTTCAGATCTGGTCCTGTTGTGGGACAAGACCTGGGAAAAGAAAGCAAAGAATACCAAGTTCCAATGGCTCTGGCTCAGACCATATCTAATCTCAAAAATCTGCGGGGCAAATACTTACTGCCTTAACACCCTAACTGGTGAACCTGTCTCATTGCCCATTAATGGACAGTTTCTCAAGCACTACTTCGAATAGGGTAAGTTTGTCCAAAGTTGTATTATATGTAAAGCCTTCCGCTTGTAAATATTTCTTTCGGGTGCCTCGTTGTGAGGTACCCCATCTTGTAAATATCCTTGTCGGCTGCCCTCCAGGGTAGTCCTCTTTTGGTTTTTGTGTTTTTGTTTTTGGTTTTTCTTCCAGGGTCCCGGCATTTTGTTCTGTCTTGCAGAAATTGGAATGCTTCGCATAAACTCAAGTTTTCGGTACGATGTCTATGGCATTGTGAACTTTGGAATCTATCTTTAGCATAGTGGATTCGGCCCGGTCTCCAGGGTTGTTTCACAGGATGTGGCATATTTTGAGCAATCTCCATCGGGTGTTGTTTTCGGGAGTCTAGCAATCAGTGACAACAAGTAATATAAGGAACAAGTAATCGGACACGCCGAGGTTAGATCGATTGTACTGGTTGGTTGACCCAAGTCTGAAACTTTAAGGAATTATTTTTAGGTCTAGAGTTTTATCCCCTCTTTGAACATCTAAGTATCAGTGGACAGGTGAAAGAAGTACCGCCATTTAAATTAGCTAAGCTTAAGTTTAATGGTGAAAGAAGTACCGCCTTCCCACCTAGAAACAAATAAAATAATAAGAAACAAAAAGCGGGATGAAACTCCGGTCTCTGGGGGAAACAAGCAAACTAATGACTGGTTCGATGTAATTAGTCCTCTTCTCTACTCCTCCTAGAGGTCATCAGCTTGATTTCCTTCTAAAGCACCCACGACACCACTAATGAAGGGCTACGGACTGGATCCCGTGTGGTTGGATTCTCTCAGATATGTTGCTCTTTGCCTGTCAGACACTTCGAGAAGCGGCTTGTTCTAGTTTTGCTAACCAGAGATTCTATAGTTCTCAAATGCACTAAGGCATTTGTCCCAGATAGTCGCTATTTGTTATGCCATGCATCCCCGTCCCTACATTTTGTGTGCAAAATTTTGGGTTCCCCTTTTTTTCTTTTGTTTGTTTTTTCTTGCGGCTCTTGCCTTGTCTTTTTCCCTTTTCTTTTCTTTCTCCAGGGTTTTCTTCCCTGTTGTGTTTTATTTGTTTGGTTTTCATCTCCGAGACTCTAGTCTTGAAGGTCATTCTTCGTTGGGAGTCAGACTTCAGACTTCGAGATTCTTCACCACGATGTTCTTAAGGTTATCGTCGCGGGGAATCCCCAGGTCCAGGGTCCAGAGGTTTGCTTGTCCGGAGATTGCTGAAAGGGGGTGGATCACCTCTTTACCATGGGTATAAATAGAACTTATCTGTTACTTTCACATTTACCATGATTAAAACACTCGAGCACTCAGAGCAAATTTAGAGCGATTACAAAGCAATTTGCAGAGAATTAGCGATAATCAGTGCTTAACACTTCCATCTTTTTCAGGCGATTGTGAGTGCTTCGTGTTGGCGGGTTGTGATCATTTGACAACTGTAGCTATTGCAGAGCTCCCATGGTAACTTCCTCCTTTCCTCCACCTTTTGGCATTCTCAGGTTGGTGTCTCTGTTCTCGCCGGTTTTCTTTTCATTTGCCTAGTGTTTCTTCTTCATTGTTTGTTTGTTTGTTGTCTTTCTATTTTGTTTGTTTCCTATTTTTTGGTTTTGCCACCCGTTGCTGGGTCGGCTCTGCCAGAGGGTTGTCCACCCTCTGCACAGAAGTGGTCAGTTTGTAGAATATGTATAAAGCTATATACACTGTACCTTGCCTATTTTCCTGAGGACGTCATTCCGTGGTGTATGTGTATACATTTGTGTATAGTCTTTGTATATCCCTCCATTTTTATGTATATATCCCTCAGCTTTCATGTATATCCTTCCAGGTGGCTTGGCAAGCTGGTCGAGTCGCCTGTGTCGCTGGTCTTCCGCCCATAAATTTGTTTTGAGGTAGAAAACCACCTGTTTGAAACTCGGCTCTCAGCAGGTTTCAAATAGGCAATTTTCTCTCTCCTCTGTGAAACCAGCCAGACCCTCATTTATGTCCCATGCACACAATCAATTCCAGCCAAGTGGCCTTCACTTTTCATGTGTTCAGACAGTTGGCTCCGTCGTCATCACCATAACTCCTATTTAATACCCATGCACGTGGCGCCCACGTGGGCTTGATGACTTGCCTTTTTACACGTCCTCACCAACGGTTACTTCTCTGGGCTCTGGGTCTCCTACCATCATCCATCCCGTGTCTTTACCAAGTGTGATAAAATCCCCAGACCTAGATGTTTAATAAAATCTTAATTTTATGTGGTGCATGTGCTTTTCGGTTCTTTTTGAATAAAACTAACTTTTCAGGAAAAGTAGACATCACGGTGGTAAGATCTCCGAACCCCAGAATATTTATTTGTTAATACGTTCTAACGGTCTCTTTGCCTTGCAGGTTTCTGGAGTTCATTTCCCAAATATGTCTGAGGCATCTACATCCTCTCCACCCAGAAGTCCAGAGCTACCTTTCACGGTGGCCACTAGGGCAGCAGTAAAATCTAAAATGGAGAAGGCCCTAGAGAAGATGCCCCTGACCATGAAGTTCGTGCAAGACAGTGTCATTATGGGCTCAAAGATCGAGTCCAAAGTTAAGCTTATTACCGACACCAGCGTCGGGACATGGCCAGAAATGCAGGCCTCAGTGAAAATAATGTACATCCAGCGACAGGCTGGAGATCAGCTGGCAATCAATGTCGGGGACTCCGGGATCCTTAAGGCGGCTTGTTTCCCATGCTCTGTACAAGCCCCAGAGCTTATCTTGATGTTGGCCACCAATTACAACTCTTCTGTTTGGGCTGTTATGCTCGCGGCCGCAGAACCAACCGGATACCCTACTCCTCTAGTATCCCTCGACCCAGACACATTCCAGGCGGGTCTGGGAATCCCACAATTCAGCAAGGCCTCAGTGGTTACAAGGATGGATGCCTTGGCCCAATTAACATAGCTGGAGGATGCCGCCCGGGTATACATGAATACCCATTGGCTCAAGGTTCCAAAGAGGGACCCCAAGAGAATGAAGATAGAGATTCCTCGCTCTAAGTTCAAAGAGAGCATTCAGATGGGAATGATAGCGTTGGCCCGGGTCTTTGGGCAGCCCTCCGCCCAAGAATTTTCTAAATGGATGTATTACTTCCTCCTCGGCATCTCCACCAAAGGAGGATACTTCAACTGGGCAGCAATAATTTCCAACCATGTCGACTCCCAGTTCCTTCAACTGAATAAGAAGAAGAAATTTTACATGAGTTCTTACATTTTCTAGGCCCTAGCATAGCAGAGGCCCCACGCCCATGGCCTACATACAGATGGTGTGCTCGGGATTGGCTTGGGACAAAAGGCACTATGGGACCATTTCCCACAAGTTCAATGGGAGGCTAGCTTTCCTAGTTTTTGTCGAGTAAAGGATGCGTTCGTTTACTATCACCTATTCACACCCACCCGGGACGCAGGATACCACCTATCGTCAGAGGTGATGAATTTGGTCCATAGTTATGGACACTACTACATCCAATTCCAATAGCACACTTACATTAGGGTCATCAGCTTCTTTGGAAAACCCTACTTGTTGCCCAAACACTACGGGGACAAGATCGTGCTCTTGGAATACTACAGACAAATAATGGAGGTGCATGCACTCTTTTCCCTGAATAAGATACCCAATATTCCATTCCCAATCACCTATGGGAACTACACATGCAGCTTGGCTGCTGCAAAGGAGGTGGACAATGATTTGAAAAGCTACAACTTGGAAGAATTTTACTTGGCGCGGAAAAATTTTGATCCGCACAGCAAGATTGCAACGGCACTGCCCCGGGCTTCGGCGCCCCATAACATCCATATTGAGGATTTCTGGGCAGATTGTCAGGATGACATGGAGGTGCAGAGCTGGCACTACGTTAGAATGACAGCCGGTATGATGCAAAGGTTGAAGCTCTGAAGGTTCCCGGAGGACTTCTCAGACGCCGCCCCCACTATCGATCC
>MU226606.1:10037643-10060178 GCA_018584345.1 Thuja plicata
CTTGTGTCTTTGAATGCCATGATCGGTTGCAAGATGGACCAATTGATATTATGAGATGCTCTATGATCTTGTTGATGACCTGGATCTCCATTGTGTTTATGAAGAGTATATGATGCCCCTGCATCACCCTTGCTTCTACTTCCTCAGAAAGATATGCAATCACTCTATGGTCCAATCTTTTCGAAGGCATCTCTCCAGATCTTCAAAAACCCTAAGCTTTCACAAGAAATAAACCAGCTCTGATACCACTTGACACAGTCAAGCTCAGAGGATCCAATAAAGGAGTGTCCAAACTTGCATCCAACAACAAGACAACATTGAAAACTCAACAACACAGAGATATAACAACTTATATTAATTCATATTTATTTTCAGATTCAATTACATGCAGCATGTCAAGTTGTAAGGCCTTCCCAGTTAGGGCCAAAACAACAAAAGCATCAACAAGATCTCACATGCTCCAACAATCCCTGATCTACTCTATAGCTAAGTGGAAGAAAACCATATCTAAACTTGTGCTTGCAAACCACCAAGCAATCTGCAATTTTTGTCTTACCCACTTACAACTATCTGTAACAACTTACAATCTTCGTCTTATAGCTTACTACCAACTATCTTCTCTTTGATCTCTCCCTTTCTAAACATCAACATAGACTCCCTTTTATACACACTTGCCACAAGTAGGTATTACAATAACATAATAAAACACAAGCCGGCATCAAGAAACACACACAACCAACGTGTTATCCATCAGTCGGCCTCCAACAGTCATTAAATTTGCATAGGAGAGTGAACCAAACAAGATATAGGTCCTCACATTCCCCATAGGCAACCATAAATTAAATGCACTAATCGGCCAGCCCAATAGATAGCATAAACCTTGTCGGTGATCAAGAACACCAAAAACATACCAATCGCTGAGAGGCACAACCGAGCAAAGCTCCACCAAACACACACCACCGAGAAACACCAAGCACTAAACACCACTCGATAGCCGAGACTAAACAAACAGTCACCAAGACCGAGCCAACAACAACTGAGTCAACAGGTAACCGAGCACCCCAACAAGGAAACTCCAAAGTAGTTACCGACCAAATTACTGAGCTCCCAAGCAACAAATCAACATCAAACCAAAACATATTTTTGATGACAGGATTTCCAAATACCCCAGGATGCTCTCGCATTAGGATGGAACCCACAATCTTCTCTACTGCAGTGTGGAAGGTGCCCTATGAAAGGATTACAAAAACTCTTTCTTAGAGTTATACATCTTGTGAGAGATCCTAGTACACTATTAGATGTACAATTAAGGCCTTTGAAATTCTACCTCATGTGAGGATTAAAATTTACAATCTAGAGATTCACCTTGTTAATTGATTTAGAAACTAAGACCTGTAAGAGTCTACCTTGTTAAAGGATTTAGCTTGTTACAATTGTTAGAGAACAACAAGTGATTGATCTTTAGTATCACACCTTTCTTGTAAGATCCTTTAATCCATGTATCTTTTCATACTTCCATACTATCTATGTCTCATACCCCTCCTTCCAATCTCTCCACAATCTCATGTATCGGGTTCTGATTAATCTTTCTTTCTTTCTTTACAAAACTGTCTAGCCTCTGCTCTCTCTTGGTTTTCCTTCACAGAAAATTTCTTATTAGATTCCTTAATGTTTTTTCCACTTAATTAATACCATTGATTTTGCCTCTTAAGTTTTTTCCTTTCCTCTCATATAATTTACCAATCTCGAGAATTCAAACTTGCTTTTTAGGTCATTTTACATTTTAGGTTCAACTCCTTGTAGAATGTTTTAGATCATTGCTAACCTTAGATAAAAACATTCATTCAAATAAACAATTAGAATCTTGAAAACTCAAATAACCTTCACAACAAACCTCACCTTGAAATATGTGTAGATCTGTCGTTTAGCGATCACGGAAATAGTGTTGCAGTGTTTACTCCATAATATTGATTAATCATTGAAATCCAAATAATATATTAACATTTAAAGATTCATTTGTGAATTGCATCTCTAACATGTTATAATGAATCATGTAAAATCGCTCCTCATAATACTTCGATCTGCATATTTATTCCTCAGAATTTCATCATGTTGTTATGTCACTTAGCCAGTTTTAGGTTGTACAAATCAAATTCTCCATTATCGGTTGATGTCAATTGATATGATAGATTGTTTAGTGTGTTTGACCATCAATGAAAACATTTGATTAGACTGGTATCATTGTTTTTTTTATCTTTCCCAGTTAGGTGATCAATGCCAACAAAAACTCTATCAGCACTCAACCAAATGAGTTGTGGTTGGAACCACATTTCAACCTAAACTGGTTGAAGTTATATCTATGACCGTTCCTCATAATTCCACTTCTACCATGATTTCCACCAAAGTGATGTTTTCAGTGTCTACCGATCTTCTGGACTTAACCAACTTTCAGTATTACCTTCTTACCAATTATATCTTCACTTCACCTATAGTATATCATGATTATACTCACTAAGTTGCATTGTACTAACTTAGTTTCCATCAGTGACAACCAAATAAGTGACACCTTATGATTGCACGACAATATCTAGCAATCCCAACACAGTACCAATACAACTCTTATATTTAGTTTTGTTTGAAATTTGAGGTGGTTTAGGATCAATCAACATTGGGTACTTTTCTTGTTTAAGTGGAAGAATGGAAGCAACCACACTAGGTCGAGATATAGAAACTACAAGGCATTTTTAAGATATAGGAGGTGGAACATAAGCATAAATAGGAGGTATGGAAGGTGTAGGAAGAAGTCCAGCTCTAGGGAAAGGTGATGGAACCATAGAATTTCTAGTTTACAAATCTTTTTTACTTTAAATTTTTTATAGGATAAGAAGCAGTTATATTTGCAAGATTGAAAAAAATTGAGACATGGAAGACCAAAAGAAATCAAGGTCAAAGTTCCCATGACTAGCTAATACTAATAGAGACTATGGTTAATTGTGATGATTTCTTCATCAAGGGGGAATTTCAAACACTTATGGATAGAAGATATTATAGCTTTCATGTAAGTGTGCCAAGGAAGGCCAATTTTAACTTGAAACTAATTGGAATTTGGGATGAAAAAAAATGTGATATCTAAGGATTTCTTACCAACTTCTATATAAAAAGTAATGGAACCATGGGTGGGATAAGTGAAACCATTTAAATTTGTTATTATCACATCAAATTTGGAATAGGAATCTTGTTGGAGGTGTCTAGGTAAGATGTTCTTTAGTTAAAACATTCACAATGCAAATAGGATCTATAAGAAATCCATGAGAGGGAAGACCGTTAATCTAAATAATTATGTAAAAAGGACCATCAGGTACCCTAATAGTCTCCTTAGGATCAATTAGGATAAATTTTAATGCAAAGATTAGGTGTTGGTTTGGGTTTTGATTCGGATTGATCAATAAGGTTGACAACATTGTTGGCCTCTGTACATTCATCATCATATTGCACAATAGTAGGAGGATAAACAACAGTGGTGGAAGAAGAAGGTAAAGAATGGGTAGACTCAATGGTATTGGTAGAATGAAAAGGTAAAGGATTAGTATAAATTTGCAAGTTTTGCTTGGGAGGAAAAAAAGATTTTTTTCCTTTATCAACACCCTCAACAAATATAGCATTAGAATCAATAAGGTCTTGAACAATAAACTTCAAACAAGTACATTTTTCAGTATCGTGGTTGGGTTGATGATAATATTGGAAAAAAACATTAGGATCAAATTTTTTGTTGATATTTTTTTAAGGATAAATTGGTTTAATGGAAGTGTTAAGATATTAGCATTAATCAATTTCAACATAACATTATGCAAAGATTCAGAAAGAGGTGTACAAATACACGAAGGTCTAAAATAGATGAAAAAGGAGCCACACCTTTGGATGTTGTTGTCACTTGTGCATCAATATTATTTGATGAATTGTTGATCTTTATGAAGCCTTTAGAATTTTGAAAATTTTGAAAATATTTTGATATGACATTTTTGGTATGTGGTGACTCATTAGGAAAGTACTATATGATTTCTGCAATTCGTGGGGTTCTCTCATCAAGCATTTTTTGGGTTAACTTGTTAAGCATTTTTTCGGTTAACTCGTCAAGCATTTCCCTAGGTTAACTTGTCAAGCATTTCCCTAGGTTAACTTGTCAAACATTTTAGGGTTAGGGTTTTTATATAAGAAAAGTGATGTTAGCGTTATGGATTATTAGAGTGAAGAATCATTGTAGCATTTGCAGCAAATTTTTGGGTTAACTCGTCAAGCATTTCACTAGGTTAACTCATTAATTATTTCCCTAGGTTAACTCGTCAAACATTTTAGGGTAAGGGTTTTTCTATAAGAAAAATGATGTTAGGGTTATGGACTATTAGAGTGAAGAAGCATTGTAGCATTTGTAGCAGTATTGAGTTGCAAGGGATCACTGGTTGTAATTGGTTGAAATTATTCAATAATTATATTGGACTCTATGTTTGGTGGATGTAGCCCAAGATTGGGTGAACCACGTTAAATTCTGTGTCTTCTTGTTTCATTTTTTTATTTTTTTTTTTTTTTTGTGTGTGTGTGTGTTTTTATTCCTTTGGTTTTATTTATCAATCTATATTTAACTGTTAGATATATGTCTACTAATCCTAATAAGTATCACTCTTATTACTCAGAGCCGTTAGAGTGGTGCTCTCAAATTGACTCACTTATATCTAATAATTATGAAGCAAAACACACAATTGAATAAAGAAAGAGAATTCAGAAAGAAATATCTTATCTCTGATGT
Source organism: Thuja plicata (assembly GCA_018584345.1). NCBI lineage: Eukaryota > Viridiplantae > Streptophyta > Pinopsida > Cupressales > Cupressaceae > Thuja > Thuja plicata. Next base: position 10,042,445 of record MU226606.1, read on the forward strand.
ATTTATATAAATTGGAAATGAAAATATGTTGCACATCATTATCAGGCATGGGATAAGAAATTTGAGAATGCAAATGTTTAAATATACCAATGAAATCAATCACTTTTTCTTTAACACCTTATTTACAATGTATCAAATCAATCAAAGAAATCTTAGGACTAATATTGTTTTGAAATTTTTGAATGAAAGAATTAGAAATTTTTGGGAAATAATCAATGGAGTAAGGAGGTAAAGATCAATACCATTGCAAGCTTTATCTCAAAATGTTCTAGTGAACAGTTTAGCCATGAATCGATGATCATGATAAAAGTCACTACACCAAGTTTGAAATGTCTTCACATGAGTCAACGGATCACATATGTCAGTGTAAGTCTCCAGGTGAGGTATTTATATTTATTGAGAAATAATGGCATGAATGATGTCTAAGGACAAAGGACTAGCAATGTCACAATTGGGAATATTGAATTTGGATTGATTCATGGAGGCAATTTGTTGTTGCATGGATGAAACTGTTTGAGCAAGACTATTGATAGTGGATTTGGTGTAAATTTTGGTTTGAGACATGTGTGAATGGTTTGGACCATTATGGGAAATGGAAGAAACATTAGAATATAAAAATGGAACATTTAACTTTTTTGTAGGTAGGCATGGATGAAGGTTGTGAATATATGGAACACTTGAAGGGGGGGGAATAGGATCAGGAATACTCTAAAGACTAACATGTAGGATTGATGTTTTCAATAAATGTATTTGTGAGAGGTGGAGCATAAGTAGAAACACTAGGTAATGAAGGATGATAGGAATAGAAGTCTCAACACTAGTGGGAGGTTGAGTTAAACCAAGTTCTTGAGCACACTCTTTAATAGGTTTAACATTGATATGAATAAGATGAGAAATAGTGTGTAACAGATTAACTTCATGGCCATCATTGTGAATCAAATTCCTCAAAATTTCTACGAAGGAGATGGCTTCTATATTAGAATTTTCGTCACTTAAGCATTGCTCAAATTTTTCAAAAGCATGGGAAAAATTTTGTACCTAGATAGGAGGGACTCCTAAGGTCTCATCTTCATCATGAGAAAAGTGGGAAGAAGGATTCTCCATAATAGCGGTAATTTCATTAGTATGCATGTACTCAACACTTGGGGGAAAGTTCCATCCACATCCATGTTATCCATCATATCCTCCATCTTCCATATCCTACCATTTATCCTATTTGCATTTGCATTCCCTCTTTCACCTTTGATCTTGACAAGGTTGAACATATTCATGAGCATCAGGTATCATAACATCCATTATCCTTTCCATTAGCTTATTCACTTGTTGCATCCATGCTACCCAGTCATGATCTTGCGTATCCTAACAATAATCCCAAACCATCCACTTGTGGCTTCCATCGTCACTTATCATGATCATGCTATCCTATTCATATCCTATCCAAAATGACACTTTGGTCTCGATAGAAAATGAAGTAAAATACAAAAACATGTTCTTAAAATTCTCTTGACATATCCACTCATTTGGATGACACATGTCTTTCATTTCATCATGTCATTACCTTGCATGCTATTTGAACCCACCGCATTAGCCTACATTGTCATATTCATTTTTCCATTAGCTTGGGTAATCTTAAACGAGGTCATCCTTGAGGGTCACACTACAGTACATATTTCATCCATCATGACCTTTCCATTTTTGATCCATTAGCTTGCTCATCCCTCCATCATAGCCTACACCTTGCTAGACATGGGGGCAAACAAATGTGATCTTGCTTGAGAATTAGTGATCAATTTAAAAATCTATAAAAAAAATCTAAAATCTTTAAAAATAAAAATAAAAATTTAAAAAATCCAAAAAAATTTTAAAAAAAATTAATTATCTAATAAAAAAAATTAAAAATTAAAAATCCAAAAAAAAAAAAAAAATCTTAAAAATCCAAAAATCTTAAATAAATCCTCAAAAGTTGCATTTGTATAACCAAAGCTTTCGTCATGGTTTTGAAAATTGTTTAAGTCCATCATCGTTGTCAAATCAAACTAGGGGCAAAAATTCAAAACCAGTGAGCTCATCAAAACAAACACCAATTAACACAAATTGTGGCATCAAACCAAAGATCTTGACACTTGTCGATTGATCCAAACATCAAATTTCAAAAATCCAAACGCATGACTCATATCAAATTCACAAGGCTAAGCACATCCAAAAGCTAAGGTGCAACATCAAAATAAAACAATGTGAACAAGGATCAAAATGGATGAAACGTTTCCGAGAAAATGGATCTACAAACCAAAAGAAAAGATATTTCAATAGTGTTTCTTGATTTTGCATCATGTTTTTTTAGTGAATCAATAATGTCTCGACTAGATGAGCAATGATGGAGGCATGATATTTTCTTGATTTCTGCTTGTAAGGTTGATTCATAGAGGGATGCAAGTTAGTATAATGATATGATCATCAAAGAATCATCGAGGGCATTTGCATATGAAAGAGATCAATTCTTTGTCTACTTACATGCAACATTGAATCCAACGAAAGCAGTATTCATACTCTCATGATTTGCAAATCTAACCAGTGAGGATTGTACCATTTTTGTTATTGAAATTCAAGGAAAGCGGTGTTCATATAATCATGATTGAAAATCCAACCAGTGGTGGTTGTACTTGATGGTGATCCATAAAAGCTCAATGATGAAAATAGCAACAAAATAGCAATCCAGTAATAAGTAACAATCATAGTTCATTTTACATTCATTTTAGATTAAATCTTGCATTACATGGATTTCTCAAAGGCGGTGAAAAGTTAATCATGGTTATATCATCAAAGTCCATAAACAACGTACATCGTCAAATGTTTGACCCATCAAATGACCAATGCTACATCAAGGATATCATCAATATACATCTGATCAACTAAGGGCAACCTAACTTTGTCCATCACGTGTATCTATATCTACACCTACACCTACGGATGACCTTGCTCTTCTACCAGTCCCTAATTTTGCATCATGAGAACATCTAATTAACCTCGTATTATCAAAATATCTAATCCTATCAAATCAAATATCAACCAGTCAAATCATCCAATTGATCGTCTAACGTTAATCATTTATTTGCTCATCTTGAGTGCATCAAATTTCCTAACTCTAGATCTTGAGGAAGGAAAATCAATCCATCAACCTACCTATCCTATCAAATTGACATCAATACAACATCAACCAAATGATTTTGACTGGCATCAATCGATATCAAAATGTCATCAACGTATCTAGAGCATCAACAAGACATCCAAGTAAGCCTATCAAACCAAACATCAATCAGACAATCATTTATTGATCATTTTAATCAGTCAAGCATCAAACAACATCCGTCATATCCACTCAATTGAGGTTTCTATCAATCTCGATGAGCACATCAATTTTTGATCCTCTAGATCATGAGGTCGAAGCATCATATCCTATCATCTCACACCGCAATACATATCAAAAAATGATTGACTTATTCATCAAAAAGGTAGGTAATCTAGTCTTAAAGACACATCAATGATCTAATTCAACTGGGGCATATTCTAAATTATTTTTATCGAGAAACAAATCAAAATCGTAATCTAATTCAAAATTCCACAAATTGTCCAAATTGCTCAATATCATTTCGATTCATTTCCCGAGGGGGCGTCATATCAACATCAAGGATTCATTTCAGATTTTTATTTCATCATCAAGGGCAACATCTTATCATTCAATCAAATTGATCAAATCATCAGTGGGGCATTGAAACCAAGCTGAATTTTTCATCAAGGATTCATATCGAGGTAACATCAACATCAATCAAATCAGTATCAAACATCAAATCAAACATCAAGTCAATATCAGGCATCAAATCAAGCATCAGTTATCCACATCGAAATCAAACATCAAATTGAATATCAAGACATCAAACATCAAGTGTTGTTTGAAACAACGTGATGCACACATTGCGTCAAAGGGGCATTTGTAGACACCCTAATTTTGCCAACCAAAGTCAAAGTGGTCTAATCAAGTCTACATCATGGATTAATTAACAAAGACGTTAATTAATTAAACACAAGCGAAAAGGGATTAATTACACTATGTAATTGATTAAATCAATTAATTATATAGTTCGAATTAAACAAATCAAATCCAACCCATCTAATTCCCTTACATGGTTAATTTAATTATTTTTTAAAATTAATTAATTCTTATTTTCAACAAAGGGGACAAAAATCAATTAGTTAATGAGAAGAGATGATTGAAAGCACGTGGATCACTCCAAGTTTTGTTATCTTAGTCACTCATTTAGCCTTGTTATCCTCACCACCCATTTTGTCATCTTGTCCCCTTATTTGAAACACAACTCAACCTCTCATCTAATCATGGTTAATTTTCATTACCCTCTACCCTTGGAAAATCCTATAAATAGAATGCATTTCTTAATGCAAACCACCACTTTACATTCACTTTCATTATGTATCATCATTACAGCCATTTTGCATCTATGTTTAGAGTAATTTGCACTCAATTTAGCATTGTAATAGCATAATTAGTTTTCAATTCATCATTTAGCATAATTGTGCATCATTTTCACTCTCATTTTAGAGGTTGTCACTTTAGGATTGTTCAATTGCAGTTGAGAGCATTCATATTGTCCTTCTAACTAGAGAGCCATGGGATGTTTATCAATTTCTTCAATTCAAAGTTCTAATTAGCTTACATCTTTTATGTTTTTTAGTTGAATTGATTGAACTAATCCTATGAAGGTATTTCTCGATACACAACTCTATTGTTGGATTAAAAGCCAAAAACTAAGGTTTAATCAAAGAAACATGGGTATCCCAAAACCAAGGCCCGTGACCTAGTGTACTAACTATCCTCTACAAATAGACATAACATAAAGAAACCTTGAGTGCTTGGATATATTTCTATTGAATTTCTAAGATGTGATTTCCATTTGTTAGAGAACCACGAATGCAAATAAACTAGATTGGGCTAATAAGAGTTGAACTTACAAATGAAACCATACTTTGAGTATTACTCCTAAAATGAAACTTCGTACTTCAATTTAATGACTGAATGAATCCATTCACAAGGTATCATATCTATTTTTCAATATCTACTTTAAAATACCAACAACTTGCACAACATTTGAGAAATTGAAATTTGTATAAATTGCAAAAGCAAAAATATCATGTGTAGAAGACAGTTACCACATTATGTTTTTATCCCATATTTATGCCTACCTAATAAGGCATAATAGAAGCTATCAACCTAACATCATTATCTTTCAAGGGACCCATACGACCAACAACCAAGACAACATCAACAAATTTCATAACAAGCTCATTTGACGCGTGACATTTTTTCCAAACCCCAAAATCCTCAACAAAACAAATCGCCTCAAAATTTATTTGTTGTTTGTTAGACGAAAGAAGCCATCTTAAACTTTTACTTATAATTTTATTAATATATTCCTAATTTTATTAATTGTAAAGTTTTATATTTAAAGCTTTATATATTTTATAATGTTACTAATTTTTAACTTAAACATATGAATAAAACGTAACTACAGCATAATAATTTATCTGTGACGGATCTTGTCATATTATAAATACAGAATTTGGCCTGTACATAGTGAATCTCCTAGAGAAGAAGAATAATTACTCAAATAGATCACATATAAGAATAATATGTACTCTATTTCAACAGAATTTGGCCTGTACATTGTAAATTTCTGAGAAAGAAAATATTTGTTACCTGCCACAAAGCAAACAAAAGAATCTGTACTCTACTTTAATTTAATTCTTTGACCCGGATAAATTAAGTCAGGGTTCTTTATTTCAGAGTTCATAAAGACTAACTCCTTCCAATTGGATTTGCCAGCTCTTTTGGATATGTCTGATAGCGTATCTCCGTCCTTAATCTCAAATTCTTTTTGTTTCCTGCTGTTCAGCGGCCATCAAAAGATTAGAAAAAAATTGCCACCATAATTTGAAAATGGCTAATAATGAAATATTCCGAGTACCGGCCAAATTCTCGCTACATTTTTTTTCCTGTTTTTTTTTCAATTTGTAGTGTTTTTGAAGGCGAATTGTATCAATGTCACATAAAAGAGAAACCAGTTTTAAAAAACAACATAGAGAAATACTAGTCCTGTGTTAAGATAAAACGAGCTTACTAAAAAACCCACTTTTTCTGTCATATTTTGGATTTATACCTATTCCACAATCGTATTGCCCCCATGGTTACTCCAACAGCTATTCCACCAGCAAAAACTGAGATCCATAGCCTTTTCCTGTGAGACTTTCTTGTGTGCTTATTTTCTTCTGATTCATCCTTTTCAACGCTTCTTGTTTCCTAAAAAATCATGGGACAGTTAGAAGGTAAGCTAGTCAAAGAGATTTTACTAAGAAATTGAGCTATCAAGCAGTAACACAAATCAAAATATAAATTGGAGGGCTTAAGATTAATAGAAGCAGGTTAAGGTGTTGCATTACAGTTTCCTTTTGTTGGATTTTGTAGTCGTTGTCATGCTCATAATCTGCTAATGATTGATGTTCGTTTCCACTATCACTAGCAATCAATGAGTTTTCATCTGGAGTTTCAGATGGCTTGAATTTTTTAATTGGGCAGTAATCAGAATTGATATAATTTTCTTTGTAAAAGTCTGACGTGACAATGTCCATATTACTTGCCTCTGATCTATTTGGCTCAACAGCCTTACTGTTATTCCCCATTTTAAGATTTCCAGCATTATCAACAGCAGCAATATCTGGTTTCAGAGATTTTCCCAAGTCATGGTTGACATTATTTGACTCTATCCCATTCCTGTCATTGACAACATTAACATCTTTAATTACAACTTTAGAGTTGATATCCCATGTTTTTCCATTTGAAGGATTGCCAACACAAAAATTATCTGATTTAAGCACATTTTTAGTGTCATTCTTGACTTGATCTGTTTGTAACTCACTGTCAACATGGAGAGCACTCTCTACTTCAGTCACAAGTGAACAATTGATATCCCCCATTTTCATATACGCAGCATTATCGACACCTACTGTTTCTGGTCTGAACATATTTATGGAGTCATTGATTTTCTCTGATATCAACATATTCCCAACATGGGCGGCACTTTCTACTTCACCCATAACTAGACAGTTGATATACCCTGTTTTAATATGCACAGTATTGTTAACTCCTACAGTCTCTAGTTTCAGCATATTTATGGAGCCATTGGCATTGTCGTTTGCTAGTAACACATTCTCAGCATCAACAACATTATCGTCATTGGCCACAACTTCACCATTGATATCATTGGTTTTCACATTTGTCAAACTATCAGTATCTAATTTCAGTACATTTCTGCCATTTTCGCCATTTTCATCAATAATGTCTACTTCCAACTTATTCCTAGGATTAACAACGCTCTCTAGCCCAGTTACAAGTGGACAGTTTATATCTCCTGTTTTTATATCCAGAGCATTTTCAAAACTAACAGTCGCTAATTGCAGTGTATTACTAGTGTCATTGACAGCATGAAGTGCTTTGAAACCATTAGCAGCACAGGCAGTATCATCCTCTGCAATCACAACAGAACAACCAATATCTACCATTTGCACATCCATAGCACTGTCAATATCAATAATCTTTGAGTTCATCACATTGGCAGACCCATAGTCCATATTAACTGCTTCCGACCCATTCCACTCACTAATAATGCTAGCTTCTTCAACCACAACTCCATCATTGGAACCTCTTGTTCTCATATTTACACCATTGTCAAAAATAGTATCTGTCTTCAACACGTTTTCCAGATGATTAGTGGCATCTTCTTCCAAACCATTCTCAGCATTGACAGCACTCTTTACTTCACTAACATCCAGGAAGTTAACATGTCCTGTTTTCATATTCAAAGCATTGTCAACACCAACATTATCTGGTTTCAACACATTTTTAGAATCATGGTCAAACTTATCTGCACTGAATCCATTATCATCATTCACAATACAATCGTCTTCAGTCACATTTGTACAGTTAGTTTCCTCAGTTTCCATATTCAGAACACTGCAAATATCAACAGTCTCCAACTTCAGGACTTCTTTTGAATTGTCATTAACATTCCCAGCATTGGCAACACATATTTCTTCAATCATAACTGCACAGTTAATTCTACCCATTTGCATATTTGTAGGACTGTCAACAGAAACAATAGCCGGTTTCAGTACATTGATAGAGTCACCATCAACATTATCTGATTTAATCCCATCCCCAGAATCAACAATACATTCTTCTTTAGTCAATACTAAACAATTAATCTTCACTTTCATATCTCTGTCAACCTCGACAGACTGTCTGCAGTCATTGTCAATATCTGCTTGTGAATCATTTGCAGTATTAACATAATGTTCTTCAGTCACATTTGTACAATTGATTTTACCTGTTCTCGTATGCCTAGCATTGTCAATATCAACAATCTCTGATTTCAAAATAGTTTTGTAAGCATTAATTATTTCGGCTTCCAACCCCTTCTGAGCGCTCAGAGTGCCATCTTCGGTGCACACGTATGCAAAGTTGATATCCCCTGTTTGCTTATTCACAACACTATCAACAACAAGAATCTCTGATTTCAGCATATTCATGGATGCATGATCAACATTACCTGTGTCCAACCCATTCCCTACAGGATTGACAAAGGTATCTTCTACAGTTGCAAATGCACAGTTGATATCACCAGTTTTCACACTCATAGCTCTCTCAGCATCAACAATATCTTCTTCAAAATCATTTTGGCAATTGTCAATATTATATACTACAAAACTGTTACCTGCACTGACAATATTATCTTCCTCAGCATGAATTGCACGGTCAATATCACCTGTTTTTATATTTGCAGCACTTTCAACAACAGTCTCTGATTTCAGCAACTTCGCAGATTCATCAGCAACATTATTTGATTCCAAACCCTTCCCAGAAGTAGCAACATGCTCTTCTTCAACCTCCACTTTACATGCAATATCCACACCATCTATTTTCAGCTCTCTAACACTTGTGTCCACCATATCAACATTCTCTCCTTTTCGTGTGACTCCACAGTTTATATCCAAATTCTTCTTGTTCACACACTGATCAAAGTTAACACTAACTTCTGCAGAAAAATTGTTGTCATGAAATAGACTGTATGCTTGTTGTGTATATGTGAGGCCAGCATCCAAGCTCTCTGATTCTGGTACATTTGTGGGGTCACCATCAAATTCCTCTTTGCATAGGACTTTGGTATAGACATCCATATTATTTAGTTCTCCTTGTTCAGTACCTTTGGAGACAGAAATAAAAGTAGAATGTCCACATTCCTCATAAGCATCATAACTTATGAAATCTGTTATCAATGAAAAATCAGTGGTCGCAACAAAAGACTCTGTTACACTTCGCATGGAGTCAACGCCCATGCTATCTGCATTTGGCACATTGGCTGTCCCCATGTCAACAATAACTGTCTGTGAGGTGTTTCCATAATCTGTTTTTACATCAGGTATAAAATCTATATCTAAATATTTTGTTTGTGGTTCATGCATGTAACAACCAATAACATTATTGGCATGTAACACTTTTGTTTTGTCAGTGTAAATGTCTAATGCTTGTGGGAAATTTATACGGTAAGAATTCACACTCTCTCCTTTCAACCCATTTTCATGACTGGAATCCAACCTCCCTAATTTTGGTGCATCAGTGGGTCCAACATCAACTCCCCATTCTTTTGGCACATTTTTAAAATCGACTTCCATGTCATCTGTAGTTCTTTCTACAAAATCATCAGAGACTTGCACAGAACTGGAATATGCATAGCCACCATTAACAGTGTCACTCAGATGGTGTGAATTGTTATTCACCTTAGACACAGAGGAAGGAACATTGATAGTGTGCAAAGGCTCTACTTTCAAGCAGTCGACATCAGTGCCTCCTGTATTTGGAACAAGTTCATTCAACGTATGAAGAATGCCTTCTTTTGACATGGTTACATGGTCGATATCAACAGCATTTAGTTTTCCCTTGCTTGCATAATCCATGGCTAAAACATCACTTTGCAGTTCATTTACATTGTAATAATTAACATTATTGATATGAATATCAGATACAATTGCTGGATTGGTACCATAACTAACTGCCACTGGTGCTATATTTTTCATTTCTCCATTGACAGGATCTTTTTTATCATTAACTTTATCTGTGGGATATTCATTTAAAAATTTGCCATCATTACCTAATGGACTTGGAGGATCATTAATTTCAGTGGAGTTATTTACAGTCAAATGACCTGATTTTTCTAAGTAAATATTGAGAGCATCTATTAGGAATGTATCTTTGATTCTGAAACATTCACTGTCTTTCTGGCCACTATCATTTTCTGTTACCAAAGGAGCATTAACATCACTGAGAGAATCCCTTACAGACGAACCCCCTAATGTTGAACTTTTGGAATAAGAACCATGAATTGCAGATTGTGGACTTCTTGGAGACACTGAATGACTGCTAATAGTTGCAACACTATTCTCTCCCCAAAAAGAATCCGAGGTTTCAAAAACAGCAGACTTTAATTTAGTTTCTGCTTCATCAGGGTCCTCAGTTGATACTTCAGGTGGACTTGCAAAGAACGGCTGATTGTTCTTTCCAAAAAAGAAACACGTAATCAGATATGAGTATAATTAGTGGATAAAATTGTCACTACAATAAAATACATAAACTGCATACCATTCTGCCCTACTAAATCTCAGATTCTATAATTTAGAGAATTTTTATATTTCTACTAACCTTTGCTGATCCTTTCTTCGTTTCTGGATCAAGGTTGGAAGTTGTACTTGACATACTATACATGTCCTGCCTTAAATAATTTTGCATAATATCTACCATGTCTGGGGACATGGATAGGAGATCCGTGACAAGATCAAAATCAGGCACCTGCCACAAAAGCAATTAGATCTTTGTAAGTCCAACAATGTTTTTGAAATCTCAGACTTCACAAAGTTATGAACAAATCTTTCGAAATACAGAAGGGTGACACCATCTGAAAAAAATTCATACATCTAAATCATTTGAACAGGCTTTCTTTGATAAAGCTCGAATGCATAGACAAACTCTTCGAACATCTCTCTTCTCCACAGCATCAGGTGGAGAGAATAGATCTACACTAGTGAGCCCCATTTTCTTACAGATCTGTACTAAAACAGTATTGTGATCTTGGTTAACAAACACGACAAAATAAGACCATAGCTTCCTTAATTTGCTTTAAAAAGTGCAATAAGCCAAGTTAAGAACAATTACAAACTCATTCATATGACATAATTTGATAAAAACGGAGATCAGTGTCGGTAAGATTGACAGTGGTATCTTATCCCATTACTAGTCTCTCACAGGATGACAGGCCATATGACCTCAGAAAGTGGTATTGTTTTGAATTATTAAAGTCAAAATATGAATTATACTTCAAATATATTTGAAACCGATAAGTGCAATTATTGCAAAATGTAAAATGTATTCACCATTCCACATATAGATCATGACATTTTCTTCCAAGGGCATCATAATTTTTCCTTTAATCCAGATATCCAGTTCAAAAAGGAGATAAAATGGTCACTGAAGGAAAACCTAAGCAAAATGACACTACCTTCAGAAATGCATCAATATATGAATAAGGCAAATACTTGCCACTCTGCTTTCCAAAGTGATTTGCTTCTGAAACTGGAGAGTCAATCTTTACGCCAAATTTATTTTCCATCAATTTACTGATTAGCTTTGAAATTTTATACCTGCAAACTCATTAAAGAATCACAAAAGTTCAACTTTGAAAAAACTTAAATCAGTTATACATTTTAACATAAGTGGAAAAGTGATTAAAAAGATAGGAGGTGAAAATGATGTAATATACTTGTAGAAACATTAATATTTTTAAAAAAAAATACAAGAAAGCAAGAAAGAAAAATTAGGTTTCGCCAGGAACCGGTACTGGAGATTCATTAGTATAAACAACACATTGGGATGAGCTCGTGGAAAAGGAAGCAGTCGTGTGCTATTGTTTATGTGGGCTCACTTTTCAATTTGTCGCCTATTTCTTTTTCTCAGAAAGGATTCATTTTGGGACTCTTGAAATTGTACGTCAGGCAACTCACTGTAATCCCATAATAGGTAAAACCTTAAAATAGTATAGATGAGAGGATGGAAGCATATGTAGAAGGAGAGATATAAAAATCAATTATTAAATATAGCAGCTATTTCTATGAAGCATCTAACATGCATGGTAATTTCAAAACCCTGTAAAACCTTGCTCAGGGCATTATCCTGGCATTTCTATACCAGTAAAAACTATCTATTCCGATGGTTATATTGTTTCTGGAGTTCCTGCATTGCATCTGGTAATCTACTAAGTGCAAGTGTTTATTGCATGAAAGCCATAGAATGATGGATTTCAACCATCTTTTATAAAACTAAAAAGTAATTTTTCTATTTATAACTTACAGGATTTCTCCATCTGCAAGTAAATCTGCAACAGTTTCATCTTCATTATAACTTTTCTCTAAAACGTTCTCTATCCATATTTTAGCTCGTGTCTGCAAATAACAAAAAATTGGAAAATATGAAAAAACATAAAATAAGACCATTAATAAATTAGCAGGCGTAGAAAATATTGCAAAGAGAACCAGACTACCACACTAACTGTTAACACCAAAACTTATTAGTTTCAGAAATCAAAACTCTACTGGCAACAGCGGATTATGGCATTTGTCCATTTTATCAACTTCAAACTTACAAATCACAACAAACACTATGAGCAATTGAACGAGGGTTTAAGCTTCTTAAATTTACATACTTGCAGTCAACTAGGGATACCGAAGCCGGAGTACCAGTACGATAAATAACCTCCTAAAAAGTCCTAATCACTGGGTGCAAGTCCCTAGGGTGACAATTGAAGCCATGTGAAGGTTCATTCCGCTAGTTTCATACCCATTTCCTCACACCTCTCATCTGATCCAGTGAGTCCATAGTTTTACAGTAATCGTCAATACCCTCGTCATAACCACAGGCTGATCATGGCGACAAATTGGGTGAATCCATGGCACTAGCTCTAGCATATTTCTTCTCAAGCGTAAAAGCAAGTATGCAGGATAATTTACAATAAATGCTACTAAATCCAGCATGTATCTGCTCAAAGCATAAAAAGGGCATTTAGGCCAATTTGCAAGGGAATACCAGTAAGGAAAAGTTTCGCATTTGGATAAAAAGTAATAATAGTTATTAAAATCCACACTAGCATGGGCAGAAATCTAGAACTCCTTCAAATCTGCAAGGTTTGCTAATTAATTTGACCAAATTTTGAATAATAAATTTGTTTGCTTTAAAATTGAAGTCCCAGGTAATATTTTTTAAAGCTCATTACGACACATTATTATAAAATCCTCATTATGGCTTCTCTTATAATAGAAAACTATTATATTACAAAGTGAACAGACTTCTCCAGATAGCAGCAATAATTCAATCCACCAGTACCCAGGAGTCGGAATAACAGCAAAAATGTCATCCCACAATCAAGTGCCCCATATATCATTAATGCTGCTGAACAGAACCCAAAACAGGACCTCGTATAGTCATTTGGGTTTATTTGAATTCCTCAATGTGGATTAATGTTGAAGTTGTAAAGATTTCTCTGACAACTTCACCGCTTGAACCACCAGTCGCAAAACAGGCACATTAAGTATATCACAGAATATACACAGAATTGCAGTGACAAACTTGAACTGAAAACAGGAATTTTACCGTCAAAAATTCAGTGTCGAGGTCTCTGAAACTACTGCCGGAGGAACCACAGCTCATTCTTCTTGATGATTTCTTTTCTTCTTGCGAAGAACTCATTTTTTCCGCCAAGTTAGGTAGAGCAGGAGAATTCTATAGTGATGATGTGGTGCGTATTGCTTGTACAGTTTTGGGGGTCTATTTGCCGGTCGCCATGCTTCATATTTCATGGCGGTTGACTTGTGAAGCGGGTTGCACAAAGAAGCCAGTTTTCGTTGATTGTACGCCAAATCTTGGGAGGAGATGTTCTGATGCTCTTTTTTGCCATGACCTTTTACTGTTGAGCTTCGAAAGCCTTTTTTCGTTCTTATTCGACTTCTTTTGTTCTCTTCTTTGTTCATATTGATATTATGTTTGTTTGTGATGGTCATTATTGTACAGAGGGGGGATTTTTTTAATGTGCATCTAGAATTCTTAAGTAGTAAGTCAGATTTCGACGATTTTTTCTGATGTACTTCTATATGTGAATTAAGAGCTTGAAGCTAATATTTTGGTTTCTAGGTATTCATGGATCTTTTTGTAGAAATCATCCAACACCAAGTGGTCAAAAAATGGCATTTTCAAAGTGTCGCCTAGAACCCGACCCCTAGACCCCCAATAGTCGACAATGATATATCCATAAAAAATAATAGGCCCCCAATTACTAAACATCTAGACATTTAATTATAAGATGTTTTAAATGTGGGCCTGCTCACTATGCAACATACCCTTTTAATGTTACGTTTTAATATAACCACTTGGGCCCTTGCATTAATCAAGGGCCCATATAATAATACCTCATGGAGTGTTGAAGGCAATTATTCAATTGTGTATTGTCGTTGATGTTACACATGTATTTACACTTATGTAGTGATGTTACACAAATGTCTACATTCAGACCGAGCACAGTTGGTGAATAGAATGAGTTGTTTTAGTGTTGACCGAGTTCAGTCGGGTATTGAAGAAGTGCAGTGTTGACTGAGTCACTCAGGCATTTCAGTCATGGTCGGGCATTCAGTGGTAGTCAACTAACAGTGATTTACATTCTATAATTAATTGGTTATATGAGGTCGACTAAATTGTGATTTATTATTTAGAAGTATATTCAAGCCGACTTGACAGGGCTTATCATATATATGAAAGGTCAAGTTTGGATTGAAAGTGTGTAAGAGCAAGAAAGTGTGCAAGTGTGGAAGACAAGCAGAAGTGTGGAATTGTGTGATATGAAGAGTGAAGGCGAAATCAGATTGGATTTTGATTGAGTATAGATCACTCGGAGCTGCAATAGAATATCTGATCAGCAAGGATCCAGTCATAATCAGAACATAGATCTAAATCAGCAAAGACATTTGCTTACACATACAGGTCAATTCATTGTTACTCTCTAACAATTGTAGCAATGATCTAAAATCTCTTAACAAAGTAGACTTAACAGTCTTTTTGTAAATCCTCTCACAAGGTAGCATTTCTATGTTGATGTGTTGAAGACCTCTAACAAGGCCACTCCTCACAGGGTGATTAAATCCTTTAACAGGGTCACACCTAACAGTGTGTTATTGTAACCTTTAACATGGCTGGCTCCTAACAGGGCTCACTTCAGAAGAGTGAAAAATAGTAACTAGTTACATTGGTGGTTTTTCCCATATTGGGTTTCCACGTTAAATCTTGGTGTCACCTGTGTATATGTTATTTGTTTTATGCGTTATGTTTCTGTATTTAATCACTATAGTATAATTGCATTGAATATTGTAAAGATTGCTTTGACACCCGAGTTACAGAAGAATATCTTAATTAACCAAGTAATAGTGTTAAAGTATTTAAGACATCTAAGGGACAAAGGATTTGTTTTGGAGTAATTGATTCACCCCTCCCCTCTCAGTTACTTATCTCATTTCCAACATGGAGGACCCTACATAATCACCGCAAACCCAATAACTAATCGTGGTTACACGTTACTTGCTCGTTGTCTGCCACGTAACTGCCCAAACTCAAGTCATTACCTATCCATAGCTAGTCCTAAAACCGTGTTTCTTTCCATCATTTTCTCAAAACTTCATCTCCCACGAATGTTTCCCACCGAAGTCATTTCTCTACATGCGACAAGGGTTTCTATGTGTGTGACGAGGATTTCACAAGTGAGGGATTCCTTCATCGCCTCACAAGTACCAATGATTTCGCAAGTTTTATCGTTGTAATGATTTGCGTTTGTGGTTTAATTTTCTAATTTTATCATAAAATGTTATTGTAGTCAATTGCTCTTACGGGTTCTTGATGTAGAAAATGGTTTCAGTCGGTTCATTTGATTTTCATATGATCCTCTAAAATTATTGAATGAAATATCAAAGAAATAGGGTGCATTATCGATATTATGATTGCAACTGCTAGTTTAATCATGAAAAGATATTGTATTATTTTGTTTTTACGGTTTCTTGTTTACACAAGGTTTATCGTTGTAATGATTTGCATTTGTGATTTAATCTTCTTGTTTAATCATAAAATGTTATTACAATCAATTACTTTTTATGGATTCTTGATGTAGAAAGGGGTTTCAGTCGATTCATTCAATTTTCATATGATCCTCTGATATTATTGAATGAAATGTCAAAGAAATAGGGTGCATTGTTGATATTATGATTACAACTGCTAGTTTAATCATGAAAAGATATTGTATTCTTTTGATGACATGTAACTGATTGAATGTTTGATAATGTTAAGTTGAAAGATAATGCAGGTCATTAAATCAGTTAATGGACTGTATTGTCATTGATGTCAACTTGATATCATCAGTACGGTCATGTACATAATGCCAAAGACTTCAGAGAATCAAAGGAACCAAGGTTATGCTTTCGGTAATGCATAAAAGTCAAGTATTCACTAAGTGACAAACAACACCGACGGAGTGCACACCGACGGACAAAGAAAAGAAGAACAGTCATAGTGATACCTGACGATCAAAAGCATAGTGTTGACTGACGAAGCAAACTACAGAATGCCCGGCGAGCAAAGTTAGAAGGTTGCCTGATGACCAAAAATGCAGAGTTGCCCGACGAGCAAAATTCCAATGATGCCCGACGGACGGAGATCACGAAGCTAATTGGAGTCTCACCGACGAGTCAGTCAATTATCACCGATGACTAACTGAAGTGTTGACCGACAGAACAGAGAGTTCAGAAAATGACAAAATATCTAGCTAGCAGAGCTAAAAATAGACTTAATTGGTTGTCTACTTTGTTTTATTCGACCAGAGATACGTGATTGATTTAAAGATGATTTGTACAATTGGCAAGAAGATATCTACGAGACAAATCAGGAGTTATGTTTTAAATCTAATTAGCTGGATTGTTTATCACACCAAGAATCAAGAAACAATGAATATTATGTCTATATAAGAGACAAGCTTAATTTATTTACGAATGGGATTAAGGGGAGTGAATAAAAAGAGGATGTTGAAGATAAACTCATGAAGAACAACTTCATGCAGTGCTGATCAAACAAGCTGAAGGAAGAGCTAAGGAATTCTGTAGACACCGATGAACAGTGAGCACAGCATCATAGAGCAGAAAGTATGGAGCACAAGGATAAATTGATACATTGGTCAGAGAGGTAATGTACTTAAATAGATCTAAAAATCTACAATTCAAAGTTGCAATATGAACAAGTCACAGTGTTTCAGTTTAACCATTGAAGCATCAAGTATCTTAACCGAGTGGGACTTAACAGTCTTCTATATATTGAGGTACATCTCAAGGAGTGCCAAAAAGGTTGATTCATGAAATTAGCATTGGACTTGCCCGATACCTATTGATAGTCTAAGAAGGAGGCTGATTCAAGGATGGTAGCAATAGATGCCTGATACTAAGTGACAACCTCTATGTATAAAATCCTCTAACAAGGTCGCACTTA
>MU226606.1:10074704-10089542 GCA_018584345.1 Thuja plicata
GTCACCCTGGGATTGAGCATTGGAATGCAATCAAATGGATTCTCAGATATTTGAGAGGTACATCTAATAAGTGTTTACACTTTGGGGGCTCTACTACTACTATTCATGGTTATGTTGACTCAGATTTTGGAGGAGATATAGATACCAGGTAGAGTACTACAGGTTATGTATTTACTATTGGTGGGACAACAGTGAGTTGGATTTCTCGGTTACAAAAGGTGAATTCTTTATCTACTACAAAGGCAGAGTATGTTGCTACTACTGAGGTAGCCAAGGAGATGATATGGATTCAATTCTTCATGGAAGAATTGGGACATCTACAGGCGGATAACTATCTGTATTCAGATAGTCAAAGTGCCATTCATCTTGCGAAGAATTCTTCTTTGCATTCAAAGACAACGCACATACAGTTGTGGTATCATTTAATTTGGTCAGTTTTGGATGATGGGCAGTTAAAGCTGGAAAAGATTCATACAGATGATAATCCAGTGGATATGTTTACAAAGGTTGTAACAAGGGAGAAGTTGAATTCTTGTTTAGTTTTGGTTGATCTTCTAGATTGAATAGACTAATAGAACAACAGAGTCCAGGAAGGTTGGATCCAGTGGGAGCTTCACAAGGTAGTGGTTTAGCTACAAGATCAATCTCCAAATGGGAGAATTGTTGGTTTATGTGGAGCCTAATCAGTCCCCAAGTGGGAGATTGTTATATTATGGTGAATTATTAGGAAAGTGATTTACCTTTCAAGTGATTTACCTTTTTTGCAAGGCGTGGGGTTTGGGGGTTCAGGGGCAAAGCTCCTGAGAAATTTTTTTTGAGTCTTATTTTTGATGAATTTCTTGACCGACATGTTATAACCCTAAAGCAGCATAAATTTTGTATAAATTAGCTTAGGGTTAGGGTTTCATTATTATGTTGTATGTTTTACGGTGGTATTGAGCTATAAGGGATTTGCGCATTGTGATATGATTGCAATCACTGGATAAGAATAATATTGGACTTTGTTTTTTGGTGGACGTAGCCCAGGGTTTGGGTGAACCACGTTAAATCTTTGTGTCTTGTGTTCTCTTCTGGTTTGGTTTATTATCCTCTAATATATGTTATATTTCTACATGTAATTGTTATTTCTGCCTTGTTAATCCTAACAAAAGACCTAGGACTTGGAACCAATGTCAAAGAGGGTTTAAGAACCAGGCTCAAAAATTGTAGAAAAAGGCAGGAACAACACCATGGTAACCAAAATTTTGCAGTCCTAACAGAGGATTTTACACTTTTTAAGAAATGTTTAATGAATCAACCTATTTTGATGCCAAAAATCCCTAGAAATCCTTTAATACTATATATTTCAGCCACAAAAGATCATTGGGAGTTTTACTAGCACAAGAAGATGAAAATGGAAAATAAAAAATAAATATACTATATTAGTATAACTTTGGTAAAATATGAGCTCAATTATACATTTATAGAAAGGGTATTGCCTAGAAGTAGTTTTTGCTTCCCAAAAATTATGACACTATATGCTGGCACATAAGATTACACTCATTGCTAAGATAGATTCTCTCAAATATATTCTTAGTAAAACAACACTAATAATAAGGTTGGATAAATGGGTAATGGTCCTAAGTGAATTTGACTGAAGGGCTATCAAAGGGAAATTCATAGTAGATCCATTAGCAGAAGCTCCATTGTGAAGTGAATAACCCATACAAGTTGAATTCCCAGATGCATCTATTCTCAATATTGAATTCAAACATGGACATTATAATTTGATGGGTCATATATGCAGCATGGCTCGGGGGTAGGCATACTCCTTATTACACCACAAGGTTATACCATCTCTAAATCATACAAAATCTTGTTCCCATTCACATATAAAACAATAGAGTATGAGGTACTTATAATTGGCATCAAAATGTATTTGGAATGGAGAGTGACAAAATTATAGATATATGGTGATTCCAAATTAGTGATCAATCAAATCAATGATGAATATCAGACAAAGGATGAAAAAAATAGCTTACAAAAAGATGGTGGATGATTTAAAGAAATATTTTGTCATGATAACTTTTGAACAAATCCCAAGAGTTGAAATTAAGGAAGTGGATTCTATGGATACATTAGCCTCTATTCTAAAAATACCAGATCAAAATGCAAAATATAAATTATCGGTAGAAGAAGTGGTGAAACCAACTTATGACTTACTTGAATCACAACTAGTTTTGCTACTTGTGGGTCATGATTTAAATTTATATGGTCTGATCTACACCTATCTCAAAGAAAATACCTTACCTATGGATCAATCCCAAAACAAGAAAATAAAATTTATAAGACAAGACTCGTGTTATACCCTTATATCTGACACATTATATCACAAAGGTCTTGATAGAATGCTACTTAGATGTTTAGAGAGTGGGGAATAAAAAATAGCCATACAAGACATTCATGAGGGTATTTGCAGGTAAGACTCTAGTGGGTTTACCTTAGCTAAGAAAATTCTTAGGATAGGATACTATTGGCCGATGATGGAAAAAAATTGCTTGTCTGTTTGCAAAGCTTTGTCAGAAATGCCAATATCATGGAAACCTATTACATGTACCAGCCAAAGAGTTGCATCCATCCATTGACCACACCTTGGCCCTCCTATCAACGAGGGTTTTTATTTTATAGGGATTATATATAAACCTTCATCCAATGGTTATAAGTATATTAAAACTGCAAGTGAGTACTTTACAAATTGGGTTGAAGTCGTGCCCTTATTACTTGCTACAGGAAAACAAATTTCAATGCTTATCTTGAACTATATAATTTGCAAATAGGGTATTGCACATGCCATAATAATAGATAATGGAAACCAACTCAAAAAAGGATGTAAAATAATTGTGTGATAAATTTAATTTTATTCAACATTTCTCCTCAATGTATTACCCTCAAGGAAATAGTCAAGATGAAGCGTCCAACAAAAATATTCTTAAAATTCTCAAGAAAATAGTTGATGATTGTGGAAGGGATTAGCATATTGAATTGAGTCCATCATTTTGGTCATATAAAACAAGCATTATAACATCAACTAGAGTAACACCATTTCATTAGTCTATGGGGCTGAAATAATTTTGTCTTTTGAAGTGGAAATTCCATCATTAAGAGTCTCATTGCATGACTTATTGACAGAAGAGGATTATAGGGTTTCTAGGTTATAACAAGTAGAATTTATTGAAGAACCTGAAATGCAAGCATATGATCACCTCAAGGTCTATTAAAAGAGGATTTCAAGAAATTACAATAAGAATATAAAACCAAGAGACTTTCAAGTTGGAGACCTAGTCCGAAGAGAGAATCCAAGAAATCAATCAAAAAGAGAAAAGAAAGGAAAATTTGAGACAAATTGGCTAGGACCCTTAGTTGTGACATATTCCTATGGAAAAAGAACCTAAAAATATCCACTTATTATGGAGATGAGATTCAATAACCCATCAATATCATACACCTAAAGAGGTTTTATACCTAAATTAGATGAAAGAGTATCACTGAAAAGAGTACAAGAAGAGAGAGTATTAAATGAAAGAGAAATGTTTTGTATAACAAAAAATGATGATAAAGAAATCCAAAAACATTTGAAAAAAAAAAGAGAAAAAGAGAAAAATGCCTTGGTGAAAACCGTAGGCACCTTGGTAGAAAAAAAATAAAATCAAAGAGAAAAAGTGCAATAAACCCTAGTGGTAAAAACCTGGTAAATAGGCACTACTTGCACTAAAGTTAAGTCAAGCATAGTCAGATTTACATTTTCATTACACTCATCCTTGTATATATCCATCTACATTTCTTCATTAGTACATAGTCATAATAAAGTCTCACAACTATATTTGTACATAAAGCTTTCATCATAGTTTTGAAAGTTTCCTTAGTCTGTTATTATTTTCGAATCCAACTATGGGCACAATTCAAACTCAAGGAGCTTGTCAATGAAACATACACAAGTAAGATGCCAACATTATTTATCAAGAATAAAAAACCTTTGACAATTTTAGATTAATAAAAACATAAAATTTCAAACATTCAAATGCTTGGCTTGTATCAAATTCAAAAGCTAAGCACATAAAAAAGCTAAGCTAAACATCAAAATCAAAGAATGTGAACAAGGATCAAAATGGATGAAACTTTTCTTTTTTGAGAAAATGGATCAAAAAAACAAATAGAAAGAATAGTTCAATGGCGTTTCTTGATTTTTGTATCATATCTTTTTCATAAATTAATGATGTATTTGGACTAGATAAGAAATGATGGAGACATGATATTTTCTTGATTTCTGCTTGTGAGGTTGATTCCTAGAAATACGCAAGTTAGTCTAATGACATTATCATCAAAGAATCATTGAGGATATTTGTATATGAAAGATATCAAATATTTGTTTGTTTAAGCAAAAAGATACTTTGGACATTTAGATCTGCCATATCTTAAGGCCAAAATCCATTTGCAACATTGAATCCGATGAAAGTGGTATTCATACTCCCATGGTTTTCAAATCTAACCAGTGAGAGTTGTACCAATTTAATTATTGAAATGTGAAGAGAGAGGTATTCAAACCACCATGGATGAAAATCTAACCAATGAGTGTTGTACCACTTTCATGTTCCAAAAGAACTCAATGATGAAAATAGAAAAAATAATGCCTCTAGTGATAAGTGACAATCTTAGTTGCATTTTGCATTCATTTTAGATTAAATATTGCATAAAAGTTGGTATGGGATTTCTCAAAATGGGTGAGAAAAATAAAAAGAGGTTAACAAAGGTCACATCATTAATTTTTTTCTTAAGATCAATTATATTGGACTTTAACAACAAAAATAATGTATTTCCACTTAGCTCTTTGTATCTCATTTAGCCTTTAGGGACATTCATGCACCAATCATTATCAATATCATTATCATTATCATTATCATTATTAATTCAATTTATCTAGATTCATTAATTGTGTTTCAATTAAGTCAATTTTGCATATCATTATTCACATCTCATTAGTATTGTCTTTTGCATTTAGATATCATTATTAAAATGCATTCACCCTTAGTAGTAACATCATTAAAGCATTAATCATTATGTATATTAGATTAATTAAGAAATAATCATTAATCATTAATCATAAAAATCATTTAGAAACACCTCATATTGCATATCATAAATAATTGGATTCATTAAGTTCATTATTCATTATATTAGTAAACATTTAGATTGCATTACATTAGGATCTTGAGTCATTAAATCACTACATATCATGTACATTATTACATATGCATAAACATTGCATCGTAGAAAATATGCATAACCATCTAGGTGTACTATATAAAACATTAAGTTCATACAAAAACTTTAATCATTAAGCATCTAGGTACATTAATCATTATCCATATCATAAACATCATTGAATTATAACATTGCATTTCATTCAAACATCTAAGTCAATTAAGTGAATCCATACTCTAGATGTCCAAAAATATTAATTTAATTAATAACTTCTTTTCATTCATCTAACTATTTAATTTAATAAATTAAATAGTTTCCCTTCTAGTATTTAAATATAATCCAAATACTATCCTAATGTATTCAATTTAATAGATTTGTCTCAAAAAGCCTTTGAATAAATTCAATTTTCATTAAAAATCCCTCACACTCTTAATTCTTATAAACTATGATTAATTCAAATCTAGTTTGAATAATAATATAAACCCTACCTAGAAACCTACTAATCCAATCTAAAATCCCACCCTAATCCTACCTATCCCACTTGCTAAACCTACTTTCCCACTTAATCAACCACTAATCTTACTTAAACGGTGATTCCTAACCTTTTTTGTCCTAATCGAATGCTCACACATGTGTGAGAAAATCATCCCAAGAGATCCACCCAATTCTCTTAAATGAAACCTCCCTCTTGTGCACCACACAATTCCCTAAAGTTCCTCACACATATCTAAGAAACCTTGAGCCTCACAAAACATTAAATGCTCAAATTGACCTCTCCTCTAAGCTTATGTGTCCCTTATGTGGAATCTATATGGATTCCACATGGGTGCCACCTAATCCAATCCCTTCTATTCCCTCCAAAAATCTATAAATAGAGGCCCTTTCCTCTTGCATTTCATCTCTCAATTGTGCATTGTTATCATGCTAACATAGCTCTAGGATTTGCATTGCTATTTTCATGTTCTTAGTTTGTTTTAAAATCTTAAAGAATTAGAGATTACATGTTAGGATAATTGGGTAATTGAATCTAGTTTTTTATTGCATTGCATCTCATTCTTAGTTTAAAATCACCATCTTGGGAAGCTTTTGAGACTAGTTGTTCCATACTAGCTCTTGAAATCCTTTCTTCATCCATTAATCTTGCATTCATAGTTGCATTCATCTTAATCAATCAAATCACTTAGGAATTATTTTAGTTGTATTTGAGAGAGAACATCCACAATCCTTCTTTTGAGAAGATCCAATAAGTCTTTTATAGGGTCAACTTATTATAGCTCAATCTGATATTTTGAGTGTTTATCTTGTTTTTCATGCTTATTGATGTTTTAGATCTTTATATTTGCTAACCCACTAACATTTGTATATTTGAGCTTGATACCAACAGATTGAATATTTCCTTATACACATCGTGGCATGCTTGGTGGGATCCATCTCCCTAAAACTTTCATAAACATCCTTATTCTTTCTCAAAATTTTGCCAAGCTCGTAGATCAGTGTCTCCGCTTTATGCAGAGGCATCTATGCATACATCGGTTCCTCTTGAATCATCATCTGGTGTATTCACTAAATCAGTGTCTCTGACCTGCATTGGCATCTTTGTTGTGGGAATTCATTGACAGATTTTAAGCTAACAATGTTGTTCTTTGCAGGTTTATTTAGCATTTTTACTATATTTTGGGCACTTTAGCATTCTATTTTTTTGCAGAGATTGGTTTTCCTAAGGGGTCCTAATGCCAAAATTATTTCTAATTCATCAATAATCTTAAAAATACTAGAGTAATATGTTTCTAACAGTCTTGGGGTGGTAGCATTTGGTTTTTAGATAGAGATTTCTCAAAAAGGAAAGGTTTTTTGTACGTTTGTTGTGTTTTTGTGTCTTGCAGGTCACAACAGTGTTTTCACATACACCGATTCATCCTGAACCATCATTCAAGGTCTGCGCCCTAAACCAAAATCTCCATTGGTATTAATTTAATTCTCTATTTTGGATTTATTTTTCTAACTTTTTCATTAGTATCTACTAATTAAATCAGTGTCTCTGCTTGTTATCAACGTCTAGGCCCAGTTTGCATTTTTTTGTGGTTACTACCAAATCTCTTGGTGGTTTTTCTTAATCTGAAATGCTTGTCAAAGACAAAACACTTGGAAAAATACTAATCAATCTTCTTGCAGCCCACTTGACAAACAAAATCACTTGAAACAACTTACATTATCTTAAAGAATGCCTAAATTAAATAAACCAAATGATCACGCCTGATTAGTTTATTCTAGGCACTTATCTTAATTAGGAGGTTTCTTGTGTGAGATAAATCAAGTATTAGGAGATTATTCTCTCTTTCATTTTGGGAAGATAAAAAACTTAGACATACCTTATTTTCTTTGGAAAAGTAATCTTTTGGGGTATCAACCATGTGCTTTGAGTGTTTGGGAGAAAACAACATCAGATAGGAGAGTATGCTCTTTTCCCCTTGTGGGAAAATCATAAATCTAGACTCCTTTCATTGACAATCCATTCTTTTCAAGTTAATCCCTTAGTTGGGCCTTCTAGTTGAGGTAAAAATCTCTTGGGAATGACCCATGTGAGAATGAGCTGTAAGCTACGCCACTCCAACTCATGTTAAATAAATTTACTTCTTGGGGTTAAAGCCTCTGAAATCATATATCATTTGAGCTTATACTCAGCTCACGCTAACATAAAGTATAATTGCAAGGTATCAATCACGTTTACATGATTGCTTGTGTCAAGGTTCTTACTAGGGCTGTACACCTCAATCCTTCTTGCATAGACACAAAGGACATATTCTAATGGAGACCCACACTAAGAACTGTTAAAATAGTAGCCTACCCAATTCACCCCTGAAAGCTTGATAATATTTGTGCAAGGAGGATAGTAACCTCCCCAAGATACTCACACATTCATGCCACATTGAGCGTTTGGAGCTGGCTAATATGACATCATGACTGGATCCGTTGTGTGCTTGGTGAAGACCGTATTCTGGTTTTCTCTCGTGTGTGTTCCTATATTTGCAGGCAAATATTTTCAAGCTAAGTCAAATTCTGTAGGTAGGTTGTGCTTGAGTGTTTTCAAAACATTGCTGACTTAAACATAAACAAACTTCCCGTCAATCAAATTTGTCACAATTGCTTGTATCCCTCAAGGTTGCTTTGTCCCTTGTTGGATTATTTTCAGACATATGAATGTTCCCATTTGTATCAAGGTATACTTAGCGTAGTCAATGTCTTCGATGCATGATTGAAAATTGTTCTTTCCATTGAACACATTCAACCAAATTACCTCAAGATCACCCAATCCCAATCAAGAAAAAGTTATTATCTTTTTCAAGACTATCATATTTGACCACACATGTCTAATTCAGGGAACATAAGAAAGAAAAAATATAACTACCCCATATATATCAAGACCATAAGTTCACCAATCAAGAGACCAAGAAGTATCAACATATTGTGAAATCCGTCCAACAAGCAATCCAAGAATGTGAAAAGTAAGACAAGATTATTCTCAACAAAAAGATTTCACTCTTCATGGGCAAGTATCATTTGAATTGCACTTTTATCAACTTTGAGAGATACGAATAACCGACACATCGCAAAAACCTATCCATTTACTCTTTTTCATCCTGAATCTTGCATCTCCATGATTGAATTTTTAGAATCATCCTAAGTCATCCTTTTAGGTAATAATTATCCAATCAACCAAACCTCATCCAATATCCAAATCCTTATTCCAAGAGAAAATAAAAAATAAAAAACATCTCATACTTGGTGACATATCCTTATGAGTTTATTTAAATCCTATATCTTAATCAAAACCATCCCTCATCTTTGTTCCTTGACTAATATTTCTCTAGGATAGCTCACTTTGTCCTTGTAATCTCATCACCTTGATCTAAAGGTTGGTTTACATTGAAAAATAATCTTGTCTTCCGAAAAACCACAAGTCTGTCCTAGGTTGAAAGAATCACACCCATTTGAGCTTTCATTAGGAACAAAAAATTACTACCTATATGACACCAAGTCATCCCTTAAAGTCTTTAGGATATCCTCATCAATTTAAGTTGTCATCATCAACCTTAGGTATCATTCACATATCCAATCCTAAGCCTTACATCCTCATCATCCTTAGCAGTCCTAGGAACATTTGTACACCATCTTTAGGAAGTTTTTCTCCCTAAGTATCTGTAATATATGAAATAGGGGGTTTAGGAATATGTAAGGTGTTGAAAGAGGATAAGGTGATTTGATTGTTAATTATTGTTTGATTTGATTAAAGTGCATTGAATTCCTTAACCCTACTTTATACTTACTTGAATTTAATTGATTGTGCATTGCAATTGTGATTAGGGAGAAGATAAGATGTTCCTCTTTTATTCCCAAATGCACAAATGGAAGATCCAAGTTGATCAACCCAAAAGAACGGTTAATGCACAAATGAATCAACTATTCAGAAAGGAGAATAACAAGAAGGATATCTTAAATTTTGTTAATTATATGTATAGATATGATATATGACAGTAATTGAAGAAATAGGAGAAATGCACTAACCTTAAAGAAT
Source organism: Thuja plicata (assembly GCA_018584345.1). Lineage (NCBI taxonomy): Eukaryota > Viridiplantae > Streptophyta > Pinopsida > Cupressales > Cupressaceae > Thuja > Thuja plicata. The sequence goes on from MU226606.1 coordinate 10,084,516, forward strand.
TGTAGATCAAAGAATGCTATTTTATGAGGTCTGTAGACTATTTCTGGAAAAATTGAAAGTTGATCCCAGACCAAAACGCAGAGACGAACAAAACCCAGAAACATTTTTCCGTTCCAATGTCGTCTTATGAAAAAGGTCAACCTTGACCCAGAAATGACAACCTTGACCCAATAATGTCGACCCTGACCTGCACAGGTCCGACAGAGAATCTGTTTGCGCTGTCCGAAAGAAAGCCGAAAAGGGTATCCAGATCTAGTCTCAAATCTATAGTCCTGAACCTGTACCTGCAAGAAAAAGAGGTTTGTTTGTTGGGGGGAAGGGGTTTTCCTTGGTCAAACCCCGATTTAGGAATTAACCTTGAAATCAATAAAGAACATAATGCTAGCAAGTAGTAGAATTGAATCTAACAATGAAGCTATGATATTCAATAGATATGTAATTGAAATTCAAATGTTTGCAAGTATGTAAGTATGAAAGCAATGGAATTTAGAAACCATAAACCTCCATGATTTTATGCTTGAAATCCACTTTAAAGAGATGATGAAAGAGTCTTGAGGATGCACAAAGGATCTTGAAGGAAGATCACACCACCATGATGGCTAGATCTAGGGTTTGAATGATGACTCTTGAATGTTTGCACCTAATCCCTTCAAAGGCTTGAGAGATTGAATCCTTGATCTTCAATGGAGAACTTGAATTCTTGGGAGGAAGAATTGAACACATTGAAATCTTGGAAATATGTAGAACTTTTTGTTTCTTGACAAAATCTTGATTAGAGCTTTTTGCACTTAGAAGGCTTAGAGAAAATGAGAGAGAGAGCTTCCTTTTATATGAAACTAGAGCACAATATTCTAAGGAGGCCAACATAGGATAATTAAATTCCAATTAGACCCATGCCCCTAGAAAAGGACCTATATTAAAAATAATTTAGGAATCAACGCTTCGGAACCTAAAACAGCCGACCTAGAAGCGGGAAAACTGAATTTTGGATGACCCCCGACAACCGACAAGTTTCCAGTTTTGAAAAGGGGACCCTGGTTAGGGTTGAGGTCAACCCTGACCTAGGTCAGGGTTGAGGTTGACCCTGACCTAGGTTAGGTTCAAGGTCAACTTTGACCCAGGGGGCTAGAACCCCTGGAAAATATGCCAGGTGGGGTAGGAGGTGCCTGGAGAGGCCCAATCAGGGTCCTAAACAAGCACAGAAGCAGGAGATGATGCAAAAAAGGGAGGATGATATGATGGAGGTCAGAAACATCCCCTAAGGAGGGATAAATTCTCTTAACATGGAAGTGCTTCCATTTTAAGATGATACAGTATCATCTTGCACCATTCATCCTAGGACACATTTCATTCCACATGAAACTTGTTCCAAGAAGAGAAAGGATATGGACTCCAATCTTACTACTAGCTCGTCTAACCCAATAGCAGATCCAAACAATGTCATGGTCTCTTTTGACCCTCTACACCAAGTGAAAATCAAACATGTATGGGTCGACCCCAATGAGGTCCCTACCACCAGCTCCATGGAAGATTTTATAAGCCATCCTGGATATGCACAATGGTCAGTTCCATCATAGGCCACAATAGCGCCACCATAGTCTCTAACTATCAGTGTGAGAGTATCCCCCTTCCACTAGGACTCTGACTATCCCATATAGCACATCCCATACATATCCAAGACAACATGTTTTAATCCATCATGGAATAAATCATTGATCCAAGTCTAAGAACATCCCAAGTTGCCTCACTCATACCTCATTTAATCCAACCAACCACTACCCAACCCATAGTGCATACTGCAGCGCAACCAAATCCCTTCTTCATCATGAGAGCTTCATCCTCTAATCCTCCTCTACCTCTAGTGTCTCAACAAACCCAACATGCCACTACTCAAGCTGCACAACCTACCATTAACCCATCAACTGCTACCCATTCTATTGCCACTGAACTAATTGATACTCAACCAATCGGCTCACAACCACCAGTTACTCAAGCCTCGAATGCATCCATATCAACATTATTACCTCCTCCCATTTCTCCACCACAATAAAAAAAAAACACAGTTCACCATAGGAATGCCATCTAAGGGAGCCTTCAATCAACCCTTGTTCCCTCAAGGTCCTACATTCTATGATCAACCACTAGTACCATCTCAAAATGATCCATCACCCCAACCTAGCATACAAGCACAACCTAATGCATCCACTTGACAATGGTGCAGGAGCACACCTAACTCAAACCCTTAGCTCTTTATTTCTGGCATGTACTGGCTCTAGCCAAGTTAGGAGAGTGTGTGTGGACCTTAGAAGGTCATTTATTGTATTTCCTTAAGATGGATATGACTAGGTCAATCCATGTTTAGATAGGTTTCTTAGTTGGTTTTCTTTAGTTGTGTGTGTGTGTGTGAGGTAGTTTGGAAGCCTCTATAAATCCAACCAAGGCATCAAGAACCCTTGATAAGCTACTCAGCTACACTGCTACTTGGCTAACACTGCTACTTGGCTAACACTGCTACTCGACTAACACTATTGCTTGGCTAACACTACAACTCGGCTAACACTGTTGCTCAGCTAACAATGTAGCTCAGCTAATGCTGTAGCTCGGCTAACACTGCATCTTAGCTAACAATAGAGCTCTACTAACACTGAGCTTGGCTAACACTAGAGCTCGGCAAACACTGATTTTGATTGGCGCTCAGCTTGCATTACCATTTCTCGGCAATATTCCATCGTAATGGCCTGTGGAAAGCGGATCTTGTATTTTATGGACAGTATGGTCAGTTGTAATGGTTCCTGAAGAGATGCTTGTGAATAACTGGGAAGTTAGGGTTATTCCAATGAGAGGATGGTTACTAATAAAATCCCAAGCCTTCATTTTAGTGACCGAGAAGGGAGATATTAAAGAAGAGCAGAAGCTACAGGAAAGTTAGAGATTTGCAGATTATTGTACTATTTTGTTTTGTTTCCAGAAATGAGAAGTTGAAGACTATTTTTTTAGTGGATATCAAGCTTCTTTGTTCATTTTGCATGCAAGTAGATTAATTACTTTATTTTCTATTTTGCAAGTTATTAGTTCTTCACCTATTTTGGGTTGTAAACAGTAATGGCCCCTCGAGATTCCTAAATCCACGGTGAGAATCATGTGTTGGAATGGAACTCAAGAGGAGCCCTTGTACATAGTTTCCTTTTTGTTTTCTATAGAAGAAGAAACAACAAAGAGTCTCAATATCTTACCCTAGGTGAGCTTGGTAATAGTCCGACTAGGGAAGACAATGAAAGCAATGTTGAGAAAACATTGAATAAGTGAGTAGAATGAATCTATTTGTGTAGGTTCAGCAAGAAGGAGATGAAAAGAATTTTGATGGGGGACTGAGTCTTGAAGAGGAGGTAAAGTTGAGAGTGACTTACCTCAGTTTAGGGTTGTGATCACCCTAAGAGATCCAAGAGAAAGATCTTAGAATAGAGCCAAGCTATTTCTGTAGCAGCAATGAGACTTTTGTCCACATCAGATTGGTATAAGAGCCTAAATTGATTGAGCTTCTGGTAGATGTTCCAGCCAGCAGTATTAGTAGGTGAAAACACGATGGTCACCAATGCAAAGCTTGTAAAGGAAGTAGATGAGAAAATGAGAGTGATAGAGGATCAAAGGGAAAGGAGTAGACTCCTTGAAGAAGCCCTGGATGAGATGAAGGTAAAACTTCAAGAAGTTGCAAATGCAACTAAAAGAAGACATGGAGATGAAGTCGGCAACAACAAAGGGAAGCAAAAAGTTGATGAAGAAGACTTGATACCTAAACCAGACCCTCCCATGAATGAGGAGCCATTTCTAAAATCTCTCAGAGCCCTAGGAGGCAAAAGTATTGAAGGAATTCCATTCTTTAATGGAAAAATGGATAGTGAACTAGTTGTGGAATGGATAGAAGGTATTGAGAATCATTTTGAATGTGAGGGCATAACTGAAGCACAAAAGGTAAAAGTTGCATAGTCAAGGTTAAGAGGTTTAGCATTAACATGGTGGAAATACCTCCAAGAAGAGAGGGAGAAGGTGGGTAAGCATCCAATTTCAAATTGGAAGGCCATGTTAAACAAGGTAGAGGAGCAATACCTACTTGAGGATTATGAAATCTAGTTACACAAGAAGAGGCGGAGTTTGAAATAAAAGAGTTGGATGTGGCTACGTATACTAAAGAATTCTAGAAGTTGTGCTTGAGGTCAAGAGTCCAAGAGGATGAGACTATCAAGGTGTATAGGTATCTTGGAGGCCTAAAATGGAATATCCAAGAGGAAATCAGTTTGTGGACTCCCACAACCGTCCATAAGTGTTTCCAACTTGCATTGAAAGTGGAAGAGAAGAACAAAAAGAAATCAGAATCAAATTTCAGAGGAAGAGGTAGAGGTAGAGAAGGAAGAGGACAAGGAGGCTATGGTGGAAGAGGATCATATTCAAGGAAGAAAAGTGAGAACAAGCTTAGTGAAAATTAGGAAGGAAACTCAAATAGAGGAGGTTTCAGTAGAGGTAGAGGCTCTAACACTAGTTGGAGAGGAAGGAACAACAGTAATCAAAGAAGAGGAGCATCCTACTTTTCCACCATGAAATGCTACCACTGTAATTAGCTAGGGCATCTTGCCTATAGGTGTCCTATAAAAGGTTCTACTTCTCAAGGAGGTGGAAAAAGAGTTAACTATGTCCAAGAAGAATCAAGTTGCAGTAGCAAGCCATCTGAGGTACCATTAGAATCATAGGAAGGTGAGAACCTCATGATAAAGAGGACATTAATCACAGAGCCAAGCAAAGAAGAACCAAGCCAAAGGAGAGCACTCTTTAGAATGAAGTGCAAGATCATAGGAAAGGTGTGTAGAGTCATTATTGATTCAGGATCAACTGATAATATCATTAGTGTAGAGGCAGCCAGCAAGTTAAATTTGAAAAGGATTCCACATGAAAACCCATACAAGGTTACATGGCTCAACAAAGGACAACATGTGTTTGTAGGAGAACAAGCATGGGTAGAATTCACCATTGGAAAG
>MU226606.1:10101228-10123191 GCA_018584345.1 Thuja plicata
CTGTTTGGCGGTTAAGACTTTTCAATGTCTTCTCCTTCTGACACGTCAGCATATTTGACCATTTGACTGTTCTGTTTTCCATCGCGTAGTCGCGAATGAAAATCACCTTTCATGTCTTGTTCTGCGATTGAGAGATTACCTGCTCGTCGCGCTCTCACTATGCATTTACCTGACTTGGTTTTTACCTCGCGACTGAGGGATGACGCTTTATCACGCACCTGCAATGCATTTACCCAAGCTGTGTTTTACGTTGCGACTGAGCGATGAGCTCAAGTCGCATACCCGCAATGCATTTTCATTAACTGCTCCTTGCTCTGCGAGTCTGCGATGCCTGTTAGTCGCGCACTCGCTGCACGTTTATCTGAGCTGCTACTTCCTTCGCGACCTTGTGCTGCATAGTAGTCACACTATCACACTGTCTGGAGACGAGCTGACTTTCCTTCTGCGACTGAGCGATGATCACCTGTCGCGCACTCGCCACGCGCTTCCCCGAGCTGACCTTTTCCTTGCGACTAAGCGATGACCTCGCTGTCGCGTACTCGCCATGCATTTTCTTTAACTGTCAATTCACCTGCGACCTGGCAATGCATCGGGTGTCGCTCACTCGCACACCACGACTTAACTATTTGTCTTCGCGACTGAGCGATTGATCTCACCGTCGCGTTGTCGCACCGTGTTTTCTCTGACTGTGAATTGACTCGCGAGCTTGCGATGAGCTCCTTGTTGCATTGTCATGCACTATCTTTTCTGCTAGCCGTCTACGACTGAGCGACTAGTCCCTCGTCGCGCACTCGCTCACTAATCGACTTAACTCATGACTAGCTCGCGAGTGTGCGATGCATGACTTTTCTGCTCTCTACTGGCTCCGCGACTGAGTGACTAGGCAAAACATGACTTGCTCATTGGAAGACTTGTATCAAAACTGTTATCAAAATGTTGGGGCTAGGGTTTTGAGCTAACCCTAGGGTGCTCTGCACCAGAGATGAAAATAATTTTGATGGGGGACTGAGTCTTGAAGAGGAGGTAAAGTTGAGAGTGACTTACCTCAGTTTAGGGTTGTGAACACCCTAAGAGATCTAGGAGAAAGATCTCAAAACAGAGCCAAGTTGGTTCCGTAGAAGCAACAAGACATGTATCCACATTAGACAACAACCTTCCCAAGCTTGCTAGACCTCACAAGCCACTGCATCCTCCACTTGGCATTATTCCCAAGAAGCATTACAAGCCCTTGGGGTTCCCACACATTCGCACATCACAAACCCTCCTACTTACCAAGTGCAACAACATTATTTCAATCCCTTTGCTTAACCGATGCAACCCCAACAACCCACTTTCACCAACTACTTGGTCATGCCACCATCTATAGCAATACAAATCATTCCACCTCCCCAAATACCAAGTACTTCCACATGCATCAACTATCTCTCTCCCCTTTCTAGAAGCATAAACCCTCAAAATTCGTATCCATCCTATGATGTTTCTAATTCCCTACCAAACTACATAGGTCAATAATACGCTCACCCATCCTATCAAGTGTCCCAACCAACATAACCCACCTGTCAGTAACTAGAAAAAAACACCTATCAACAACCTTGGTAGCCACAACTAACCTTATGTACATTTCCTCCGCAATACTATGCCCCACAACAGCAACCAATACTCCCCTCACAACTTGCTTATGTGGTTGCACAATCTCCCTACCATACGCCTCAATATACACCACAAAATCATCCATAATCCCCAATGCCATTTGACCCATATCAAGCACCTGACTTCAATATACTGGGGGCACCCACTCCACCACTTGCCAACTCAGAGTGGGAAGAAATAAAGAATGATCTCAAAGAGCTTCGTGCAAGGAATGAAAGAAACACCTTCAAGTTTGAGGAGGTGTGTCCCTATCCATTCAACCACTCTGTCACAAAGGTCCCCTTCCCCAAACACTTTGAAACCCCAAAATTTGACAAATATCGGGGGAAGGGAGATCCTGTCAGTGATGTTTAAGAGTTCTACATGGATTTCCAAGAGGTTTCTTACATTGACACCTATCTTATGCGCCTCTTCCCAAAGAGCCTAGGAGGAACCACCCTCAAATTATTCTATAAAATCCTTTATGACACCGTTTTGACATTTGCAAAACTATCTAAGAAGTTTGTAGCCCAATATGCACACAACATCATGAGTGAAATATATCTTCTGGACCTATGCAACTCCTAAGAAAATGGTGGAGAAATCTTGGCATATTACCTTCAAATATGGTAAGGGCTCACCACAAGACTATCATATCAACCCACTGAAAAGCACCTACCAAAGATATTCATCGATAATCTGCATCCCAAGCTAGCCCACCATATGAGCATGAAATACCTAAAAAACTATCAAGATATCCGAGGAAAAGGAATGGGCCTTTAAAATGCCCTCTTAGATGATGGTACAATCAAGCATTATAAAGAACCCCAACATGACATAACAAAAAATGACCAATCATGGTATTGGAACAAGAACAAAAGTGTTGTGACTGATGGTGCCACAGACACCAAACATGTTCAAATTATTGTAGCTACTCCTAAATTCTTGCACTAACATATCGCCAACCTACACCAGCATATTAACAACCTACGCCAGCATACCAAAAAATTGCACCAACCTACCCTCTACCTGGGATAGTTTATCAACCAAATTGTCAACCTATAGAAAACCATAAAAATGCTATATTAGTCTAAAAAGGACAATCCAACCCTTGAGTCCAAAATATGCAAAAGTACATGTTCACCCCTTTAGGTGAACCCATTGATGCCATCTTCCATAGAATGACCAAGGCCAATATGATTGTGTACCGATAAAATCAACCATTTGATGCATTTATTCCCAAGCCTACATGGTATAGAGACAATAAGTACTGTGACTAGAATTATGTTAAGGGACATGCCACCTTAAAGTGCATGAAGCTAAAGCACTACATCCAGGATCTCATAGATCACGAGGAAATCACAGTTGACTCTCCAGCATAGACCTTAGCTAATACCAACCTGTAGATATACCAAAATATGTTTCCTGAACACAACACTAGCAAAGGCCCTGCCAAGACGAATCCACCCCCAAACCAAGGGAAAGGAAAACAAGGAGATCATGCTGATGGAAAGGATTACACCAATGCTTACATCAACTATGATAAGTTCATCAGTTGTATCTCCTAGGTTGAGCCTATATTCAATATGATTCATGTCAAAAGTGATGATAGTCAATGCACAGTTACCACACCTATAGGAAGAATATTCATCACAAGTACCACTACTGCTTCATCCTTTGGTGTGCAATATAACCTTTTGGAACACCTTAGGAATACACCTACTCAAATCTCCATCCTAGATCTCCTTCACACTTCACCTATCCATCAGGAGATCCTTAATAAATCCCTGCAAGAGTCATGGGCCCCAAAACACATTGACCCTAATCAATTCCAAGACCTTGTAGGTCATTTATCGACATCCAACAACATCTCATTCAAACCTTCTAATATTCCTTCTATTAATCATGATCACAATCTCCCAATCTACATCGATGTCATGGTTAATGACTTCATCATTAAATGGGTCGTGATAGAAAATGGTTTGGCCCTAAATCTATGCACTTTAAAATTCTTAAATCAAGTGGAGTACACTGAAGCAGACATAAATAATGATGTCATAACTATCAAGGCATATGATAATTTGGAATGTACCTCCAAAGGTACCAATCTCACTTCCTATCTGATTAGGCCCAATACTACAAAAAATAATATGCCATTTTGTTGATCTTGACCTTCCATTCACCATCCTCCTTTGCCATCCATGAATCTACTCCATGAAAGTTATCCCCCCCACATTCCATTAATGCATCAAATTCCCACATGATGGAGCTGAAGTCACCATCCACGTTGATCTCCAATGCTTCACATACTGTCGTGCATTGGAAGCCTCTTTTCCACATTCAAATCATTGCCTGGGGATTGATATTGGCACTTCTATTATTAGCTCCTCCCAAACCTATGCTGACCCAAAAACCATCCTCAATTCCATAATTTATAGTGTTGAGATCAACAACAAAGGCTGCGGGGAATATAGTCTATCATATGCATTTGCAGTTGGAGCCCTACCTATGGAGCCAAACACTTGAGGACACCCATCTCACCAAGAAACATCAGAGAAAAATGAACCACAACCAACATAGATAGGCTCATTTGTACCCGATGGAATCTTAAATAGCCAAGAAATGGAGCTTGAGATCAACAGATGGTTATATTGGAATCCTCAAGCCCCTAATGAAAAACTCCTTGGTTAATTTATAGACAAATACCCACACTCTCACAAGCTATCATTAGAATGATGGAACTACCAAGGAGATGATTTAGGCCATGAAGAGGGTTGCTGAAGAATCCCATTGAGCCTCCCCGCTTACCATGAAGTCAAGGATTGGGCTTTGGCCTAGACACAACTGAGGGCACTAATTTGAACAGTTCTACCTACTATAATCCCCTAGGCCAAATCAATGACATCCTTGAAGATGAAGTTAAGATATCCTATGATGATATCTTTGACAATGAAACCTTCCTGCAAAATTCTTTCCTTCACCAATTCTCCATAAAATTTATTGACTTTCCACGCGTTCATCCCGACCTCATAGATTGGGACCAACCAAGAGTCGTATATGTTGATGAGTTCCAAAGTGAGGACACAATCCTCAAATTCATGGGGGCAATAGGACACCAACAATACTGGGGGAAGAACTTTGTGCATGTCTAAAAATTGGAACCAAAGGCATATTTTTGGTAAAAGGAAGTCTTTATCCAAAAATATAAATAAATGAAAAATAAAAGAATGGGTCTCCTAGTGAAAACCCCTCTAGGCCACTATTTGACTTTAAAACATTTAAAAAAGGGGCGTATCCCCTGGTGAAAACCTCTTTGAGGTACCAGAGGATGAAGACTTACTCTTCCCCTTATTCATGATTATAGACCAGAGCAGTCATCTATTTTGATCAAAGAAACAAAACCCATAAATATAGGACATAGGGCTGTCCATGGATCACATACATTGCATCATCTCTATCAGAGGTAGACAAGCTAGCTCTCACTACACTCCTCCTAGAAGCTACATGTAACTTTGCATAGTCTTACACTCACATTATTAGGTTGGATCCCAACCTAGTCATGCACCATCTTTCTCTAGATCCAGATGTCAATATAATTAAACAAAATCTTTGCAAGATGAATCCTAAAGTGGCCCTATAGACAAATTAGAATTGGAGAAACTCCTAGAGGCTAAAATCATACGTGTCATTGACTACTTAGAATGGATTTCCAACATGGTGTCTATCTCAAATCCAACTAGAGAAATTACAATATGCATGGACTTTCAGGATCTCAACAAGGCATTCCCTAAGAATGATTTTCCCTTGCCAAACATTGATATGATCATCAATCTCACATCTAGATATGAGATGCTGTCACTCATGGACAGTTTCTCAGGATATAATCAAATACGGATTGCAAAAGAAGATCATGATAAGACAACATTCAAAACCCCTTGGTGCACCTTCTTCTACAACATGATGCCTTTTTCTATAAATAATACGAGTGCCACATATTAAAGAGCCAAGACTTCTATCTTTCATGACACAATTCACAAGATCCTTGAGGATTACGTGGATGAAATCCTGGAAAAAAAATAACAAGGGTAGATCATTTAGATATGCTAGAGTGTGTATTTGACCGATTTCAAGATTATGGCTTAAACATCAACCCAAAGAAATGTGTTTTCGGGGTTACATATGGAAAAAGCATGGGTTTCGTAGTATCAAGATGGGGCATAGAAATTGATCCCAAGAAATTCAAAGATATTATGGAAATGCCTCCGCCAAGAACACTTAAACAACTGCGCAACCTACAAGGGAAGTTTCAATACATTCACCATTTCATCTCATAGATAGCAGATAAATGTCAACCATTCACCCATCTATTATGCAAGGACACAAATTTCAAATGGGATTCCTTGTGTCAAATGTTTAAAAAACAAAAACAAAGAATATCTATAAAATTTGCACATTCTAGTACCACCAGCTCCAGGAAGACCACTCATATTGTACATCTCTACAACTACCATAACACTAGGGGAAATTCTTGCTCATCTTGACAACAATGGAAAGGAAAGAACCATTTAATACATCAGTCGCACAATTGTAAGTTATAAGCTCTATTATTCACCTATGGAAAAAGCATGCCTAGAAATAGTTTTTGCCACTCAAAAACTCTTGCATTATATGCTTAGTGACACTGTAAAGCTCATATCTAAAGTAGATCCTCTCAAATATATTTTGTCTAAGACTACTCACATAGGGCATATGGCTAAATGGGTGATGCTCTTAAGTGAATTCAACATTTAGTATGTTTATAAGAAGGCAATCAAAGGAAAAGTAATTGAAGATTAGTTGGCCAATACACCATTGGTAGATGTTGTTGGCAAGTAGTTCACTCAGGAGTGTTCAAGAACACTTCAAAGTTTTTGTTTATGGAAAAAAATATGTTGTGGATGATCTCATAGTGTGAAATATAGTTTGGAGTTAAGGACTACAAAATGAATAAGTTAAGGAAGCAGAGTTACAGGGTACAAGAGTACAATTTTGTTTAGCGAAGATAGTAGATGATGAATAAAGACATGTGAGCTTTGGAGAATATATTTTGGGATATGTGTGACCTTCAGTTAAGATCACTTATGTTTTGGAGTTGATTTTTGTAAGTTACAGTATGATGAAGACCTACGAATATAGAGAAATAGTGATACACGACAGATGAATAGTTGTGATGATTGAGGGAGTATAATGTGAAGTCCAAATGTGCTATGTTTGATCCAGATTGTGGATTACCCATTTTTGATAGTATATGATCATTGACTTGGTAATTAATTTTTGTATAAATATTAATTCTATTTTGTGATGTAATTGGAAGCTGACTAGATATGTAACAATGTATATATAAGAAGAGATTTTTGAGAAGCGATAAATGTGATGGATATGTGATTGGTTGGTATGGATGTAAAGAACTAGATGGATGCATTGTGATGTTAGAATCAGTCAGATGGTAATGAAAACTACAAATGGAACTACCTAAGCATATCATATGCTTGTATTGTTCATTCTTGATAAAGAATTGTAATAGAATCTCATTTTTTATAATGTGGGTAGTGAGCTCAGTATACCTTTAACAAGGTTTTGTATTCCTCTAACAAGGAAATGTACTAACATAATAATCAGCTCCTAATAGGGATAGGTCTCCTAATAGGGAAAATATACTTTTATGCATATTTGTGGGTGTCATCCCCACCGTGGTTTTCCCTTGGCCAAGGTTTCCTCAACAACCAATTTATGGTGTTATGAGTTGTGTATTTTGTGTTTATGTTCTTTTGATTTCAACAATTATCTTGTTAAGTTTTAATTTACTTGGTTTAAGTTTAAAGTGTTGTAATACTGATTCACCCCTCTCTCATCAGTATTACTTATATTACCAATTGGCATCAGAGCTTTTGGCCCATGGAGAGAAAGTCTAACAACTTAAGGGAGATCAAGATAGATTCTGAAATATTGGAAGAAAACTTTGAAGCAGAACTTGAAAACCTGGATAAAGCTAAAGAAAAAAATGGTGACTTGAAATACAAATTGAGAAGAGCAGAGGGTTTCATCAAGACACTAAAAGAATAACTTGAACTTTCTAGAAATCAGAAAAAAGATCTTATGGATAAGATAAAAGAGAATTCTGACAATTACACATCAGATTAGATAAATAGCTTGAACAAGAGAAAGATACTTTGAAGCTTGATAATGAAACTAATTCCCTTTAGATGGCTAAAGAAATTTAATGGGAAAAGGATGCTAATTTTTTTTTTGAAGAAACCTTACAAGGTGCTAATATTCAGATGGGACAAATGCAGACTGAACTTGATTACTACAAGAACAAATATCTAGAATTAGAGAAATATAATCAGATCAAAAAAGGATAAATTGTTGAAGCTATGAAACACATTAAAAAACTTCATATGAGCAGTGATAAAATTGATGAGAAGAGAGATAGCCAGAAATCTAAAGGAGACATGATAGGAGTTGGCTTCAATGAAGCTGAATGTTCAAAGAATCAAGAAGAAAAATATGAAGTGAAGACTAATGATCTTGAAAAACCTAATGAACAGATCAAACCTTTCAAAGGTAGATGCTTTGGATGCAACAAAATTGGATAAATGAAGAGAGACTACAGAAGTAAAATTCCTTATAAATCCTTTGATGACTATTGCAACAATTGTCATGCATATGGACATAAGAAAGCATAATGCAGGAAGCCTGATCAATCTAGAATCAAGAAAGATTACATTAAGGAAGAAACCATAGCTAAGACCACATGTTACAAATGCAATAACTTTGGAAACATCTCAAGGTATTATAAGTTGTAGGTGAATCATAATAGATCACCTCCTACATGCTATAAATTTAATAATCCAGGACATATAGAGAAGTTTTGTAGGTACAATGGAACTAATAAAAAAAGAGGACCACCACCTATGGTTATACAGAAGAATATTGGTGATACTGGTAAGAGTCTTGCATAATACATGGATGAATTCAAGAGTCATTTTAGAAAACCACAAGATGCAAACAATGGTAAGGTATGGAAGGTAAAAGAAATGAGTGAGGTATTGGTTCATGAAGAATCAGTAGATTCTACTGAGCCTTCGCCTGATGCTAACATTGCTACATCAACCTAGATGGCCAAGAATGGCCTTAGGGTGAGCATTGGAAAAAAACATCATAAATCTATCTAGCCCTTGATTATGAGGAGTAAGCTCTTGCAAGCTTAGTGAGAGTATGTGCAGATGTTGTGGAACACATATTTGAGATCGCATTGATTTATAGTCTATATCTTGTGATCACCAGATTCTAAATCGACTAGATTATGTATAGAGATGAGTTTAGTGGGAACTATGTATGTTATTTACTCAGTGAAGATAAGGGAAGAACATACTAGAGGTGTAAGGAAGAGGAAAGTAGAAAACTTGGTAGATCATCTAGCATCCAAGGCTAGTATACAAAAGGATAAATTGAAAGAGATAAGAAAGAAGATGATAGAGAGTGTTTCTGGATTGGTGAGCACTGCTCCTACAACCCTTCCACCTCCAGAAGTTGAGAAGGTAATTATTCCACCCTATACTATGATTAACATATCTAAAACAAAACCTACACCACCAAAGAGAACATCACAGAAAGAGAAAACTTATGGAATTTCCGAGAAGGAATACAAGGTCCACAAAATAGGACTCTCCACATAAAATACATAGGAAAAGAGAAGGGGGAAGAGAAGAAAGGAGAAGAGAGGAAAGTAGAAGAGAAGAGCCCAAATGTGAAACTTCTCTGGAAACCTGACATAAAGATACTGGAGAAGAGAATAGTTGAGAAAGGAAAACTTAATACCTTGTCTAGATTCTATGTAAGGTATTATGCATATGATCAGACTTTGATTGAAGACATGATAATAAATAACTTACTTTATTTTAATAAGAACTTGTTAGAAGTTGAAGGTAGTATACCTGAGGAACTCTATGTGAAATTAGAGTTGAGGAAACAACTAGTATAGATAGAAGATGAAGCAATCAGAGTAAAAGCAATTGAAGACATGTTACCTGATGTTTCTGTTAAGGAGATGGAGAAGATATGGAATGATTTAAAACCTTTATTGAGAACTAAGTCAAGATTAGTAAAGATAATGGGGAGAAGGTACGATGAAGTGATTGAGGAAACATAGAAAGCTATGGATAAGGTTTTGATGGGTACTGAACCTAAGAGGTCTTCACCACTAAAGACTACTAAGCCTATAACTATTAAAAAAGGTGAGTCATCAAGGATGGCACAAATAAGTCTTGACAAATCAATTAGCGAAGACACTAGTCAATTTGTAAGTACTATGAAGAAACCATATTTCTTTGTGTCTGGTGTAGCTGTGTCTTTGGATGCCTTGTAGGATGTTAGTGATCCTTTTGAGAAAGATACCAACATTGAAGGAAGCATTGTTCTAGAAATGATAGAGAAAGAAGAGAAGAAAGTGAGAAAAGCTGAGGTAGAAAAAGAAACATTGAATAAAGTTGAAGACAAATAGGAAACTCATGCATATGTTTCTTCATCTTTATTGTTGGAAATTAAAAGATAAGAATCTAAGAATTGATGTTGAGAATATGGATGTGGATGAGATGATGAAGTTATCCTACATCACATTTTCTAAAGAAAAAGAGATATCTGAGCAGAAAGGTGAGAAGAAGACAAGGGTAATGGAAAGATCAGTTGATACTATCAACAAACTCCCACCTATATATTTTTCTTTCCAATCAAAGGATAGTGCAGAGAACTTAAACAAGATATTGGATGACTTTGATAGTCATTATGAGTCCTTGGAGAAGACCACTGAAGAGAAAGAAGAGAAGAAGTACCTCACAAAGAAGTTGGAAGAAATTTGCAAGTCTATCTCATGGGACTTGGGTATATTGAACAAAACTATATCCGAGGCAAGGAGTTGTGTATCGCATGGAAGGAAGTTATACAGTTACTGTATAAATCCTATTAGACATCTCAAAAACATTGAGGATATAATAGGAAAAGATAGAATAACTCTTGACAAGATGATGGACACTTGTGTGACCTCTTCACACTCTATATTGGAGTTAGATAGATAATTTTCTAGGATATTGGACAAACTAAGTGTTTTGGATACAGAGAAAGGGAGAGTTATGGGAATATTTGGTATACTGAAGATTTTAATCAATCCTAAGTTATCAATTATTGAGACCCATCTTTCTGACATGGAGAAGACAATATAGGCCCTCATCAAACATATGCCTACCAAGATAAAGGTAGTAGAGACATTCTCTTTTGCACTGAATGGGTTTATTTATGTGATTCAGATATTGGTGAAGACTTAGTCAGAGGAAGTGAAGATCTTGGAGAGATCCTTCCAAGATGTGCTAAAGATGGTATATTTTTTGGTAAGTAGTGACACAATTTTGTTATGTATTCTACATTTTTTTTTACCTTTTCCATTGATGTCTAATGGGGAGAAGAGAATATATGAAAAATTTATAGAGTAGAGACGATATATGTAAAGGAGATAAAGAGTGTTGTGCATATCTTTTTTGGTATTGATACTTAGTCATTTTTCACTAAGTGTTGCCATCAATGCCAAAGGGAGAGATTGTTGGAAAGTGGTTCATTCATAAGTGTTCTGGAGCACTTGAGGGTTTTCATTTATGGAAACACATATGTTATGGATAACCGCATAGTGTGAAACATAGTTTTGGAGTTAAGGACTACAAAATGACTAAGTTTAGGAAGCAAAGTTACAGGGTATAGGTGTATAGTTTTGTTCAATGAAGACAATATATGATGAATAAATACATGTGAGCTTAGGAGAAGCTATTTTGGGATATGTGTGACCTTCAATTAAGATCACATATTTTTTGGAGTTGATCACAGCAATTTATAGTATGATGGAGACATGTGAAGACAAAGAAACAATGATATAAGGAAGATGAACAATTGCGATGATTGAGGGAGTATAATGTGAAGTCCAAACATTCTATGTTGGAATTAGATTGTGGATTACCTATGTTTTGATAGTATATGATTTCCGAATTGGTAATTTCTTTTTGTATAAGTATTCATTTTATTTTTTGATGTAATTGGAAGCTGACTGGATATGTAATAATGTATATATAAGAAGAGATTTTTGAGAAGCGATGAATTTGATGGATATGTGATTGATTGGCATGGATGCAAATAATTAGATGGATGCATTATGATGTCAAAAATAGTTATATGGTAATAGAAACTACAATTGGAACTACTCAAGCATAGAATATGCTTGTATTGTTCATTCTTGATAAAGAATTATAACAGAGTCTCACCTCTGATTGTGTGAGCAGTGATATCAGTATACCTTTTACAAGGTTTTGTATTCCTCTAACAAGGAAATGTAATAATGTAATAATCAGCTCCTAATAGGGCTAGGTTTCCTAACAAGGACAATATACTTTTAGTGCATATTTGTGGGTACCATCTCCACTGGAGTTTTCCCTTGGCCAAGGTTTCCTCGACAACAAATTTATTGAGTTAAAAGTTGTGTGTTTTGTGTTTATGTTATTTTGATTTCAGAAATTATATGGTTAAGTTGTAATTTACATGTTTTAAGTTTAAAGTGTTGTAAAATTGATTCACCCCCCTCCCCCCCCTCAGCATTACTTAATCCTAATAGATGCATACCCCTTGGTTATGGAATTCCCTAATGAGAACCTATGCATGGTCGAAGAGAAACACCATTGAAGCTTTATTTTGATGGATCATATAAAACTGATGGAGCAGGGGGAGGAATCCTCTTTGTCACCCCTCAAGGTGATTATATTCCTAAATAATTCAAGTTGGTATTCCCCTGCACCAATAACATCGTAGAATATGAGGCACTCATCTCAGGGTTAAGAATGACTATTAAATGGAACATCATAGTAATATAGGTATTCAGAGGTTCATAACTCATCATAAAGAAATTCCTAGATGAAATCTAGACAATGGATGATAAGATACTACCTCACAAAGAACTGGTTGACAAAATGAAAGAGTACTTCCTAAAATTGCAGATCACATAGGTCCCTAGATTACAATACAAAGTAGCAGATGTGATCACCAACATTGGATCCCTTCTTTAAATCCATCACGATGCAACACAATATGAATTCTTAGTTGAGAAGCTCTGTGCACCCGCTTACATGAATGCCAATTCTAAAATGCTATGTGTCTTTATTAGTCCTCAGTCCCCATGGTACCTATTACACAATTCTCATTTTCATTCAATTGGTTTGTATTGTTAGCCTATTTACTAGGTGAATTACTAATATAACCTAGTTTGCACATTATTAATGATTTGGATTAAATTTGAGTTTATTTTGAGCTAAAATAAAAGTGCAGAAAAGGAAGTGAAGTAAGCTATCAAATGAAGTAAATGAAATGGAATTGTGAGGTCCTACCTCAACCGTCTTTTCAGAGCTAATACTTTTATATTTTGTTTATCGGGATGATACATTATCTTTGATACAATGACTTATTGCACAGGGATTTCATAGCATAGATACTATGTGATGACACTATTTTGATCATGTTTGGATATATTGTTATATGATTATGCTTTTAGACCTTGATGACACGTTTTAACAAGTTTTGCATTCCATGTTTCTAAAATTTGAATTAGGTCATTTGATAAATAGATATGGATTTAAAAATTTGAATAGGTCTCTCTTTACCTCTTCATTTTGGAGAGAGTTACACACAACATTGGGCACTAGGCTCAATTTTAGTACAACCTATAACCCTTAGACATATGGGCAGACTGAGGGAGTTAATCAGGTTTTAGAGGATATGTTGTGGATGTATGTTATGGATCACCAGTCCAGATGGGAGGAGTACCTACACTTAATAGAGTTTTCCTACAATAATGGGAATCAAACATCCTTGGGTATGCCTCCTTATCAAGCCTTGTATGGAAGGCCATGCTGGACACCATTGAGTTGGGACAAAATTGAGGATAGGGTATCAGTTGGGACAGATTTAGTCAGGGATATGGAGCAACGGGTTGTTTTGATCAAGCAACATCTCAAAGAGGCTCAGGATAGACAGAAGAAATATGCATATGTGAAGAGGGTTGATAGAGTCTACATGGTTGGAGATAGGTTTTTTCTGAGAGTGCATCCGCATAAAAGTTTGATACATTTCAGAAAAGGCTCTAAGCTTGCACCCCAATTTGTAGGACCTTTTGAGATTTTGGAGAGGATAGGACAAGTTTCCTATCGTCTAGCTCTACCACCTAGCCTATCGCACATCCACAATGTGTTCTATGTATCTATTTTGTAGAAATATATTTATGATGAGTCTCACATTATTGATTGGAATGCCTTACATGAGGATTCAGATAGACAGTTGGCCTTGGAGCCCATCTACATACTGGCTCGATGGACATTGGCTCTTCGAGGCCAAGAGCTGGACTAGGTTAGGTTCCAATGGGACTGTTTTGATGAGGTCACATCCTCATGGGAGGATGCAACATGTATGAGACATGAGTACCCCCACCTTTTTGATGAACTCCAGGATGAAGTTCATTCCTAGAGGGGGAGAATGTGAGGTCCTACCTTAACCATCTTTTCAGAGCTGATACTTTTTTATTTTGTTTATTAGGATGATACATTATCTTTGATACATTGACTTATTGGACAGGGATTTCATAGCATAGATACTATGTGATGACACTATTTTGATGATGTTTGGATATATTGTTATAAGCTTATAATTTTAGACCTTGATGACATGTTTTAACAATTTTTCCATTCTATATTTCTGAAATTTCAATTAGGTCATGTGATATATAAATATGGATTTACGGATTTGAATTCTACAAATGATCTATAATGGTTAATTTTGAAAGTTAAATAAGTGATTTGAAGAATTTTGCGATTGATCATTTATATGTATATGGATGACCTAATTCTAAAAGTAATATTTAATTCATGTTTAGTTAAATGTAATTTAATGTATGTATGATTTCTTCCTTGGACTACTGATTCTCTATTCAAGTGTGCAGGTGAATAAACCATGGATTCAAACTGGGGAAACAAGATTGGATTAATGTTAAAATTCTTGTTAAGCCAAGGTTGACCCTAAATGAGGGAAATAACCTCATTATAATTTAATTTATGTTTGTAAATGTGATTATGCATGTATGTAAATATAATTTTTTCAATTTATATAAATTCCAACTAGGCATGCCAAGTGTGTATAAATGTGATGTGCTTTGTGGTGCCAATTGGCACATATAAATGTAAGTTTGCATGCCCATGGGGTTAAGGGAGGTTAAGGTTTTACCCTAGGATTACCTTGTAGTGTTCCCATGTAGGGTTACTTACCTTGGAAACCTAAACCACGAGTCCCATCATAGAATTTTTTAGGTTAACCCTTAGTGAGTTTTAGAGGGGTTAAAATGAGCCAAAGGGGGTAGTTAGGGTTAAGAATAGCTAGTAATATAATTATAATATGGGTTAGGGGTTAGATTTTGATGATTAGAGTGTCTAAATCACATTAATGCCCCTCCAAAAGTGTCATTCTTGAAAGGTGGCAAAAATTGGCATGTGGGAAGACCATCACCTTCCTCAATAAATGGGCCTTCTTTTCATGCATGAGAGAGGACAAGTGTGAAGAGGAGAGTGACTCAAGTCACCTCTCATTATCTTGGTTAGGTGAGATCCTTTTTAGGAGAAATTGGGAGGAGAATTAGGGTTGATTGCACACTCTCCATTTTTGAGAGGCTTCTAGTTTATTTTGGGAGGACTTTCTATATTAGAGCTAGGAGGAGAAAAGCTAAGGAGAGAAAGGAGGCTCAACTCAATTTCATAACCATTTTCTTGGAGCAAGGTTGGTGCTTCCAAGCCATGAAATTTTATGTGTCTCTTGCTTTCAACTTTGGATGAATCTTGTTGCTTGTAATCCATCTTGTGTGAATTTTGATCGTGTTTGTAGAAGTGTATGTTGTGAATTTCATTGCCTTCCATGTTTTAATTATTTTATGGATTGTGGTGTTCATGGGTGTGAATGGATAAGCTAACCCTTGGGAGGGAAGAGAGCCATTGTGGGTGAGGGGTTTTAGGGAAGACCTTGTAGTGTAGAGTCTCTTCTTGGGAAGAAGAGGGAGAATACATGGATGGATGGGCTCCATGTGCCATGTATTTTTCTATTTTACTCTTGGGGATGATAAGGGATAATGGTTGTGATATATGGAGTTTAGTTGTAGTGAAATGAAAGCCTTGGGAAGGCATGTGAATTCAGCTCAACTATGTTATCCTTATTTTGGCATTTATCCTACTTGGTAGTTCCCAACTCACCCCTTTAATGGGTCCAAGGAGACCCAATTGTGCAAAGCTTGGAAGGGAGTTAATTGTTGTGATTCTTTGAGGATGTTATGTGTTTACATGAATGTTACCTTTTCCAATCTTGTTTCCCCTATCTCGGGGGTGGTCTATTAGAGACCTAGGATGGGAGGTGAGCTCCCATTGTTTATTTCAAACTATTGTCCTTTGCAGATTTTGTGGCTTCTTCTTACTACTTGGAAAATGATCGACAAGCCTATAGACAAGAAGAGGTGTTTTTTTTATAGCAAAATTATAATTGTAAATCCATGAGGCTGAATTTTCTTTGTAATTATGTTTCTAAATTTGGAAAGGAAACTGTTTGTAAATTGTGAGAAGTTTCACATATGTAAATTTGAATGATATATACATTTCTGTAATAGAAAAACAAAACTGAGGTGGATTTTATTTTTATTCTAAATAGTGTTATTTGTTGGTTCAACATTTTTTTTTATAAATCCTTTTTTATTAACTTTCCAAATTTAAGGAATTTCTCCTTCCATTGTTTAAAAAAAAAGACTCTTAGTATTCTTTTTGTGAGATATAAATGTTCACATATATGCTTACATGTAGAAACCTCTTTTACATATGCATATATTTAGATCATTTACATTCTTCCCTATTTTATTTAGAATCCCTTAGGAATATGATTCATAGCTTACATTGAAACATTTAGAATAAACACATATTTATACATGTATATGTAAAAGTCTCTTTATAGAGATATGCTTAAATATATACATTTTTATTGTTGTTTTAAATAAGCTATATGCTTTTCTATCTATATATTTAAATGCATGTAGAAATACATATATAAATATATATGTTACTTTTCATTCTTATATACATTCATACTTATTTATATTTTCTACTATTTATAAATACTATCATGTTATGTATATTCTGAATGCAATGATGTTACACACACACACACACACACACACACACACACACACACACACACACACACACACACACACATTATAGACACCTAAATCTGAAACGCAATTAATTTATTTAATTAATTACCCATCTTCTATAGCCTTAGGTAAATTAATTTATTTAATTTATCTAACATCCCTGTCTTATCTAATTAAATGGACGTTTATGTTTATTTAATTAAATAATTAGTACCTATTCCTCTATAGTCACCTTATTAATTAAATAGTCTATTTATTTAATTAATTTTACCTTCTTCCCAATTCCTCTAGATAAATTAATTAATCTAATTTATCTAATGCCCAAACCTATTTAATTAAATAAACCCGTGTTTAATTAAATATCCCCTTTCCTCTATTTGAATTAATTTATAAAATAAAAATTCAAATTCATATCCTCTCATCCACTTGCATTCTCCTACTTTTCCCACTTGCACTCCTAAACCTGTCTTAATTAGATAAATAACCTATCTATCTATTTAATCCCTATCCCCTCCTAATACTCTCATCCACTTGCATTTTCCTAACCTATCCACTTGCCCTCTAATTAACCCAACTCATTACCCTAATCTTCTCCTAAATGTTTGCACATTCCTAAGCATGAGGATTAGGGAAGCAAAGTCCAACATTGCTTCCTCCATCCCAATCCTCAACATTTTTCCATAAAGACTCCTCTTAATGAGGTTGGAGTTTATGGTTTTGAGAGATAATTATCATTTATGGCAAGTCTCTTTCCCCACCCCCAACCATACAGAGGTTGACATCTGGCCATCCCTCATTAATGGAGGATAGCCTTCACCTCCTCAACTCTCCTATATAATTCCCTGATTTCCCTTTAATTCAGGATCCCATTACTATCCATATATTTTAGCCATCCCTTATCCTTGCAAACTCATCATTTGATCCCACTCCATTATCATTTTGAATTCAAAAATCCTTGAAATCACTATCCACTCTCTCATTATGCAAACTCATGCATTTTTTAGGAAAACTTAGCGACACTTGTGAAAATCCTTTGAATCCCTCTTACAGGTTCTTCCCCCAAGCTTGAGCAAAAATGGAGCACTCTGATGCTGTTATGCTATCAAAATTGTGAGCACACATAGAATCACAACATATTGGACAAATCATTGCAGCAAAGAGGCTACAATAGGGTCTTAGCTAGTTTGATTTTCTATTTATTTAATGTCTCTTTATGTCTTATCTTGATTGTTACATTTTTTGTGTTCTGGGTGTATTTAATAGTTAACTATATTCCTTTGCACACATTTATTTTCACACACACACACACACACACACACACACAGAGGTTGTGAATGGATTACCACTAGACTAATAAAGTAACCATCAAGAATCAAAATCCACTTCCTAGAATCGATGATTTATTTGATCATCTACAGGGTGCCCGAGTGTTCTCTAAGGTAGATATGAAATCAGGGTACCATTAGTTGTAGATTGTGGAGAGTGACATCCAAAAGATACCTTTCCATACGAGGTATGACCACTATGAGTTTACTATGGTTCCATTTAGCCTCATGAATTATCCAGCAGTATTTATGAGTCTTATGAATGGAGTATTCCATACCTTCTTAGACATATTTGTAGTCATGTTTCTGGATGATATATTGATTTTTTCTCGTATGAGGAGGAGGATGAGGAGCTCCTGAGATAGGTTTTGCTATGCTTGAGTGATAATCAATTGTATGGCAATTTTTTGAAGTGTTCTTTATTTAGGGTAGAGGTCCACTACCTCAGCCACATTATATCAGGTGGGATCGTAGTTGACCTGTCTAAGATTAGAGCTATCATGGATTGTCCAGTACCTACCACTGTGATTGAGTTCAGGAGCTTCATGGGGTTAGCAGACTACTATATATGGTTTGTTAAGGGGTTCTCTAGAGTGGCACACCATATCACATCCCTTCAAAGAAAGGGAAAGAGGTTTGAATGGATGAAGAAGTGTGACAGAGCTTTTCAAGAGCTCAAGAGAGCCCTCACTAGAGCACATACCCTAGTTGTGCCTGATCCTTCAGCAGACTTTGTGGTATGCACAGATGCATCCTTAGATGGACTTGGAGCAGTCCTTATGCAGGATGTATGAGCCATTGCCTATGAGTCTAGGAAACTCAAGACTCACGAGCTTAATTATCCTACCCATGACCTTGAGTTAGCTGCAATGATTCATGCATCAGTGAGGTGGCGACACTTTCTTTTGGGCATCATTTTGAGCTCCATTCACATCACTAGAGCCTTGAGTACATCTTCACCCAGATGAATATTAATGCCCAATGAAGGAGGTGGATGGAGTTCCTTTGTGAGTAAGATTTTGATGTCCACTACATCAAGGGGAAGGAGAATGTTGCAGTAGATGCCTTGAGTAGGAGGTGACATACGCTCTCTTCCATGACTACTGGTACTAATTTGAGGGATCACATACTTTAGCACTTGCTTCAGGATGAGTTATATTCAAAGTATGTTTAGTTGTCCTGATCTCAGAGGCCCCTTAAGGCAAAATTTGTTGGATATTCATTATAATCTGATGGAATTCTTCATCATAGGGGCCGCATTTATGTCCCTACACCCAGTGGTTTTGGTTGACTTTACTATACTTGAGGCTCATATAGCACCATATGCAGCGCACCCCAGAGTCAAGAAGTTATATGTAGATCTGAGGTAGATCTATCATTGGCTAGGTATGAGGATGCACATTGCTAGGATTGTGGCCAGATGTTTAGAGTGTTAGAGAGTTAAGGCAAAACACAACCATCCAGGTGAGATTCTTTAGACACATGAGATACCTGTGTGGAAATGGGACACTATTTCCATGGACTTTATTGTTGGTCTACCTATGTCTTCTCTCTACCATGATGCCATCATGGTGATATTGGATAGGTTGACCAAATTTTCCCACTTCTCACCCATACATACCACTTTCATAGCACCTGCAGTAGCACATTTATTCTTGCAAGACATTGTCAAGCTATATAGAATTCCTCATAAGATTACATCTGATCAAGATTATTTCTTTACCTCTTCATTTTGGAGAGATATACAGACAACATTGGGCACCAAGCTCAATTTTAGTATAGCCTATCACCTTGAGATAGTTGGGTAGAATGAGAGAGTTAATAAGGTTTTAGAGGATATGTTGCGAATGTATGTTATGGATCACCAGTCTAGATGGGAGGAGTACCTACACTTAGCATAGTTTTCATAAAATACTAGGAATCAAACATCCTTGGGTATGCCTCCTTATCAAGCCTTGTATAGAAGGCTATGCCGAACACCATTGAGTTGTGACAGAATTGAGGATAGGTTATCATTTTGGCCAGAGTTAGTCAGGGATATGGAGCAGCATGTTGTTTTGATCAAGCAACATCTCAAAGAGGCTCATGAAAGACAAAATAAATGTGTAGATGCAAAGAGGGTTGATAGAGTCTACATGGTTGGATTTTTTCTAAGAGTGTGTTCGCAGAAGAGTCTAATCTATTTTAGAAAAGGCTCTAAGCTTGCACCCCAATTTGTAGGACCTTTTGAGATTTTGGAGAGGATAGGACCAGTTGCCTATCTCACATCCATGATGTGTTCCATGTATCTATTTTGCAGTAATTTATTTATGATGAGTCTCAAATTATTGATTAGAATTCCTTGCAGGTGGATTCAGATGGAAAGTTGGCCCTGGAGCCCATTCGCATACTAGCTCGACGGACATTGGATCTTCGAGGCCGAGAGCTGGACTAGGTTAGGGTCTAGTGGGACTATTATAATGAGGTCACAACCTCATGGGAGGATGCAGAACATATGAGAAATGAGTACCCTCACCTTTTTGATGAACTCCAGAATGAAGTTGATGCCTAGAGGGGGAGGATGTGAGGTCCTACCCTAACCATCTTTTCAAAGCTGATACTTTTATATTTTGTTTATTAGGATGATACATTATCTTTGATATATTGACTTATTGGACAAGGTTTTCATAGTATAGATACTATGTGATGACACTATTTTGATGATGTTTGGATATATTATTATATGCTTATAATTTTAGACCTTGATGACATGTTTTAACAAGTTTTTCATTCCATGTTACTGAAATTTCAATTAGGTCATGGGTAAAAGCACAATAATCTATCACCCCTAAGGCTAACTCTGGGTGCTCATTCGCGTTATAATTGGCCGAGTCCCACACAACCGAGTTTACATGGGCGCCACGTGATGCTGAGTGGCGCCTACGTGGCTTGGGAGAATCGACCGAGAGCTACTTGGATGACTATGCACTACATTTAAAAAACCCAAAAACAACCCGCTAGCCCCTCATTTGCACATTGAGGGGCTAAGATTGAGGGTGTGGAGCTGAGCAAAAATACTCGGCCGAGTTTGAGGTAGGGCCCTTTTAAAAAAATAAAAATTGTTTTACTGTATTTAAACATATATGTAAAATGAATTTTTTTTATTTAGCATTGTAATGTCATGGTTTTTTTCTTCATTTTCTAGAAATAAATTTTTTTAGGTCATGTAATTGATGTTATTTAAACATTTAAAGACAAACCCAAACTTAAACGCAAACTCAAACTTACACATAATTTACCCAAAATTTTGAAACATAAACGCAAACCCAAATCCAAAATTATGAAACATTTAAACGTAAACTTAAAAGCCTAAAATCATATAATTTAACCAAAACGTAAACTAGAAGCATAACTTTTGTTTCATGAATCTAATTAGTCTTTAGTCATTCGAAGCAATCATTACAGGGAATTAATTTAGGATACATGACTATATTTATTACTTGAGAATGTGCCACAAAATCTTTTTGTCACAACTTGATCATTCTAGAAATTTTCATTACTTACACAACTTTCAAAATTAGTACATAACAAAACCCTAAGTCTTGTACGTACTAGGTTACATAAATTAATTTGTATATATTAAAATCTTAAAATCACTTAAAAGTTATGTACATGTGGAATATTTTTTTGATGTATTTATGCTTAAGGGGATGTCATGAATATTTTTGTTCAGAT
>MU226606.1:10142499-10191662 GCA_018584345.1 Thuja plicata
GTCTCTTTCTTCGGTCTATATTATTGACAGAATGTTTTACATTGCATTAGCTCATCAAATCTGGGGATTTGAAAGAATTTAATAGAATATTTTCATGACAATGTATATTATTTAAGTTGACGTTGCATGAATTTATCTACTTTGCGCACTTGTATACTATGAAGATGGCGATAAAGAATCATCTCCTACCATGGCCATGCTTCTTTATCGCCGTCCTCATAGTCTACAAGTGCGCGAAGTAGATAAATTCGTGCAATGTCAACTTAAATAATATACATTGTCATGAAAATATTCTATTAAATTCTTTCAAATCCCCGGATTTGATGAGCTAATGAAAGGTAAAACATTCTGTCAATAATATAGACCGAAGAAAGAGAGAGCCTATGATGGTCTCTTGAGTTGTTTTATCTTTAATGTGCATATCCGTCAGTTTTTTGACATTTCATAATTAATTTCCGATAGCAGTGCTATGCCTTCGATAGATAAAATGTCAGAGAATCATAATTTATGACAATTCTTCCGACAGTAATGCTATACGTTCGACAGGGCAACCTGTCGAAGAAATGCTGCACGACTGTGGCTATTCTGACAGTTAAAGTGTCAGAAATAGAAATTTTTTGATAGAAAATTCGACAGTAATGCTATATATCTGATAGGTATATCTATCAGAATTAGGTGGAAACTGTCGGTATGCCAATAGTTATAATGTCGAAAAGGATATGTTTTCAACATTTATTTCTGACAGAGATTGTATATTTCTGATAGGTCATGGTGTCAGAATGCCGATGGATGAACCGCAGGAAATGCCATAATGAAGCTATTATCATGTGCAAGTTTCCAACATGATGTGGTGTCAGTAAACTGATGGATGTGTCTTCTATCACAATTTCCTATGCAAAAATAGTGACGGACTCACGTGTCGAAATACCGACATATGAGCATTGGAAATCCAACAAATGGCTGTAAAAATTTGTCCTCAAATGTACTAGTGTATATGTGTGTGTGTGTGTGTGTGTGTGTTACTATGATGCATAAATGTTGTACCTGCAAGAATGCTGTAGACAACCACTCAATAACTTATTATATCATTGGTTAGTGAGATCAATTCATTGAAATCAATATAAAACCACATGAAATCAAATTATTGCTTCCTAGTCATGAAGATTGTAATCTAATTGAATTTGGTCTCAAAATTTAGCATATTAGATCATAAAATTGACCATCATGAAATGGAAGATTCAATTGAAAATGCCTAAAATGAATCAAAACATGTTCAATTATGCATTATTTGGATCAAATACATGAAATTGAACTAGATTAGCTTGCTAAATATGAACTAGATTAATTCTAGAATGAAATTGTCATTATTTCTATGCTTAAATTCACTATGATTCTATATGAAATGAGCTAGAAAGGCTTCATCATATAGAATTTTCTTGGAGGGTAAAGGCTTCAAATTCAAATTTGAATTTGATGGTTGAGATGCATCCATGAGGGATGGCTGAGATGTAAGCTTGGTTGATCCATGTGATCACCTTTCATTGGTTAGAGGTTTGACTTTTGAGGCATGTTGAAGGAATATTAATAACTTGAATTAATTAATTCCTTTTAATTAATTTCCTTAGCCATGTATTTAAAATTTTGATTTGATTTAATGCCTTTTTATGAATGCCTCTTAATGAGTGATCTTGGATTGTTGATTTTTGATGAATTATATATTTAAACCGATCTAGTTTAATTATATAATTATGATTAATTTTGAATTGGAATTCTTGATTAGGACATCGAGGACTTGATTTAGATTAGGGCTTATGAGTTTATCAGACCATTTTTAGGTGATTACATTTACCCCTCTTTGAATTGACATGCGATCAGCATCTTGATTCAAATAAAATCTTGTTGTTGACTAGCAATCGAATAGTTGGATATGAAGAGATGCAGCTACTGTCGATTAGAAATCAATTCCAAACTTGATCAAACAAAAAGCAATTGAATTTGATGGAGATTCTTGAATGTTTGATGAGACCAATGTAGCGATTAGGAGATCAATTTGATGTGGTGCAATGAAATTGATGTCCATGATTTGTGATGTCAGATGATAGATTAAGACTAGAATAATCAATTTGATGTGAAGCGATGAAATTGATTACCTGTCTGGTTGTTGAGGATAATAACACCTAATAAATTTGATGTGAAGCAATGAAACTTATTACTGTTACATCGATGTCTAAAATCTTGATCTGATACTCAGTTTGATGTGATGCAATGAAAATGATATCTCCAAGACATGACTCAGAAAGATTGACCAAAAAACATGTTTGATGTGATACAATGAAACTTATTTCTAGAGAAGATTTGAACAAAATGATCAATTTGATGTGAAACATTAAAACTGATAACTGTTTGATATTTTGATTGTTTTAAATGAAGAAACTATCAATTTGATGCGGTGTGTTGAAATTGATATCTTCACTGATGTTTACAACTTGAATTTTGATAAGAGCGAGCAATTTGATATGAAGCAATAAAATCACTCATTCCAAGATATGATAATTTCAATTTGATATAATGTCTGATGAAGATTCCCCCAACTATTGGAAATTCTATTTACCTGACCAATTGCTGAGTTAAGTTAGAATTTGACAATGCCCTAGTTGTTGAAAAGATTCTGTAGTAGGATCACTTGATTAAAATGATTGATGATGCCCCCTTGGAATCAAAATGGACATGAGATTGGCTTGATTTCCAGATAAAAACATCTTTATGAGAATGATAAGCTTGGAATGGAGATTTTGATTCCAATAGAAAAGATAGCGGCAAGAACCACCAAGAAACTACTTCTCATTTGGTCAAAATTGAACTCTGTAGGATGAAGTTATAACAAAAAAAGTGCAATGAATGAGCAATAGTATGGGTTAAAAGATTGAAATTAATTACCCCAAAAAATGAAATTAAATAGGGTAAAATTTAAAAAATTACTATTCATTTTTACTATTCATAGTGAGAGAATTGCAGAGATCAAAGAGAGAATTTGTCAATCCCTTGCATAATCATCGATTCAAGACCGTCCGACGACACCAACGACCTGCCCACTACCCTATAGTGGTATGTCATCGAAATCCTGCTTTCAATTTTGCAATTAATGCTTGTTTTTGCAAATTTCTTGTGTTTTTTGTAAAATTTCATTTCCGGTTTGTAGAATAGCATTTACAGTTTGTTTCAGCATTTTTTTGTTTATTAAGTATCGCATTCCGTTTATGAAATATCATTTCTGGTTACCTATCATTTCTGGTCTTTAAAATGTCATTTCCTGTCTAAGAAACATCGTTTCCAAGATGAAGTATCATTTCTCAAGATTTAACCATTGTTTCTAGTTAAATGTCATCTGCAGTCCCTAGAATATCATTTTTGGGACAATGATATGAAAATGTAGGGTTTAAGTCCCAAAATTTGTAAAATTTGAAGGCCTTGACCAATATGAACTTGTTAGAGTAGCTATCTGCTGAGTGTACCCTGATTTTTCATTCCTTTTTGCCCCAAGTTTGATTTTTCAATGTTGTTACCTTTGTAGGTTGATAGAGGTACTTTACAGACACAAGCACCGTATCCTCGAGTGTTTTCCTTGATTCTACGATTATCTGTCAAGGATCGGAGAGACATTATCCACTGTGGACTGGGATTTCTATTAGATATGCCTGAGTATAGGGTAAACCAAGGTTTACTGACTACTTTGATAGAGAGGTGGAATTACGAGTATAACACCTTTCACCTTCTGACTGACGAGATCATTCTGATACTAGAGGATGTATGGAGGATTCTCCGCATACCAGTTATGGGAGAGTTTCCCTATTATGATTGGACTGGCTTAGCTTGCATAGATGATTTTGTTAGATTATTTTGAGATCCTTTGATTTTAGAGCACCACATTACTTGGGAGCGATTAGAGAGACATGGTCTTGTGCTACCAGGCATGCTAGCAGGACTGATTGGCATATTTCTTGTTCTTGATAGGAGTGCACAGAGATTTTCTGTTGGATGGGGTAGATTAATTGAGGATTTACTATAGATTCCTCACCATTTAGCCTAGGGTACCTCTCTCCTGGCTCACTTATACCATGATATGAATCAGGTGGTCTATTGGCACTATATATCATTTTTTGTTGGTCTGATAGTGTTACAAATATGGGCATTTGAGCATATCCTAGTCACACATCTTATGCTAGCTAGATCTCATCAGCCAGGTTCCCCCTATGTATATATGTATGATGGAGATATGGTACAGCCCCACCTGGGAAATTTGGAGTACTGGGGACAAGAACTAGATGATATTACGGTTGTGATCTAGCGACCATACTTAGACTACAAGGATTGCAGTCATGATAAGTGAGAGATGCCTTTTGTTTGCACTGAGCATTCCCTGATTGGATGCACTCCTTACATTGTTGAGAGATTCATGGTGACATGTGTCTTACGCCAGTATGGTATGGAAGAATTGATGCCCCAGGGCATGGCAACTTATGCTCGAACACGAGATAAGGAGACATAGTGGGGCCCTAGATTGAGATATGAGACCGCCTATATTGAGCATCAATGGTTAGTACCTATGCGATGGGATCTTTCTCCTCATATCATATATGCTGGGATGACTCCCAATTTTTTAGCATACTTTGTGCAATATCCATTTCCATATTTCACCTCTCCTTATGAGGCAGTGCTAGTGATGGTAGATGAGGTTGAT
Source organism: Thuja plicata (assembly GCA_018584345.1). Classification (NCBI taxonomy): domain Eukaryota; kingdom Viridiplantae; phylum Streptophyta; class Pinopsida; order Cupressales; family Cupressaceae; genus Thuja; species Thuja plicata. The sequence goes on from MU226606.1 coordinate 10,147,238, forward strand.
GATGGTGGTGATGATGATAGAGGTGGTGGAGCCATCATGGTTACTTATCATAGATACTATAGAAGTAGTGATGAGAGTGGTGGTAGGGGTCATGGTGGTTAGCCTAGATAGGTCAGATTTTAGGTTAGAGGACTCACATAGCTAGTGGCTATTTAGGCACCATCTTCCTCACAGATTCCTCCTACAATACAGGTTCCTTCTACATAGGTTCCTTCTTCTTTATAGGTTCCTTCCACACATGTTCCTTCTGCATAGGTACCGGCTTCAGGACATATGTCTTCTTCTACTGTGTTACGACATCTGCATAGCTTCAACCCCAGGTGAGAATGGCGAGGACTACTAGCACATGGATTCATCTAGGTGTTCAGATTGGATCTCAAAAAGATACCCCACCTCTAAAGTCGAGTATAGGATAGACAAGGCCCATAGGTGTATAGGTACCAGGTACTAGGCTGATAGGTGTACCACTATAGGGTATAGGTGATGCGATACTAATTACACAGATTCATAGAGAGAGATCTCAGTTACAGACCAGGATAGCAGTATTACATGCTTAGTTAGCCGACAAAGATAGATCATTGGCTATTGCACAGAGAGATTCCACCTTGCAGCACATCAGAGCATCTTATTATTAGGCCGCATACTTTTTAGAAGTACTAGATCCCATGGCTAGAGTTAGACCCTTTTCACGAGCATCAACACAGTCAAAGGGTGTCAGATCTAGTAGATCCAATATTCCCCCACGAGGACCACCACCAGGGGATGATACAGGAAGTCAGTCATGATTTATTTGAAACTTTATCTATATTTTTGATGATGATGTATTGATATTTCTATAATGTAGCACCATTTTTCTCTGTTTGGACTATGTATCTCATGGACATTATTTGATATACAATGACTTTCTCATGGTTTTATTTCATTGTATCTTTGTCACTGACATGTTATGCTTTATGAGATGATTATGATTATGCTTTGAGAAATTTTTTGATTTCCTTATGCTATGGATGTAAATTTTTATGGATGCATTTGTTTTTATTTGTTTTTGTTGCATAGATATGATGTTAGGTTAATGATATGGATGCATATGTATGGATTTTAATGATAGTAAATGAAATACAATGAACATGATTATGCAAGTAATGAGTTTTATTTTAGTGACTAGAGATACTCAATCATAAGAGAAATGATATCTTGTTGAATGTTTTGAAGTTTTATTTTCCCTCTTTAAATGTATGTTATTACAACCTTTCACAACATCATTTCATAGAAAATCCATGAAAATCCTAGAATGAAATGCAACACTAGAATGCAAATGTAGCTTCCATTTTCATGTCTTTCATTTATTTCTTGTTTCATCATTGAGCTTTTTGTGGACCCAATTTTTGATACAACCAACACTGATATGCAAATAATCATGATAGTATGAATATCATCACTATTGGATACAAGTACATACAATTTGTTAGGAATAACAGTCCACAAGCACAACTGATAGGGGGGTGAATCAGTTGTGATACAAAATATTAAACTTTAAACTTTACAATGAAAATTTCAATAAAAATGATAACACAGTAAGTGCTAACACAATAACACAATACTTTCTATCAAGGAAACCCAGTTAAAGGTAAAACCCAAGTGGAAATTAGCACCCACAAAAATGTACTAAGAGTATACTATCCATGTTAAAATATTTAGCCCTGTTGGGAGCTTATTACAACATTACAGTACATGTTCCCTATTAAAGGATAGACTAGCCTTTGTAGGAGTATAGTGGAGTCCTAATCCTTTGGTGGTTTTTGAATACTCCATAAAGGGTATGTAGAACATACTTTAGTTTAGTCAGATCCTTCTATGATAAAGAGTTATGTCTGAAAAATCCTCTGGACAGGGCTATAAGAGATTCTAGGACAGTTAGTGTTAGGCTATCCATGGGTCTAGAGAACTAAATATATTGGTGTATTATAAAACCTTGGGGTCTAAAAAATGTGTACCATGCATTGGATTAGTTAGTTAAGGCCTCTAGTGAAGAGTTTCACTCTTAGGCTTGGTTTGGGGAAAGTGTCCCTAAAGGCAAATTTTTAGAGATTGGTGTTTTGGTTTGGGAAGCCAAGTTGAGAGTAGAAGAGTGATTTGGTCCCTTGAAAAAGTTTTTAGACACCCTAGTGAGATAAAGTTGGGATTGGAGTGCTTGAAAAAATAATCTGAGGTAGCTAACAAGATTTTGAGTCTACATAGGTCTTCCTGCAGTGCAATCTGCATCAGGTGGTATCAGAGAAAGATTAAGACCTTGGAAGAAGTGAAAGATGGGTGATAGGATAGAAGGCACTCTAGGAGAGGGAGTTCCCACCAGAATCACTAATGTAGAATTGGATAAAATTTCCAGGGAACAAGTAACCAAGAATAATAATACGGGAGAAGAAATTAGGAAGTTGAAGGACCTCCAAGCAGAGAAGGATGAGGGAGGAGATTCTGAAGAAGAAGAAGAAGAAGAAGAAGATATAGGGAAGGATGAAAGGAAGAATGTACCTATAGAAAAAACTTAGTTTCTTGAAGCTCTTGAGAGAGTTGGAAGGAGAGATCAAAGATTAGACATTCCCATGTTTTATGGGAAAATGGATCCAGAAGAATCTATGGATTGGATAGAAGCTTTGGAGAATTTCTTTGAATGTGAAAATGTCCCCTAAAATCAGAGGGTCAAGATGGAAAAATCCAAAATGAAAGGCCCTGCCTTAAGTTGGTAGAATTTTCTACAAAATGAAAGGAATGAGGAAGAAAAGAATCCTATCTCAACATGGAAAAGGATGTTGACAGATATCAAAAAAAGGTTTGTACCAGAGGACTATGAGATCACCCTCCATAAAAAGTTGCAAAATCTAAGACAAAAAGACCTTGATGTGAGTGGGTACACTGAAGAATTTCGTAGAGTGACCTTGAAGGCCAAAGTCCCTGAGAGTGAGAAACAAAAAATTGCAAGGTATCTCAATGGATTGAAGTATATCATTCAAGATGAAATGAGTTTACTCAACCTGAATCAATACATAAGTGCTTTCAAATGGCAGTGAAACTTGAAGAAAAGTAGAAGAGGAGAGGAGAACAAAACAATAGAGGTAGAGGGAGTAGTTTCAGAGGAAGAGGTACGTTCAATGGCAGAGGTCCATTCCAAAGAAGGCAAGGAGAGTTTAATAACTAGGAGTCAAAAGGAGAGCACAGTAATAGAGGCAACTTCAGAGGTAGGAGATCAAATAGCAGAGGGAGATTTGGTGGAAGAGGACCTAGTGTCTTCACTGGGAAATGTTTTACTTGCAATATTATTGGACACCAGTCCTAAGAGGAATGGTACAAGAAGACAAGGAGGGGATAGAAGAGTACAACTCACCCAAGAAGATGATAGTCAAAGTGTGTCCTCTTACCAATCTGCAACTTCAAGGCCTACAAATCCAGAACAAGGAGAATGCATCATAATGCAAAGGACACTCCTAAGAGTACCTACTATTATAGAACCACCTTAGAGGAAGTCACTATTCATAGTAAGATGCAAGGTGAATAAAAAGGTATGTAAAGTTATAGTTGACTTTGTATCCATTGATAATATTGCATCTAGGGAGTTAGTTAATAAGTTAAAGCTACATGTAATCCTTCACCCTTTCCCTTACAAAGCTTCTCGGTTGACAAAAGAGAAACAAACCATCATCAATGAACAAGTATGGGTAGATTTTAAGATAGGGGAGTACATAGACAAATTTCTATGTGATATCACAGAGATGCATGCATGTCATTTGTTATTAGGAAGACCTTGGAAATTTTATTTAGATGCCAAACATGATGGAAATTCTAATGTGTATACCCTAGTTAAGGATGGTGTTGAGTATGTGATGAATCCACTCCTTGACTATGAGAAAGAAAAACATGTTACTAGTAGTGTCTTGCATGTAGGAGAAAAAGAATTCATGAAGATGCCAAAAGAAAAGGATACACCTTGTTATGCATTATTAGTAAGGCCTAAAAGACACCATTGAAAGAGCCAAAGGTCAAGGCCCCCACTAGAGATGAAGGCCCTAAAGAGGTCAAAGCATTGTTAGACTAGTATAAGGGTATCATAGCTTAAAGTATACCAGAGTTCTTTCCACCTAAAAGAGAAGTGAGTCACTTCATAGACTTCATACCAGCTACCACCTTCCAAACAAAGCAACATACAAGATTACCCCTGAATAGAATCAAGAGATAGCAAGAAGATTGAAGAATTGTTGTCAAAAGGTCTCATTAGGAAAAGCATGAGTCCTTGTGCAGTCCTTGCAGTCCTAGCACCCAAGAAAGAAGGCACATGGAGACTATGTACGAATTCTAGGGAAATCAATAGGATAACCATCAGATATAGGTTTCCTATGCTTAGAATAGAGGATTTGATGGACTGTTTAGGGGGTGCAAGCTATTAATCCAAGATAGATTTCAAGAGTGGTTACCATTAGATTAGGATTAGAGGTGGAGATGAATGGAAGACAACATTTAGGACCATAGAATGCCTCTATGAATGGCTTGTGATGCCTTTTTGTATCTCAAATTCACCAAGCACCTTTATGAGACTAATGAATGAAGTATATAAGCCTTTTCTAAATAAATTTTTTGTTGTATATCTTGATGATGTTCTAATCTTTAGCAGGAGTAGAGAAGAGCACCTCAAGCATTTGGACATGGTGATGAGGAAACTCCATGAGGAACAATTTAAAATAAATATAGAGAAGTGTGTATTCCTTTAAGAATAACTTGTGTTCTTAGGTTTTGTGATCTCCAAGAATAGTCTCAAGATGGATCTTTCCAAAGTTGAAGCCATCCTCAATTGGCCACCTCCTACTACTCCTTCAGAGGTAAAAATTTTCCATGGTTGTGTATCTTTTATAGGAAATTCATCAAAATTTTTAGTGGCATATGTGCTCCCATTATCAACACCATTAAAGGTGGAAGAAAATGCATATTTACATGGACTAATTAAGCTCATGAGTCCTTTGAGTTGTTGAAGAAAAAGATTGCAGAGAAACCTATCTTAGTCCTACCAAATTTTCACATGGTGTTTATAGTGGAATGTGATGCAAGAAATAAAGGCATCTAGGGAGTCTTGAGCCAAGAAGGGAGGCCAGTTGCCTCTTTGAGTGAGAAACTCAATGAAGATAAGAAAAAATACTCAACCCACGATCTTGAAATGTATGTAATGGTTCAGTCACTTAGGAAATGGAGGCATTATTTGTTACCCAATGAATTTGTAGCCTTTACTGATAATCATGCACTTAGCTTTCTGAATAGACAGGAGAAACTTAATCACATACATGTTAAATGGATGGAATTATTGCAGTCCTATACATTTTCTATCAAGCATAAGAAAGGGATTGTGAACAAAGTAGCTGATGCTCTTAGTAGAAGCCACTTAACCATTCAAACCATTCAATTGGAGAGTGTTGGATTTCATGCCATGAACAATATGTATGCTATGGAGGAGGATTTCAAAGAGGCTTACCAAATTTGCACTGAGATGATAGACATATACCACACTGATTTCTCAGAATTTCTTGTGGAGGATGGTTAAATTTTCCAAGGTAGTTTATTGTGTGTCCCAAAAGGATCCTTGAGGGAAAAAATTATCAAAGAAAAGCATTGTGGAAGATTAGCTAGTCACTTTGGGGTGGATAAAATACTGGAACTTGTTAGAAGGTTTTATTACTGGCCCAAGTTGCAGACAGATGTCAGGAGCTTTGTGGAAATTTGTTTAGTTTGTCAACAAGCCAAAGGGCACACCTCCAATGCAGGGTTGTACACTCCTTTACCCATCCCTTCAAAACCTTGGGATTTAGTAAGTATGGAATTTGTCCTAGGTCTTCCAAAGACCAAATCTAGATTTGACAATATTTATGTTGTAGTAGAAAGTTTTTCTAAAATATCACACTTCATTCCTTGTAGAAAAACTCATGATGCATCTCACATAGTAGGGTTATTCTTTAGAGAGGTTGTAAGACTTCATGGACTGCCACTGTTAATCATATCAGATAGGGATCCTAAGTTTTTAGTACATTTTTGGAGAGCACTATGGAATAAACTAGGGACCACTGTTTCATTGTCATCTGCATATCACCCATAGTCTGATGATCAGATAGAGGTTATAAATAGGTCCCTTGGAAACCTTTTGAGATGCCTTACCCAAGAACATGGAGCTACTTGGGATGCTATCATAGAACAAGCATAATTCTCATTCAATGATTTAGTTAATAGGAGTAGTGGTTTGACTCCATTCCAAATTGTATATGGTACTCACCCTAGAGGGGTATTGGAACTCAGAGACATCAAAGACATGGACAAAATAAGTGCCCTAGAAAAAGACTTTTCTGAAGTAATGAAGAACATCCATGAACAAGTGCAGACCAAACTAGAGTATAACACTAGGAAGTATAAGGAACATGCAGACAAAAAGAGGAGAGACTTACAGTTCAAAGTGGGAGATATGGTGATGATTCACCTCAAGAAAGAGAGACTACCCAAGGAGAAATATACAAATATTATGATGAAAAATCTTGGCCCTTTCAAGATTTTGAAGAAATGTGGAAATAATGCCTACAAGATTGATCTACCTTCTATCATTGGTTTGTCTCCTATTTTTAATATTGTAGATATTTATTCTTATAAAGGTGTTGTTAGTAGTGATGATCTTTTAGGTACTTCAGAGCCTCCTACACTCCAACCACTCAAGGACATACCCCAAGAAACTCCTCCTGAGATTGAAAGCATTCTAGATAAGAGAGTGAACAAGAAGACTAGGAGGGCCACTTAATATGATTACTTAGTCAAATGGAACAATCAACCCATTGAATATGCTACCTGAATGACACCTGAAGACATTCAAAAAATAGGCTATACACTTGAAGACCTCCTAACTCAAGCAACTTGAGTTACTTTTTCCATCGGGAGTATGGTATAGGGAACCTCCCACAACCTCTATTTTGATGTTAGTTTGGTTGTAATAAGGTGTGAATCCTTTGGATCACCCTAGTGTGTGTTTGTGGGTCTATTTTGTAAGGCGAAGGACCCTAAGGTAAGTTATAAACCTTAAGGGTGCCTGAAACCATGTAAGACCAAGTCTAGTCTCTTTTAGCCATTTAGTCCTTAGGTTGAATTTTATGTTTTGAAGCCTTAGTATAGGTTATGGGAATGTTTTAGATCACTCATAAATCATTGGAGGTTGGTAGTTTTTCCATCTTGCTCAAAATTGCAACTTTGACAAATGTTACTAAAAAGTTGTATTTTTGCAAAATGTTGCATGAGAAACTTTTGCAAAATGTTGCTCAAGGAGTGAAAACTCAATTTGAAATGGCCACACCAACTTCTTGGAGCATCTATAATGCCAAGATGAGGGTATTTGATGTCCTTATGCCTTCTAGGAAAGTAAGAAGTCACTGTGTACGAAGCTTGATATTTAGAGAAGGAAATAGAAGAGTTTTCTGAGGCATTCTGTGTGTGTACGACCTAGTACGGATTCATTTGGTGAAACCACTTATATAGATTTTTGATTTTTTGAGTTATCTTACCATTCCAGTTGGTTTCATCCATTTTTATGAAGTTACATAGAAGTTAGAGTATTTTGTTTGGTCACTGTTTGAGAACCCTATTTCCTGGGTCTGGTCCAAAGATGTAACCCTAACTTAGGATTTATCTAGTGGATCTGCTCATCCACTTGGGAAGTACAATTTAGGGTCATGTATTTTAATATTTCAAAGGCTCAAAATCTCAATGTAGGTTCCATGAATTTTAAGACAAATCCCTAGGATAATTATCTCTATGTAATTAGCCTTCTTTATGGGTACAATCACATGCATGTGAGTTATATGGTTGGAAGGATCAAACCAATGGTGGATCTAGGTAGTTTTTTTATAGAGGGAACTATACAAGTCCTTGTTCTCATTCCGTAAACCCATCATAGACCACTTGTTTAGTTATCCAAGCCTAACCTAGCTAATTATGCCTATGAGCTTTGTAAGATTTTAGTGGTGCAGGAGTAGAGTGGAGTCCTAAGTCTTTGGGGGTTTTCAATAATCCATAAAGCCTATTTATAACCCACTTTATTTTAGTCAGATCCTTCTGTGATAAAGAGTTATGTCTGAAAAACCCTCTGGACAGGGCTGTTGGTACTCCTAAATTTGGCACAAATTTAGAGTGACCATGTTGAAATTTTCAGATAAGCTAGGTGAGTACCCTTGAAAAATTTGTGTGAGAAGGCTTAGTTAGAATGCTTGAAAAAGATACCCTGGTGATTTTCATTAGATATTATTTGGGAAGAAGCTTTAGTACCTTTCTTTTAACATTTACACTGGGTTCCAACTCCTAAATTCCAAATCTGACATGTTTAAGGAGTACTCATTTTAAGGTGGTTAGATAAATCTGCATTTTCTCCTAAGTGTCATTTTGCTGTCTGGGGCTTACTTTGCTTCTGATTATCTTACACCCTATTGAGTTTCATAAGTCACTACTTTGGGGATGTGTTACATACATGTCAGAGAACTTATGTTTTTGATCTTAGGTCATTATCAATCCATTTGATAAGTTTCCATGTTCCCCAAAGTTGGTTGCTCAGAACTGTTTGCATTTTTGTTCTGCTCAGAAATCTGAATTGCCCAGTTTGATAGGTTATAAATTTTGACCAGTTGATTCAATTGAGAATGTTCCTTTTGTACTATGTTATAGTGGTCACATACTTCATATTTTCCAATTTCCAGATCATGATGAATCCATTTGAGCAATTTGCTAGTCTGATTCTATTGGCACTTTGTTAAGTTTCCCAAAGTTATTGAATGCAGATTTCTGAATACCATACTTTGAAGGCCTGCATATTTGATCAGATGGATAGTTATGACATCATGGTGTATTCCCAGGTATTGTAAGCATGACAATGAACCAATATTTCTAGTTTCCATATCCCTATGAAATCAAATGATAAGTTTTTTAGAACCATTCCATTGGTGAATAATTCTGATTTCCTGAGTTTTCAAGTACAGAATTGCGAAGTTGTCCACTTTGAGGTCTTGAAAATGTGTACCCAGTTGAAAATTTTGAATAATTGAGTTGTCCCTTGTATTGAAAACATAAGAGTGTACTCACCTAAGGATTTACAGATTCTTTCCAATCCAGTTATTCACTTTGCCAGGGCCTTTCCATTTTTGATTTATTAAAAGTTTCACTGAAAATGCTGAATTCAGAATTAAATGACATACTTTGTGGTTTCCATGTTTTCACCCAGTTCGAGGTTAGACATAATTGAAAATTGATCTACATTTTAGACCTAGGGGTGAACTCATTTGAAGATTTCCAGATTTTGATCAATCTAGTTGATCACTTTACTTCGCTGTTTCCAAATTTAGTTTCTACTTTTTCAATGTGTTGAAATTCAGCAATGTGTTAAGCTGCTAACATTTGCAGATTGGTATCAGTTGAATAGTTTTTTTTCAGAGGAAGACAACTGGGGTTTTGTATTCTACACATGACATTCAATCTAGGTTCAGAGGTCAGGATTCTGAAGATTCATTTTAGTGATTTTGTGAACTCAGTATCAGAGGCAGTTTTTGCAGATTGACAGTGCAAAACAAAGTTAAATTTGCTGAATGGTCATTTTGTAAGAGTGATAAATTTTTGTCTAAAAGATGTTTTTAGGAACCAATTAGGGCATCATGCTTATTACGTATGAATGTACTATCTGAATTGATGGAAAAGTTTCAGAATGTGATTTAGTCATTTTGCAATGACCGATCCAAAGGAGATTTGTGGTGTTTCAACATTTGCATTTGCATAATATTCTGGAAGTGCTAGGTTTGATTATTTACAGCTTGTACCTAAAGACGAATGTGGTGAATCCCTCTTGCATGCATATTTAGTATGGATGATTGAATTACTTTTCCAAGTAATGGCCCTTCAAAAACCAATCCAGTATTGTTCTGATTGACACTTCAGGCAGGGTTTGCAAATTCTCAATTGTAGAATACTTGAAATCACCCACTTTGCATGTTATTATCTTGAAGCCCGAATCTTTTCAGACTAGTCTGGTTGATGAAAGTTGTTCAGATGTTGGAGAAGGGTTTGTCTTCTATTTCCCATGCTTGCAAGATGTTGTTTTATCAGTTTTCAGAGCTCATTCTTAGGGCCAGTTACTATTTATGAAATCAGTTTACACAAGTGTGGAAGATTGATTTCTTGTACCAATCGAATGTTTTGTGATCTAGTTGGTTATGTTGGGATGATTTGAGGATGAAAATGGTTTTCAAAAGTAGCAATGCTCGAACTATGTAGCAATATTTATTAAAGTTCAATAGTCATCTTATGTGATTAAAGTGACCACTCGGTGCATTAGAGGCTGCCAAGCATGATTTGAAACCAAAATATTGCCAAATTAAATGTAATGTTTATACAGTATGAAGGGGATTACAATGACATTAAAAGATATAAAACATTCAAAATCAAACAAATACATGATTGAAAGCTTGCACTGGAATGTAGAGAATGAGGAAGTCTTGAACATCAAAAAACATACAAGTTGCGAATTACATGAAGATCAAATGTTTGTGCAATGTATTGTCATGGAGCCATGGCCAAATACAGTATAAGAGACTGTTAAAACTTTAAAATAATGGAGGCTAGAGGCATGTTTCAACATTTCTAGAGGTTGCATTGGATATTGTTGAGGAGTCAAAACTTCACTGCAAATGCTATGCAAATCCAGTGTGCAAATTGCAGATGTGCTTGAAAACTCACACCATAAGCAAATTCATTGCCAAGACCAAAACAATGTTTGCGCTAATTGTTGAAGGAGAAAAAGGAAATGTTTTAAAAAAAAAGCAATTAGTATTGCATTGGAGGCTACGCATTACCCAATCAATAAGAAGCACAACAATGAAAGTAGGATGTTGAAAACATTAAAAACATTAAAGTGAATGCAAATGTTGGAGAGCATGCAGGTAGAAGTCCACACTGAAGAAGAGGGAAGCTGTGTAATATTTAAAAGGGGATTTCCAATGCCAGACATCAAGAGGAAAATGCGCAGCATATTAGAGGGGTTAAAAACAAAAATAGTTTGCAGTTTATTGATGCACAAACACCATGTAATCCTGCGTAGATGTCCAGAATGGAGATGAAGTTTGATGTTTAAGTTTTTCAAATACAAAATGTGAAACCATGGAGGGGGGAACCCAGGCTACTGGAAGCATATTCCAATATTAGACAGCAAGGAAGGTTAGCCATTAGTGAGCAACACTTTGTGAAGCTCAGAAATCTTTAAAATGTGAAAATGAAATGTCCCACATTGCTTATGCGGGGCCATTTTTTATGTTTATATACAACATCGCTAACTTCATAAGCGAATAAGAGAGCCTAGAGGCTATTGGTGGGCCCTCTTGGCTAGGATTTGCAACCGAGGTGGGCCCCATAAATTTTGGGCGCCCAAATTTGAAAATGACTTAAAATCCTAACAAATTTATCCCACATGCATCTTGGAGTGGAATTCCGAAATTTTTATAAGCACCACTGCAAACATATGAATTTGAAGAAAGATTAGGAGGCTCTCCATGCATGCACCCAATCATCTGATGCCTTAGTTTTCATGCCAAGAATTTGAAGTTAAGTAAATTTTGACGAAAGTGACATGTGGCATCCAGTCAGGTAGTCACCAGAAGATAGCTGCCAAGGGAGATAATCGGTGAGATTTGGTGATTGACCGCTAGCAGTTAGTCATGAGGTCACCAGATGGAGGAGATAACCACTATGACTAGAGTTAACTGCCAATCGCATAGTCGCTAGACATAAAATGTTAAGGTGAAAGGTTCTGGAGACAGTGAGATTAAGGCAGTCGCGTGGTCTCTAGATGAGGATAAACTACCAGATGTTAGTCGCCTGGTCGCCGAAGGTTGATGGATGAGTTAAAAATATTTAGAGACAAGGAGACTAAAGGCAATCGCATGGTCACTAGTTGAAGATGTTAAGTGGAAATTGATTCAGAGACTATGAGACTAATGCTAGTCTCCATGTCTCCAAATCAGACCATGGTTAGGCAAAAAGTTCAGAGACTTGGAGACAAAGAGGAAAAGGTGAACCTAGGGTTAAAGCATAGTTAAAGAGAAGTTTAGAGCAGCCAGTCCACATATGCCACATGTCAATTTCTAGTGAAGTCTGGTAAAAAATGCAAAAAATTGAGAGTTTCAAAGACATTGAAATGTGCACAGGATAAATTTTTAATCTTTTATTGCAAATTCTTGTCAAAAATGCATTCTGGGAGATTTTTTTCAATAACAGATAAGATCATATTTTCACAAAATGACAGTCAGATTTGCATAAGATAAGGTCATATTTTGAAGGGGCAAATGAAATCAGATCTGCACAGAAGAGTAAGACAAAATGCACATATATTTTATTTGCAAAATCAGATTTATTGGAGCTTTCCCGAAGGTTTTTTGAGCAGAGAGTATGATCACATTTCAAAGATATTTTGTAGAAGGATGATCAGATTGAAAAGAGACTTTTCAGTGGAAGAATAAAGGAGATTTATAGAGGATAAGTTCAGATTATGAACAGACAAATGGATTCAGATATAGACAAAATAAATCAGATTTTGTAAACTTTGGAAGCAAGTAAGATCATATATTTGAAAAGACAGTTTCAAAATCAGATTTTGAAGGCCACCGATGGAGTTCAGATCTTTGCTAAAGAAAGATAGAATGAGAAGATTAGATTTTCAGAAAGGGGACAGGTGTGAATTACTCTAAAATATTAGGGTTTCTTAGGTTCTATTTATTGTCTTCCTTTTTCTATTTTGAGGGTTCTGATTTAGGTTCTTGGTCTGGTTCCTGTGGAGGTTCCTGGTCTTGTTCTTGTTCCTGTCTTTGCTTAGTTCAATACAAGTTACCATTGGTTTGAAGATTTCTATTGTAAATCATACTTCTTTTTCATGTTTAGTTCTTGAGTTTACTGTTTGGATATTTCAAAACAATCTAGATTAATGAGAATATAGTGCAATTCCTACTCATTGCTGTCTTGTCTCTTTTGATTGTGTTTATGCTCTAGTATAGTTCATTTGTAAGGCATCTAAAATAAACCTACTACAATGTAGTGTGTCTAATTGTTTGAGTCTTTCTCAAGGAGAGAGCTAAATTTCATGAATGGTTTCAAAGAGCAGGACATAGTTGTGAATATTTGATGAAGAAGTATTGAGTTGAGTAGATTGTTTGTAAGGCAGCCAATCTAGATTGTATGAAGTTTGTAAGGCATTCTTCAGTATTGCATTAGTTTATTATTGTTGACATATGTTTTCATTGACTCTTTTCCCAAGGAATAGGCACTGATCTAGAGTTTGCTGAACAAGTGTTTTCTCCATTAAGTCATACACAAATTAATCAATTTCATCTAGTTTTTAGAACAAATGAGCTGAACTCATTAAGGACTCATATCAGCAGGATAGTGTCCATTTTAGTGATTCCTTAGAGAGTGAATCAATTAGGTTACCCCTCCTAAAATCAAAAGGAAGAAGGATGAAATTCCTTGTCTCATTGGTTCATGTTATCAAAACCATAGTCTGGCTTATAATACTCTGTTTCAGATCAATCATTGCAATCTCTAAAGTATTCTATATGTTGTTACAGTGAGGTTTTAGGTGCATAGCCAGTGAATGAAATAATCCACCAAATACATAGGCTGAAGTATCAGTAATCTTTAATAGGTAATACCTGCCTGAGTCTGTGGAGCTCAAAAATGAAGGAGGTGATAATAGGTATCCGCAGTGTTATCAAATACCTCAGCAATTAGGCTTTCTCTTTCCTAAAAGAGGTTGCATTCAAGTATATAAGGTATACTATGATCATTAGGTAGGTGTTGCAAGAAAAAGTGCTAACAAATTGGCGACTCCGCTGGGGAATAAAAGTGATTAAGTCACTATAAGTAATTTATAGCCTTGCTTTGCTGAAATATCCCAGAGTCTGGTTATAGAGTTACTGTTTGCAAAGAAAATGTATTCCTCAAATTTTTGAAAAGTGAGTCAAGCCTGTGTCTGTCATTGCAAAGTGTCTGAAATTCCAAAGCTATTAAAGAAATATTTACACAATCTCACTACTAGTGAGTGGCAATTCTGAGCTCTGATTTGCACTAGTGTGCATGTTAAAGAAAGATTACAAAGAAGGTGAACTTACAGTGACAGTGATAGTAGATATTTTACATGTTTTGAAGCTGATTTAAAGGTGTTTTCAAAGCACACATTCTTGTAGAATCTCAAGTACATCCAGGTATTTCACAAAGTTTTGATAGTTTTCCTTATCAAGTGATTGTAGAACTAAAGCAAAAAGGGATAAAGGTGTAAAAGAAGTTTACATGTTTCAAGTTTTACTTGCATTTTTGCAAAATTTGAAGGAAATATGTAAGAGTGGCAGTTTGTAATCTTTTCAACTGCTAAGATGTCATATTCTTGTGATTGGAGGGGTATTAATTTGTTTGGGGTAATCAGTTTTGAAGGTATCCTAGGATACCCAAACCATATTCCATCAAGGGTTAGGGAATGTTTAACAAAGTTTACTGGTTGTGATGAACAGTCGGCTGAAGAACATTTAGAAAAATTTGCTGATTTGGTAGACAATCATAATATCTCACATGAGGATGTATTGATGAAACTTTTTGTAATATCCTTAGTTGATATTGCAAGAGACTGGTTTAAAGACCTACCTCATGGCTCAATAGAATCCATGGAAGCATTAGAGGCTTGTTTTATTAAAATATTTAGTGATTTTGAGCAGCTTAGCGATGTAGAGCAGTATGAGGATGAGGAGCACAGTGATGAACATGACATATCTGAATTAAAAGATCCTACATCAGAGTTTGATTTTATCAAAGCAGAGACAGATATGTTGAGGCGAAGGCTTCAAGAGAAGGTGGTGTTACTTTTACAAGAACACATGAGTAGAGAGGAAGGAGAATCACCGAGTGATTTTTACATAAGATTTGCTGATAAGCTAAAGGGCTACGGTATCATTTTTTGTCCTCAGGAGTATGTATGGGTCGAGTTATTTGTTCAAATTTGTTTTCCTCATACATGTAAGTTATCATTTGCTCAGAGGGAATATTTTTATCAGCAAGTTACAGAATGGATAAAGGGTTTAGAGGATGCTTCTTCTAAAGATATATATGATGTTGAAAATAATGATAATGAATCTGAAATTTCTGAGATTATTGAAGAATTTAGTGATAAGTTTGATAGTGAATCTGAATTTAATGATATTGAAAGTGATAAAGATGAATATATATTTAGTGACGATGAGGAGTCTATTTCCGGTGAAGATAGTGCTGACATTGATATTGTTAATGAGTTTTATGAGTAGCAAGATAATGAGAAAGATATATGCAGCCAGCAAGAAGACAACTATGATGTAGACATGAGTGTTTGTAGTGAGGATCTTACACAAGGTGATATGTTTTTAGAGGTTTCACTACAAGACTCCAACCAAGGAAAAATTTCTAGCATCATACAAAAAGACAATGAGGTAATGGATGTAAACGATGACAATGATTCACTGCATAGTGAAGAGATTTTAGAATTATTGTCTTGTGAATATCTCATATTTTCAAAGAATGAAAGACTTCAATTTTAGCATTTCATACATATTGATTTTGACAAGGAATATATATCAGATGCTCAGAGTTGTGATACTAATATTTCTAATTTTCCTTGCACTTCTTTTTCACAAGATTACAACAGGATTCAATTTGAATTTTCAGATAATGAGAGCATCAGTGTGTATTCAGATTCAAAAGATGAAGAGATTTCAGGTATGATATTGAGTACTAAATGGGATAGTGGTGTTGATTATGAATCTTCCTCTGATTCTAAATCTTCCATAAAATCATTTTATGATGAACTTTTAGTCACTCAACATATGCAGTTTCCAAATGTGTTTCTTGATATTCTCCCTCCCACCCACCAGCAAGTTAGTGAATTGTGCAAGGATAGAAATTTACATGAGAGCTCCTTAGGGATTTCTGATTTAGATATGCAAACCACTAACAAGTTGCAGGATCATTTCTCTTCTGAAGAGCAGAATATGGATTATGACATAAAATGGTCATGTTATGCTAAGGACAAAGCTGAAACTTGTTCTTTCTCTTTCACAAAGGTTCAAAATAACATGCATCAGATCCCTGTTGTTCATAATGATCCAAATTTTGATGTTTCTCAGATTGTTGTTCCGAATCCATTACAGAAAGGGCTGAATCATATTTTAAATGGTGAATGTTGTAAGGTTCAGTCTTCTTTCTCCTTTGATCTTCAAGTTATTAATGTGAATGAACCTAATGATCCTTGCCCAAGTAGTATGACAAAGTTTGAGTATCCCTCCTTTCAGTTGAATGGTGAGTTTTTCAGTTGTGGTTTACAAATGAAAGATGATAAATGTCACAGATATCAAAGTATGTTCTTATCTAATGAATGTGACATGTATATGCCACACATTTTTTATGATGACAATCTACCTAATATTTATAGAAGCTCATATGAAGAATATGTAGATTTTTTTTCATGTGATGAATTGATACAGGATGACAGTGGATTGGACCAGATAGATAGGAGTGGTACTGTTATCATATTCTTGAAACATGGGGCAGAGAGCTTTGTGTTTGATAGAGGTAAGAGTTGATCTCAGTTTTGGGGCTTCGGGCCTCTTGTAGATAGTGGACATATTGTACAGTTGCTTTCCCTTTTAGTTGTGTGTTTTCTTTCAGTTAGAGGTTTCCCCATTTTTTGAAAAGTTTTGAGAGGTGAAAGAGAAAGTGAAAGAGAAAAGGATAAAATCTGATTTGAAGTTTTGGGGTGGTCTGCTACTCCAGAGATCTGTGGTTCTTGGTATAAAATTACATTTAACCATCCTTAGTCAGATTCACTGTTGGTACTCCTAAATTTGGCACAAATTTGGAGTGACCATGTTGAAATTTTTAGATAAGCTAGGTGAGTACCCTTGAAAAATTTGTGTGAGAAGGCTTAGTTAGAATGCTTGAAAAAGATACCCTGGTGATTTTCATGAGATATTACTTGGGAAGAAGCTTCAGTACCTTTCTTTTAACATTTAAAATGGGTTCCAACTCCTAAATTCCAAATCTAACATGTTTAACGAGTACTCATTTTGAGGTGGTTAGATAAATCTGCATTTTCTCCTAAGTGTCATTTTGTTGTCTGGGGCCTACTTTGCTTCTGATTATCTTGCACCCTATTGAGTTTCATAAGTCACTGCTTTGGGGATGTGTTACATACATGTCAGAGAACTTATATTTTTGATCTTAGGTCATTATCAATCCATTTGATAAGTTTCCATGTTCCCCAAAGTTGGTTGCTCAGAACTGTTTGCATTTTTGTTCTGCTCAGAAATCTGAATTGCCCAGTTTGACAGGTTATAACTTTTGACCAGTTGATTAAATTGAGAAAGTTCTTTTTGTACTATGTGCCAGTGGTCACATACTTCATATTTTCCAATTTCCAGATCATGATGAATCCATTTGAGCAATTTGCCAGTCTGATTCTGTTGGCACTTTGTTAAGTTTCCCAAAGTTATTGAATGTAGATTTCTGAATACCATACTTTGAAGGCCTGCATCTTTGATCAGATGGATAGGTATGACATCATGGTGTGTTCCCATGTATTGTAAGCATGACAATGAACCAATATTTCTAGTTTTTAGATCCCTATGAAATCAGATGATAAGCTTTTTAGAACCATTCCATTGGTGAATAATTCTGATTTCCTGAGTTTTCAAGTACATAATTGCTAAGTTGTCCACTTTGAGGTGTTGAAAATGTGTACTCGGTTGAAAATTTTGGATAATTGAGTTGTCCCTTGTATTGAAAACATAAGAGTGTACTCACTTGAGGATTTACAAATTCTTTCCAATCCAATTATTCACTTTGCCAGGGCCTTTCCATTTCTGATTTATTAAAAGTTTCACTGAAAATGTTGAATTCAGAATTAAATGACATACTTTGTGGTTTCCCTATTTTCACCCAGTTCGAGGTCAAACATAATTGAAAACTTTCTACATTGTAGACCTAGGGGTGAACTCATTTGAAGATTTCCAGATTTTGATCAATCCAGTTGATCACTTTGCTTCGCTGTTTCCAAATTCAGTTTCTACTTTTTCAATGTGTTGAAATTCAGAAATGTGTTAAGATACTAACATTTGCAGATTGGAATCAGTTGAATAGTTTGTTTTCAGAGGAAGAAAAATGGGGTTTTGCATTCTAAACATGACATTGAATCCAGGTTCAGAGGTCAGGATTCTGAAGATTCATTTTAGTGATTTTGTGAACTTAGTATCAGAGGCAGTTTTTGCAGATTGACAGTGCAGAACAAAGTTAAATTTTCTGAATGGTCATTTTGCAAGAGTGATAATTTTTTTTCTCAAAGATGTTTTCAGGAACCAATTAGGGAATCATGATTATTACATATGAATGTACTATCTGACTTGATGGCGAAGTTTCAAAATGTGATTTAGTCATTTTGCAATGACCGATCCAAAGGAGATTTGTGGTGTTTCAATATTTACATTTGCATAATATTCTGGAAGTGCTAGGTTTGATTATTTACAGCTTGTACCTAAAGACAAATGTGGTGAAGCCCTCTTGCATGCATATTCATTATGGATGATTGAATTACTTTTCCAAGTAATGGCCCTTCAGAAACCAATCTAGTATTGTTCTGATTGACACTTCTAGCAGGGTTTGCAAATTCTCAATTGTAGAATACTTGAAATCACCCACTTTGCATGTTATTATCTGGAAGCCCGAATCTTTTCAGACTAGTCTGGTTGATGAAAGTTGTTTAGATGTTGGAGAAGGGTTTGTCTTCTATTTCCCATGCTTGCAAGATGTTGTTTTTTTAGTTTTCAGAGCTCATTCTTAGGGCCAGTTACTATTTATGAAATCAGTTTGCAGAAGTGTGAAAGATTGATTTCTTGTACCAATCAAATGTTTTGTGATCTAGTTGGTTATGTTGGGATGATTTGAGGATGAAAATGGTTTTAAGAAGTAGCAATGCTCAAACTATGTAGCATGATTTATTAAAGTTCAATAGTCATCTTATGTGATTAAAGTGACCACTCGGTGCATCAGAGGCTGCCAAGCATGATTTTGAAACCAAAATATTGCCAAATTAAGTGTAATGTTTATACAGTATGAAGGGGATTACAATGGCATTAAAAGATATAAAACATTCAAAATCAAAACAAATACATGATTGAAAGCTTGCACTGGAATGCAGAGAATGAGGAAGTCTTGAACATCAAAAAACATACAAGTTGCGAATTACATGAAGATCAAATGTTTGTGCAATGTATTGTCATGGAGCCATGGCCAAATATAGTATAAGAGACTGTTAAAACTTTAAAATAATGGAGGCTAGAGGCATGTTTCAATATTTCTAGAGGCTACGTTGGAAATTGTGGAGGAGTCAAAACTTCATTGCAAATGCTATGCAAATCCAGCGTGGAAATTGCAGATGTGCTTGAAAACTCACGCCATAAGCAAATTCATTGCCAAGCCCAAAACAATGTTTGCGCTAATTGTTGAAGGAGAAAAAGGAAATGTTTAAAAGAAAAATAAATTAGTATTGCATTGGAGGCTGCGCATTACCCAGTCTATAAGAAGCACAACAATGAAAGTAGGATGTTGAAAACATTAAAAACATTAAAGTGAATGCAAACATTGGAGAGCATGCAGGTAGAAGTCCACACTGAAGTAAGAGGGAAGCTGTGTAATATTTAAAAGGGGATTTCCAATGCCAGCCATCAAGAGGAAAATGTGCAGCATATTAGAGGGGTTACAAACAAAAATAGTTTGCAGTTTATTGATGCACAAACACCATGTAATCCTGTGCAGATGTCCAGAATGGAGATGAAGTTTGATGTTTAAGTTTTTCAAATGCAAAATGTGAAACCATGGAGTGGGGCGCCCAGCCTACTGGAAGCATATTCCAATATTAGATAGCAAGGAAGGTTAGCCATTAGTGAGCAGCACTCTGTGAAGCTCAGAAATCTTTAAAATGTGAAAATGAAATGTCCCACATTGCTTATGCGGGGTCATTTTTTATGTTTATATACAACAACACTAACTTAATATGTGAATAAGAGAGCCTAGAGGCTATTGGCTGGCCCTCTTTGTGGGGAGTTGCAATAGAGGTGGGCCCCATAAATTTTGGGCGCCCAAATTTGAAAATGACTTAAAAGCCTAACAAATTTATCCCACATGCATCCTGGAGTGGAATTTTGGAATGTTTATAAGCACCAATGCAAACATATGAATTTGAAGAAAGATGAGGAGGCTCTCCACACACGCACCCAGTCATCTGATGCCTCAGTTTTTGTGCCCAGAATTCAAAGATAAGTAAATTTTGACGAAAGTGACACGTGGCATCCAATTGGGTAGTCGCTAGAAGATAGCCGGTGAGATTTGGCGACTGACCGCTAGCAATTAGTGGCGAGTTTGCCAGATGGAGGAGATAACTGCCGCAACCAGAGTTAACCACTAGTCGCATAGTCACTAGACATAAAAAGTTAAGGTGAAAGGTTCTGGAGATAGTGAGATTAACGCAATCGCGTGGTCGCCAGATGAGGATAAACCACCAGATGCTAGTCGCCAGGTCATCGAAGGTTGATGGATGAGTTAAAAATATTTAGAGACAAGGAGACTAAAGGCAGTCGCATGGTCACTAGTTGAGGATGTTAAGTGGAAATTGATTCAGAGACTATGAGAGTGATGCTAGTCTCCATGTCTCCAAATCAGACCTTGGTTAGGCAAAAAGTTCAAAGACTTGGAGACAAAGAAGAAAAGGTGAACCCAGGGTTAAAGCACAGTTAAAGAGAAGTTTAGAGCAGCTAGTTCACATATGCCACATATCAATTTCTGGTGAAGTTTGGTCAAAAATGCAGAAAATTGAGAGTTTCAAAGACATTGAAATGTGCACAGGATAAATTTTTTATCTTTTATTGCAAATGCTTGTCAAAAATGCATTCTGGGAGATTTTTTGCAATGACAGATAAGATAAGATTTTCACAAAATGACAGTCAGATTTGCATAAGATAAGGTCATATTTTGAAGGGGCAAATGAAATCAGATCTGCACAAAAGAGTAAGACAAAATGCACATATATTTTATTTGCAAAATCAGATTTATTGGAGCTTTCCCGAAGGTTTTTTGAGCAGAGAGTATGATCATATTGCAAAGATATTTTGCAGAAGGATGATCAGATTGAAAAGAGACTTTTCAGTGGAAGAATAAAGGATATTTGCAGAGGATAAGTTCAGATTATGAACAGACAAATGGATTCAGATATAGACAAAATAAATCAGATTTTGTAAACTTTGGAAGCAAGGAAGATCATATATTTGAAAAGACAGTTTCAAAATCAGATTTCGGAGGCCACCGATGGAGTTCAGATCTTTGCTAAAGAAAGACAGAATGAGCAGATCAGATTTTCAGAAAGGGGATAGGTGTGAATTACTCTAAAATATTAGGGTTTCTTAGGTTCTATTTATTGTCTTCCTTTTTCTATTTTGAGGGTTCTGATTCAGGTTCCTGGTCTGGTTCGTGTGGAGGTTCATGTTCTTGTTCTTGTTCTTATCTATGCTTGGTTCAATACAAGTTACCATTGGTTTGAAGATTTCTATTGTAAAGCATACTTCTGTTTCATGTTTAGTTCTTGAGTTTACTGTCTGGATATTTCAAAACAATCTGGATTAATGAGAATACAATGCAGTTCCTACTCATTGTTGTCTTGTCTCTTTTGATTGTGTTTATGCTCTAGTATAGTTCATTTGTAAGGCATATGAAATATACCTACTACAAGGTAGTGTGTCTAATTTTTTGTGAGTCTTTCTCAAGGAGAGAGCTAAATTTCATGAATGGTTTAAGAGAGAAGGACATAGTTGTGAAGATTTGATGAAGAAGTATTGAGTTGAGTAGATTGTTTGTAAGGCATCCAATCTAGATTGTATGAATTTTGTAAGGCATTCTTTAGTATTGCATTAGTTTATTATTGTCGACATATGTTTTTATTGACTCTTTGCCCAAGGAATAGGCACTGATCTAGAGTTTGCTGAACAAGTGTTTTCTCCATTCAGTCATACACAAATTAATCAATTTCATCTAGTTTTTAGAACAAATGAGTTGAACTCATTAAGGACTCATATCAGCAGGATAGTGTCCATTTTAGTGATTCCTTAGAGAGTGAATCAATTAGGTTACCCCTCTTGAAATCAAAAGGAAGAAGGATGAAAGTCCTTGTCTCATTGGTTCATGTTATCAAAACCATAGCCTGGCTCATAATACTCTATTTCAGATCATTAATTTCAATCTCTAAAGTATTCTATAAGTTGTTATAGTGATGTTTTAGGTGCATAGCCAGTGAATGAAATAATCCACCAAATACATAGGCTGAAGTATCAGTAATCTTTAATAGGTAATACCTGCCTGAGCCTGTGGAGCTCAAAAATGAAGGAGGTGATAATAGGTATCCCCAGTGTTATCAAATACCTCAGCAATTAGCCTTTCTCTTGCCTAAAAGAGGTTGCATTCAAGTATATAAGGTATACTGTCATCATTAGGTAAGTGTTGCAAGAAAAAGTGCTAACAAGGGCTACATGAGATTCTAGGACAATTGGTGTTAATCTATCCTTGGGTCTAGAGAACTAAATATATTGGTGGATTCTCAACCCTTGGGGTCTAAAAATTGTGTAGCATCCATTGGATTGGTTATTTAACGCGTCTGGTGAAGAGTTTGACTCTTAGGCTTGGTTTAGGGAAAGTGTCCCTAAAGGAAAATTTGCAGAGATTGGTGTTTTGGTTTGGGAAGCCAAGTTGAGACTAGAAGAGTGATTTGGTCCCTTAAACAAGTTTTTAGACACCCTAGTGAGATAAATTTGGGATTGGAGTGCTTGAACAAATAGTCTGAGGTAGCTAAAAAGAGTTTGAGTCTACCTAGGTCTTCCTGCAGTGCACTCTGCATCAAAAAATGCTCCACCACTTGTACTCTTTCTATCATCCACATTACCTTCCCAATCAGCATCAATATAAGCCTGCAAAATAAATTCATATGATTTTTCATGCCACAATCCATATTTTATTGTTCCTTTCAAGAATCTGAAAATTCTTTTCACATCAGCAAGGTGTGTCTCTTTAGGATCTGCTTTATATCTTGCCACAATTCTAACTGCATTGGAAATATCTGGTCTAGTGTGAGATAGATATTGTAGACACCAATCATCAATCTATACTTTGTCTGAAAAACACTTTGAGTCTCATCATTACTAGTCAGCTTGTATCCAATCACCATGGGTGTCCCAATAGGTTTACAATCTTTCATTCCAAACTTTTTCAACATTTCCTTAAGATACTTGGTCTAAGATATAAAAATACAATTCTTACTCTGATTAATTTGCAAACCAAGAAAAAATTTCATTTCATCAATCATTGACATTTCAAATTCATTTTCCATTTCTTTAGAGAACTTACTCATCTTATAATTGCCTCCAAAAATGATATCATCAACGAAAAATTCTATGATTAAGATTCAATCGTCATCAGTTCTTAAATATAAATTATTGTCTGCATTACCTTTTCTGAAACCAAGATGAAGTAAGTACTTGTCCAGTCTTGCATACCATGCTCTCGGTGCGTGTTTCAGTCCATACAATGCTTTCTTCAACTTACAAACCATGTCTTCATCTTTTGTCAAAGGAAATCCATTAGGTTTCTCTATGTATACATCTTCTTCCAAATCTCCATTCAAGAATGCTGATTTCACATCCATCTGATATACTTTAAAGTCTTTATGTGCAATATAAGCAAGAAATAATCTCACGGCTTCTGGCCTAGAAACAATAGAAAATGTTTCTTCAAAGTCTATCCCTTCTTGTTGTGAGTAGCCTTTAAAAACTAGCCTAGCCTTATTTCTTACCACTTTTCCTTCCTCATCCATCTTTTTTCTAAAAATCCACTTAATTCCTATCACTTTTTTGTTCTTAGTTCTTGGAACCAATTCCCAAGTATTGTTTTTCTTTATCTGTTCAAGTTCTTCTTCCATAGATTTAGTCCAAGGTTCATCTCTACATGCTTCATCTGTAGCTTTTGGTTCAACTTGAGAAATCAAACAAATTTCATCTCTAACTCTAGATCTAGTCATCATACCTTTACTTGCATCACCAATAATTTGATCTTCAGGATGGTTCTTAACATACTTCGGAGTCTTAGAAGTCTTAGCAACCTCAATCAATTTATCTTCAATCTCATTATCAACCATCAAAGGTTCTTCAAGTTCAGAAAAAACCTCTTTTATCTCTGTAATCTAACCAGAGTCATATATTCTTTCCTGAATTTGAAAATTTTCATCTATCCTCAAATTGGTGCTTTCAATATAATTTCTTAATCTTAGATT
The DNA here is from genome assembly GCA_018584345.1 of Thuja plicata. Taxonomy (NCBI): domain Eukaryota; kingdom Viridiplantae; phylum Streptophyta; class Pinopsida; order Cupressales; family Cupressaceae; genus Thuja; species Thuja plicata. The sequence continues at coordinate 10,171,704 of MU226606.1, forward strand.
GAAACATTTAAATTCTATTCAAGGTGTACACAACAGTACCAACAACTTCCCTCTAATGAACATGTGATACATTTCCTTCCAGCATCATAGTTCTTGTAGCATCTAATATTGTTCTATTCCTTCACTCTACTATCCCATTCTATTGTGGTGTCCTAGGTGCAGATGTCTTTCTGTATATTCCATGCTCATCACAGTAGGTATTAAATAAATCTGATGTAAATTCACCACCCCTGTTTGATCTCAAACATTTTATCTTTAAACCAGCTTCATTCTCAACTTTTTCTTTAAATAACTTGAATTTTTCAAATGCTTTAGATTTCTCTCTCAAATATGTAACCCGCATCATTCTAGAATATTCATAAACAAAAAGTATAAAGTACCTTTCACCATAATAATATCTTTTTCTTGTAGGACCACACAGATCTATATGCACCAGATCCAACTTCCCTTTTGCTGAATAAGATTTTCTTTTAAAAATGCTTTTGGTCTGCTTCCCCATAACACATTCTCTACACAGTGTTAGATGGTTTCACAATCTTAGGTAGATATATTACAACATTATTCATACTTTCCTTCACAATTTTATCAAAGTTGACATGACAAAATCTTCTATGACATAGCCAACTATCATCAACCTTGACAATAAAACAAGAAGCTTCAAATATATTTAATTCAAATACATTACCTCTAGATTTAGTACCAGATGTGATCAAGTCTCCTAATTTACTTATGATAGAGCATTTCCCATCAATGAATTTCAATTGATAACCTCTGTCCACTAACTGCACAACACTGAACAGATACACTCAACATATTATTCTTAAGATCATCAACAAGTAATACATTGTTAGTATTAGTCTTTCCATCTAGAGAAATAGATCCAACTCCAATGATAATATTAGGAGTATTGTCACCAATTCTAAAAAACACCATCATCATATCTTTTCAGACTCACAAAATTATTTTTATCTGCAGTCATATGATGTGAACAACCACTATCTATAACCCATTCATATTTATTTTCAACACGGGATACTAAGGATTTTTCTTCATGTATAGGTTCATCATCCTTAGTATCAATAAATCCAATTTCATCATAGTCACCACCATCATCATCATATACGCCTTCACTAGCATAATAAAATTCCTTGTCTTTTGAATACTTAGATTTGTGAAACTTAGGTTTATGCTTTGGAACCCTTATATGACATCGAGATGAAAATGACCAATCTTGTTACATGAAAAACATTTCAAAGGTAATTTTCCTTTGAATTTACCCTTACCTCTCTTTTCTCTTCTAGCGATCAGGGCTACCAATTCATCTAGCTTTCTCTCTTCCTCCTGTATCTATTCCCATTCATCTGCATAGTCTCCAAACTCTTCTCTCAAGTAACCATTGCTAGTGTTTGCAATTCAAAATAAAGTCTTTTTGTTTCTATGGATAATCACCTTGAATGTTGACTCTACTTTAGGTAAAGTATCTCCCAGTTCTGCGAATTCAAAAGTAGTTAGCTTACCAATCAACATCTCTCTAGTGAAGTTCGGTGTCAAAGGTATAATCTCCTATATAGCTTGTACTTTAGTTTTGTATATAGGTGTTAAAGATCTCAGTATCTTTGTCATCACTTCTTCCTCATTATATGTACCTCTAGAGTTTCTAATACCAGTAACCACCTTAGTAATTCTCTATGCATATGCCCTAATGTTTTCATTGTCTCTCATCTTCATTGATTCCATCATTGTCTTCCAGTTTTGTAGCTTTTCTTGTTTAGTAAACTTATCTCCAATATATAGTGCTTCCAATCTTCTCCAAATCTCATGTGCAGAATCCAAGTCTTTTACTTCAATGAAATCACCTTCAGAAAGTGCAATGATCAATGATTTCTTTGCAACCATATTACATGAAAATAACTTCTTATCATCTTTAGTGGCCTTCTCCAATTCATCCTGAGTCGCTATCTTTTCCTTCTTTTTCATGATCATATAGTAGTCAATTCCCAAACATAGAAAATGTGTTCTCATCTTGTTCTTCCAACTGTCAAAGTTTTCAGGATCAAATTTCAGACTATCCTTCCTATAGTAAGTCATCTTCAGGATCACATCAAACTATTAAACTTTCTCTCTAAGGACCAGTGGCTCTAATTCCAATTGTTAGGAATAAAAGTCCACAAGCACAACTGAGAGGGGGGTGAATTAGTTGTGATACAAAATATTAAATTTTAAACTTTATAAACCAAAACTTCAATGCAAATTATAACATAGTAAATGCCAACACAATAACACAATACTTGTTGTCAAGGAAACCCTATTAAAGGTAAAAATCCAGTGGTAATTAGCACCCACAAATAATGTACTAAGAGTATAGTATCCCTTCTTAAATATTTAGCCTTGATAGGAGCTTATTAAAACATTACAGTACACAATCCCTATTAAAGGATAGACCCTGTTAGGAGTCAAGAGAAACAATGAGCTCACTTCCAAGGCACACTGCCCAAAGAAGGTTAATGCCACCCTCAAGGATTTACAATCTGAACAAGCGTATATAGAAAATATACAATCCAGTGAATAGTTTGATAGAAACTGTCTTTGCTTGGTCAATTCCAATGAAGTATTCTTATCACAAACTCTTCTCTACATCCAACAACCAACAAGGCTCATAACTTTCACACTTCTCTACCTTTTCAATCTCTACCACATATTTCCAAAAAGAAAATATCTCTCATATATAACCTATTATAATAATTCATTAGGTTGTCTAATTAAGCTTTCCCAATACACAAATAATTAATTAGGTTGGCCAATTAGGCTTTCCCAATATACAAATAATTTCTTAAACCCTTCCTAAGATACACACGGTACCTATAACAAGTAAAAATAAATTACAATCCATCAGTTATACTCCACAATCCACAATCCATGCTCATAATTCATAGTACACACTACATGTATGAATTTGGCCACCAAATAGGTCTCCTCCATAATACACGCCATAGCTAATGTCACCAGTACTCTCACAAATATCGATCAACAAAAAAAATTCCTCAATGTGTCCTCTGTCATACCATAAGCTTGCATACACTAAAACATCTTTACTTGTAAGATATACGCAAAATACAGAGACCTACTCTGTCAAGCATTACTGTCATAGTCTAGAAAATAGTCATCACTAAATCATCTGGAACATCACCAATATGTAACCTCAAGTCAAGCAACCTTAGGAATAAGTTCATCACACATCTATGTCATCATCCCTATCTTTGAGCATTCTGACTATATAACCTATCATTTTTGGTCTTTAAAATGTCATTTCCTATCTAAGAAACATTGTTTCCAAGATGAAGTATCATTTCTCAAGATTTAACCATTGTTACTGGTTAAATGTCATCTGTAGTCCCTGGACTATCATTTTCAGGACAATGAGCTGAAAATGTAGATTTTAAGTCCCAAAATTTGTAAAATTTGAATGACTTGACCAATTTGAACTTGTTAGAGTAGCTATCTGCTGAGTGTACCCTGATTTTTCATTCCTTTTAGCCCTGCTGAGTGTACCCTGATTTTTCATTCCTTTTAGCCCCAAGTCTAATTTTTCAATGTTGTTACCTTTGTAGGTTGATAGAGGTACTTTACAGACACAAGCATCGTATCCTCGAGTGTTTTCCTTGATTCTACAATTATCTATCAAGGATCAGAGATACATTATCCACTGTGGAATGGGATTTCTATTACATATGCCTAAGTATAGGGTAAACCAAGGTTTACTGACTACTTTGATAGAGAGGTGGAATTCCAAGTATAACACCTTTCACCTTCTGACTGGTGAGATCATTGTGATACTAGAGGACGTATGGAGGATTCTCCGCATACTAGTTATGGGAAATTTTCCCTATTATGATTCAACTGGCTTAGCTTTCATAGATGCTTTTTTTAGAGTATTTCAAGATCCTTTGACTTTAGAGCACCACATTACTTGGGAGCGATTAGAGAGATATGGTCTTGCGCTGCCAGGTGTGCTAGCAGGATTGGTTGGCATATTTCTTGTTCCTGATAGGAGTGAACATGGTTTTTTTTGTTGGATGGGGTAGATTACTTGAGGATTTACTATAGATTCCTCACCATTTAGCCTCAGGTACCTCTCACCTGGCTCACTTATACCATGATATGAATCAGGTGGTCTATTGGCAGTATATATCATTTTTTGTTGGTCTAATAGTGTTACAGATATGGGCATTAGAGCATATCCCAGTTACACATCATGTGGTAGCCTGATCTCATCAGCCAGGTTCCCCCTATGTATATATGTATGATGGAGATATGGTACAGCCCCACCTAGGCAATTTGGAGTACTGGGGACAAGAACTAGATGATATGACGGTCGTGATCTAGAGGCCATACTTAGACTACAAGGTGTGGAGTAGTGATAAATGAGAGATGAATTTTGTTTGTACTGAGCATTCCCTAATTGGACGTACTCCTTACATTGTTGAGAGATTCACGGTGACATGTCTTACGCTAGTACGGTATAGAACAACTGATGCCCCATGGCATGGCAGCTTATGCTCAGACATAGGCTAAGGAGGCATAGTGGGGTCCTAGATTGAGATATGATACCACCTATATTGAGCATCAGTGGTTAGTACCTATGCAATGGGCTCTTTCTCCTCATATCATAGATGCTGGGCTGACTCCCAATTTTTTAGCATACTTTGCGCAACATCCATTTCCATAGTTCACCTCTCCTGATGAGGCAGTGCCAATGATGGTAGATGAGGCTGATGATGGTGGTGATGATGATAGAGGTGGTGGAGCCATCAGGGATACTTCTCACAGATGCTCTAGCAGTAGTGATGAGATTAGTGGTAGGGGTTGTGGTGGTTAGACTAGACAAGTCAGAGTTAAAGTCAGAGGACCGACACAACCAATAGCTACTCAGGAACCATCTTCCTCATAGATTCCTCCTACAGTACACATTCCTTCTGCATAGGTTCCTTCTTCTTCACAGGTTCTTTCCACACATGTTCCTTATGCACAGGTACCATCTTCAGGACAAATGTCTTCTCCTACTCGTGTTATGACATCTGCATAGCTTAAACCCTAGGTGAGAATGACAAGGACTACTAGCACAAGGATTCATCCAGGTGTTCAAATTGGATCTCAAAAAGATACCCCGCCTCTAAAGTTGAGTACAGGATAGACAAGTCCCATAGGTGTACAGGTACTAGGTCCTAGGTTGACATGTGTACAACTATAGGGTACAGGTGATGGGACACTGATTACATAGCTTTGTAGAGAGAGATAGCTCAGTTACAAACTCATATAGTAGTATTACATGCTTAGTTAGCTGACAAAGATAGATCATTTGATATTGCATAGAGATATTCCACCTTGCAGCATATCAGAGCATCTTATTATCAGGATGCATACTTTTTAGCAGTACTAGATCCTATAGCTAGAGTTACACCCTTTTCACGAGCATCGACACAGTTAGAGGGTGTCGGATCTAGCAGATCCAATGTTCCCCCATGAGGATCACCACTAGGAGATGATACAGGCAGTCAGTCATGATTTATTTGAGACTTTATCTGCATTTTTGATGATGATGTATTGATATTTCTATAATCTAGCATGATTTTTCTCTATTTGGACTATGTATCGCATGGACATTATTCGATATATGATTAATTTCTCATATTTTTATTTCATTGTATCTTTGTCACTGACATGTTATGCTTTATGAGATGATTATGATTATGCTTTGAGAGCTTTCTTGATTGCCTTATGCTATGGATGTAAATTTTTATGGATGCATTTGTTTTTATTTGTTTTTGGTGCATAGATATGATGTTAGGTTAATGATATGGATGCATATGTATGGATTTTAATGATAGTAAATGAAATGCAATGAACATGATTATGCAAGTAATGAGTTTTATTTTAGTGACTAGAGATACTCAATCATAAGAGAAATGATATGTTGTTGAGTGTTTTAAAGTTTTAATTTCCCTCTTTAAATGTATCTAATTACAACCTTTCACAACATAATTTCATAGAAAAGCCATGCAAAGCCTAGAATGAAATGCAACACTATAATGCAAATGCAGCTTCCATTTTCATGTCTTTCATTTATTTCTTGTTTCATCATTGAGCTTTTTGTGGACCCCATTTTTGATACAACCAACACTGATATGCAAATAATGATGATAGTATGAATATCACCATTCTTGGATACAAGTACATACAATTTTTTAGGAATAACAGTCCACAAGCACAACTGAGATGGGGGTGAATCAGTTGTGATACAGAATATTAAACTTTAAACTTTATAAATGAAAACTTCAATGCAAATGATAACACAGTAAGTGCCAACACAATAACACAATACTTGTTGTCAAGGAAACCCAGTTAAAGGTAAAACCCCAGTGGAAATTAGCACCCACAAATAATGTACTGAGAGTATAGTATCCCTGTTAAAATATTTGGCCTTGTTAGAAGCTTATTGCAACATTATAGTACACAGTCCCTATTAAAGGACATACCAGCCTTTGTAGGAGTGTAGTGGACTCCTAAGCCTTTGGTGGTTTTCAATACTCCATAAAGGGTATGTAGAACCCACTTTAGTTTAGTCAAATCCTTCTATGATAAAGAGTTATGTCTGAAAAACCCTCTGGACAGGGCTATAAGAGATTCTAGGACAGTTAGTGTTAGGCTATCCTTGGGTCTAGAGAACTAAATATATTGGTGTATTATAAAACCTTGGGGTCTAAAAAAGTTGTACCATCCATTGGATTGGTTAGTTAAGGCCTCTAGTGAAGAGTTTCACTCTTAGGCTTGGTTTAGGGAAAGTGTCCCTAAAGGAAAATTAGTAGAGATTGGTGTTTTAGTTTGGGAAGCCAAGTTGAGACCAGAAGATTTATTTTGTCTCTTGAACAAGTTTTTAGACACCATAGTGAGATAAAGGTAGGATTGGAGTGCTTGAAAAAATAGTTTGAGGTAGCTAACAAGAGTTTGAGTCTACCTAGGTCTTCCTACAGTGCACTCTACATTAGGTGGTATAAGAGAAAACTTAAGACCTTGGAAGAAGTGAAAGATGGATGATAGGATAGAAGAAACTCCAGGAGAGGGAGTTGCCACCAGAATCACTTATGTAGAATTGGTTAAAATTTCCAGGGAAGAAGTTTCTTGAATCTCTTGAGAGAGTTGGAAGGAGAGATCAAAGATCAAACATTCCCATGTTTTATGGGAAAATGGATCTAAAATAATGTATGGATTGGATAGAAGCTTTGGATAATTTCTTTGAATGTGAAAATGTCCCTAAAAATTAGAGGGTCAAGATGGAAAAATCCAAAATGAAAGGCCCTGCCTTAAGTTGGTGGAATTTTCTAAAAAATGAGAGGATTGAGGAAGAAAAGAATCCTATCTCAACATGGAAAAGGATGTTGATAGAAATCAAAAAACAATTTGTACCAGAGGACTATGAGATCACCCTCCACAAAAAGTTGCAAAATCTAAGACAAAAAGACCTTGATTTGAGTGGGTACACTGAAGAATTTGATAGAATGACCTTGAAGGCCAAGGTCCATAAGAGTGAGAAACACAAACTTGCAAGGTATCTCAAGGGATTGAATTATAGAATTCAAGATGAAATGAGTTTATTTAACCTGAATTAGTACATAAGTGCTTTCAAATGGCAGTGAAAATTGAAGAAAAGTAGAAGAGGAGAGGAGAACAAAACAATAGAGGTAGAGGGAGTAGTTTTAGAGGAAGAGGTAGGTTCAATGGTAGAGGTCCATTGCAAAGAAGCCAAGGAGAGTTTAATAACTAGGAGTCAAAAGGAGAGCACAGTAATAGAGGCAACTTCCGAGGTAGGAGATAAAATAGCAGAGGGAGATTTGGTGGAAGAGGACCTAGTGTCTTCACTGGGAAATGTTTTACTTGCAATATTATTGGACACCCATCTTTTAGATGCCCTAAGAAGAATGGAAAAAGAAGACAAGGAGGGGATAGAAGAGTACAACTCACCCAAGAAGATGATATTCAAAGTGTGTCCTCTTACCAATCTGCAACTTCAAGGCCTACAAATCCAAAACAAGGAGAATGCCTCACAATGCAAAGGACACTCCTAAGAGTACCTACTATTGTAGAACCACCTTAGAGGAAGTCACTATTCAGAACAAGATGCAAGGTGAATAACAAGGTATGTAAAGTTATAGTTGACTTTGGATCCACTGATAATATCACATCTAGGGAGTTAGTTAATAAGTTAAAGTTACATGTAATCCCTCACCCTTTCCCTTACAAAGCTTCTTGGTTGACAAAAGAGAAACAAACCATCATCAATGAATAAGTATGGGTAGATTTTAAGATAGGGGAGTACACAGACATAGTTCTATTTGATATCACAGAGATGCATGCATGTCATTTGTTATTAGGAAGACCTTGGCAATTTGATGTAGATGCCAAACATGATGGAAATTCTAATGTGTATACCCTAGTTAAGGATGGTGTTGAGTATGTGATGAATCCACTCCTTGACTATGAGAAACAAAAACATGTTACTAGTAGTGTCTTGCATGTAGGAGGAAAAGAATTCATGAAGATCTCAAAAGAAAAGGATACACCTTGTTATGCATTATTACTAAGGCCTAAAAGACACCATTGAAAGAGCCAAGGTCAAGGCCCCCACTAGAGATGAAGGCCCTAAAGAGGTCAAAGCACTATTAGACTAGTATAAGGGTATCATAGCTAAAAGAATACCAGAGTCCTTTCCCCCTAAAAGAGAAGTGAGTCACTTCATAGACTTCATACCAGGGGCCACCCTTCCAAACAAAGTAGCATACAAGATGACCCCAGAATAGAATCAAGAGATAGCAATGAAGATTGAAGAATTGTTGTCAAAAGGTCTCATTAGGAAAAGTGTGAGTCCTTGTACAGTCCCTATAGTCCTAGCACCCAAGAAAGAAGGCACATGGAGACTATGTACTAATTCTAGGGCAATCAATAGGATAACCATCAGATATAGGTTTCCTATCCTTAGAATAGAGGATTTGATGGACTTTTTAGTGGGTGCAAGCTATTACTCCAAGATAGATCTCAAGAGTGGTTACCATCATATTAGGATTAGAGGTGGAGATGAATGGAAGACAACATTCAAGACCATAGAAGGCCTTTGAATGGCTTGTGATGCCTTTTGGTGTTTCAAATTACCCAAGAACCTTTATGAGACTAATGAATGAAGTGTAGAAGCCTTTTCTAAATAATTTTTTTGTTGTTTATCTTGATGATATTCTGATCTTTAGCAGGAGTAGAGAAGAGCACCTCAAGTATTTAGACATGGTGATGAGGAAAATCCATGAGGAACAATTGAAAATAAACATAGAGAAGTGTGTATTCCTTCAAGAAGAACTTGTGTTCTTAGGTTTTGTGATCTCCAAGAACAGTCTCAAGATGGATCTTTCCAAAGTTGAAGCCATGCTCAATTGGCCACCTCCTACTACTCCTTCAAAGGTAAACTTTTTCCATGGTTGTGTAGATTTTATAGGAAATTCATCAAAAAAATTTGTGGCATATGTGCTCCCATTATCAACACCATTAAAGGTGGAAGAAAATGCATATTTACATGGACTAATTAAGCTCATGAGTCCTTTGAGTTGTTGAAGATAAAGATTGTAGAGAAACCTATCTTAGTCCTACCAGATTTTCATAAGGTGTTTACAGTGGAATGTGATGCAAGAAATAAAGCCATTGGGGGAGTCTTGAGCCAAGAAGGGAGGCCAGTTGCCTTTTTCAGTGAGAAAATCAATGAAGCTAAGCAAAAATACTCAACGTATGATCTTGAAATGTATGTAATGGTTCAGTCACTTAGGAAATGGAGGGATTATTTGTTACCCAAGGAATTTGTAGTCTTAAAGATACTCTCAAGGATGGAAGTTCTACTTCCACTAGAAGAACTGCTTCAACACCATAAACCAAAGACTAAGGGGTGGTTCCTATTGGGGTTATGATACTTTTTTGATAGGCCCACAAAGTCGGATTGATTTGAACATGTCAGTCCCTACCAAAATCGTTGATAGTTTGGATTAGAATCTTGAGTATGTTCTTATTGATGGCCTAAGCCTGTCCATTTCCTTGAAGGTAATAGATAGAGGAGAAATGCTGGGTGATTTGAAACTTATTGGAAATTTCAATCACATCCTGGTTTTTGAATTGTTTACCATTGTCTTTCACAATTGATGAAGGAAGATTGTACCAACAAATGATGTAGTTGAGGATAAACAATGAGATTTGTTTTCCTATTACTATGATCAAGGGTATAGCTTCAACCCATTTGGTAAAGTATTCATTTTCTATAATGATGAACTTGTGACCTTTAGAGGATGATGGATAAATCTGACCAATGAGATCAAAATCCCACAACTGAAAAGGCCAGTGTGTGATAAAGGGTAACAATTCTCATGCTAGTGCATGTATAAGATTTTCATGTAGTTGACACTTTTTGCAAGATTTTGAGAACTTAAAAGCATCTTTCTCCATTGTAGGATAATAGTATCCAATACAAAAGAGTTTCTTAGCTAGAGTAAGACCATTCAAATGTGATCTGCAAATACCTTCATGGACTTTGTGTAAAGCGTTGTTTGATTCTTTGAGATCTAAACTATTAGTAAGGTACCATCGAAACCTCTTTGATACAAATCATCCATGATGTTCACATGTTTGGAAGCTTTACAAATAAGATTGTAGTTTTGGTTCTTGGATATACCATTAGGTAAAGCATTGGTTTCAAGATAATTATGGATATGTCCATAACAAGGAGAGTCATGTCCTATAATTTGGAAAACTAGCTTGGAGTCAGGACAGTTATAGGAAGGATAAGGTAAATCATCCACTAGGAATTCATACCTTTCTTCATTATCAGATAATTATATAAGAGACATGAGATTAGCCATTGCATCAACTGCTTGATTGTTTAATCTAGGAATCTGTTCAAATGTTATGCCGATAAAATACTGCTTCAAGTCATCCACCATTTTTTGTATGGCACAAGCTTATCATCCTTAGTCTGGTATTCATTAGTGATTTGATTTATAACAAGCTGGGAATCACCATAGACATGTAGCATTGTTATATGGCATTCTAGTTCCATGTTTATTCCATTTACCAAGGCTCTATATTCTGTGATATTATTAGTACACAAGAATAAAATCTTGTAGGCCTTAGGTATAGTGTATCCTTGAGGTGATATGAACATGATACCTACTCCAGATCCATGCCATGTGAATGATCCATAAAAATACATCTTCTAGGAGTGCTTTGTAATCATTAGAATTGATTCATTTGGAAAATCAATAGTTAAAGGAATATCCCCTGATAGTGGTGCATCTTCTAATTGATCCACAATGACATGTCCTTTAATAGATTTCCTTTCGACATATTTGATATCAAAATTTCTTCGTATCATCACCCACTTAGCCAATCTACCAGTTAAGGTTGGTTTGTTTAGGAGATATTTGAGTGGGTCAATCTTGGCCACCAACTTGATTGAATGTGCCATCATATAATGCCAAAAATTTTGAGATGCAAACACTACTTCTAGAACTAATTTTTCAATTGGTGTATAGTTAAGGTCATATTGCACCAATGATTTTTTGATGTAATAAATTGCATGTTCTTTTCTAGTTTCATCTTGTTGTGCCAATAGTTCCCCGAGTGAGGTATTAGTCACTGAAACATATAATAGCAATGGTTTTCCTACTATGGAAGCCATCAGGATAGGTGGATTTACCAGATATTGCTTCAGTTGATTAAATGATGTTTCAAATGCTTCATCCCACTTGTGTGTGATACCTTTGTTCATAAGCATGATAAATGGTTGAGCTTTATCTGCCAATTGAGCAATGAATCTCCAGATTGATTGTAGAATTCCTTGTAGTGATCGCACCTGAATGACATTTTTAGGTGGCAGAATTTCAATGATGGCTTTGACCTTTTCTGGATCAACTTCAATTTCTTTAGTCAAAATAATGTATCCTACTAGTATTCCTAAGGTAACTCCAAATGTACACTTTTTTGGGTTCAAGCGAAGTTTGAATTGCTCCATTCTATCTAAAATTTTGGCTAAATATTATAGATGATATTTGTGATGATGAGATCTCCCTAAATTGTAATCCACATAATCTTCCATGTTCTTGTGAATCATATCATGTAAAATCACTATCATTGCTCATTGATATGTTGCTCCTGCATTCTTGAGTCCAAAGGACATAAAATTCCAACAGAAAGTTCCCCATGGAAAAGTAAAAGTTGTTTTATCCTGGTCTTCTGGAGAAATTTTTATCTGATTATACCCAAAGAATCCATCCATTAGTGACAACATATCATATCCTTCTGTGAGATCTACAATGAAATCTATGCTTGGTAAAGGAAAATCATCTTTTGGACACGCTTTATTAACATCTCAAAAATAAGTGCACACCCTGATGGCCTTGTCATGTTTTGATACTGGAACAATGTTAGATATCCATTCCACATATGCAATAGCTCTTATAAGTCATACTTTTAACAGTTTTTCTAGTTCTGCCTTCACTAAAAGAGCAATGTGTGGATGCATCTTCCTTAGTTTTTGCTTGACAATTTTTATTCCAAGAGCCATAGATAAATGATGCATAATTAAATAAGGATCAAGCCCCGGCATGTCGGAATAAGACCATGCAAAATTAATCTTCTTTTCCTTTAAAAAATGTGTAAACTCTTCCTTCTCATCAGATAAAGAGTGAGCAATGTGTATGATTTGCAGTTTCTCCTCTATACCAAGATTGATTGGTTGAGTAGGTTCTATGAGTACTGCAAATAATTCTTGAGAGTAATCAGGGAGAATATCAAGTTTCCCATCTTCTAGTTCCTCAGTGAGGTTTTCACTATCGGATACGTCCTTTATTTTTCCTTTTTGATGATCTAAGACTGCCACATAATGGTTTTCACCCTCAGATCTTTGATTGATTTTTTCTCTATTTTTGTGATTGGAAAACTTGATATCCTCCCTAGCACTATAACTCCTAGTGGAAGATGTTATGGGTTCTATCACATTGAGATAACAAGCTATAACATGGTCATTAGGAAACACGAGTATATCTATGGGTTCAGACAAGGTCCAGTCAATTAGGTTAGGATAATCAAGTTGAAGAGTATCAGTTGGGTTGGTTTTGCTAATTTCAAGGTTTAGGATCAATTTGTGATCATCGTGTTCAATTGTATTGATGAGGTATATAAAAATAACCTCTGAAAGAGTGTTTAGATCAAGACGCTCCTCACTATTCCACTCAAGTGAGAACCAAACTCTAATGGTCGGATACCCGAACTTTGTCCCTCTTCATGACTTGTTCTATTAAGATATGAACTTGCTAGGATGCATTGAAACTCTTTAGGCTCTATCAATAGTCATGTGTCGACATCAATAATGTTGGGCATTATGATATCTTGTGATTTTGTTGCTATGTTAGGATGATTAGCAGCATTGGAACTTTCTCCTCTCTCAAGCTGAGGTGCATATTAATGAATCACATCTATCTCTATATCCATAGTGGTGTCAGAGAATTAGTCCCATTCATACTTTTTAGAATCTATTTCCATGGAATGACCGATGTCTAGAACATGAGTAGGTGTTACCCTTTCTCGCCAATTGGGATGACAGTTTTATGGTGTATTAGCCTCTTCATTGGATTGATGTTCTTGAATCTCATTTTGAATATCCTCCATGGTTTTATTTTCTAGTAGTGGTATGTTTGTGTCTCCATCCTCTTTTATTTCTTGAGTTCCCAAAAAGGAAGGAATGTAGCGTTCACCTTGATAATGAGGATTGTCATCATGAATATGCAATAAATGTTCATATGACTGAGGTGTGAATTCAACTTCATCTTCTAATTCTTCTCATTTTTCATCAAAGATTGGTCCATCTCAGATGAGGGGTATCTATTATTCTTTAGAATACCCTTTGCCTATTTTGTCCTTGGGATCTCTAAATTGTGTCAAGATCGGTTCAACAAGACCATCCTTATTGTTTCCTAGGGGTCCTTGTCCTTGATATCCCATTCTTTGCATGATGTATAGACCACATCCATACTTTTGAGTTGTTATTTGGACATGCTTGATGTCTTGATGAGATTCAGCTTTGTATTTGTATAACCAATTTAACACCTCAACATCCTCTTTTTCTTCTGCCACTGATTTGCCTTTCACAAAAGTTCCACTATAGATTTTTTGTTTCTTAGGCTTTGCTGACATTGTAGATGATGATGGTCTCCATTTTGATCTTTCTAAAAAAGGTAATGTTTTTATAGAGATTAATTGATCAATATTGCATCCCCCCATCCCATTATCATGTATTTTAATTTCTTTTCAAAGTCTCGCAGCAGTGTTGAGTTTGAACTTTCTAGGGATTGTTCTCTGGTAGCTTCTCTATTATGTGGAACCATCCTTTCATTTGATTGACGAACATTGTTACAAGATTGAAAATAACTTGTGTTAGTTGTAATAGTGATCTCTTCTCCATCTCTTCTCCATTATATGGGAATTTTAATCATTAATGAAAGGTAGAGGGGACAACTTGCATTTTGTGTATCCAAGGTCTTCCCAAAATAATGTTGTAAGATAGATTAAGATTGAGAACTTGGAACACCACATTTATTTCCATAGGTCCCACCTTGATTGGCAACATGACTAGCCCTTTGGATGATCTATCTTCATGATCATATGTTTTTATGGTTATCCTCTTCTTAAGATCAATAGCTTCATCTGAGAATCTCAATTCCTTGATCAAACCTAAAGTGCAAATATTTAGACCCACTCCTCCATCTATCAAGACTTGTTTCACTTGATGTTTGTGAATTAACACTTCTATACACAGTAGAATGTTATGAGGGTGACTCAAAGAATTTGCATCCTCTTCAAAAAAGGATAAATAATGAGGTGTATTCAAGTGAATAACCATGTTTTGGAATTTACCTATGTCCAGATTGTTAGGAACATTTGTTTCAACCAAGGATTTTTTAAAAATCTCTTTATGTGATGGAGAAAGTTTGAGCAATTCAAGAATTGAGATTTGTGTAGGAGTTATTTGCAATTGATCAACCAATTGTGGGTTTTGATGCTATAGGTAGTTTTGAAGAATATACTTTTAGAACCACTTTGGTTTGTCCTCTTATTACTGCTTTACTAGATGTGGCCTTTTGTTTTTCCTTGATGATGATCACATTGATTCTCTGATCTGAATCCTCTAACATGTTGATGGTATTATCATGGGAATACACATAATTCACCTAATTTCATTTCGCATTGGATGATTCTCCCTTCTCATAGTTAGGAAAGGGTGACTTAAAAGTTGTGTGATCTTCATTTGTTTTGTGACCATCCACTGTAATAACTTCACTTTCAATCAAGTCTTGTAACAAGTGTTTCAATTTCATGCACTCATTAGTTCTATGTCCTTTCTTTTGATGGTACTCACAATAATGTGCATCATTCCACCATTTAGGCTTAACTAGTGGTTCATCATGTCACAATTTTTGTAGTGTGATAACCTTGTGAGAGACAAGTTTTCACAATGATGATTCCAAAGACTCTCCAAGAGGTGTGAATATCCATTTAGGAGTATACACAAAAGGTCATTTTCACTAATTGTTGTCTTGATTGACTTGTACATTAGATGCAATAGTGGGATTCTTAGGAGGAGTAGTAGTAGATAGATTAAATGTTGGTTGCTTTGGTTTTACATTGTGAGCATCTACTACTCCATCATTGAGAACATTCTGATTCTTGTTCCAATACATTGATTTGTCTTGGTTGCCATTGTTATTCGTATTGAAAGAACCTTTAGTTTCTTTATAGATTTTAAGTTCTCCTTTTCTTACCAAGGTATCTTCAATTTTAATTCCCATCTCAATAATTTTCTCAAATGTTAGAATTCATTGTAGTTGGATGTAATGATTCATTTCTCTAACCAAGTTATTCACAAAAATATCCATCTTTTTCTATTTCTGAAATCAATAGAGGATATCATGCAAACATTCATCTCTATCTTTGTAAGAAAGATATGAAAGGTTCACCAATTCATTTTTTTGTGTTGCACAAGTCAATCACCGTAATAAGATGCTGAATTTTATACGAGTAATGCTACATGAAATGCTCCATGAGCTCTTCAAAAAAAAATATTCCATGAGGTAATTTAGAGAACCACTTTGTTGCTTGTCCACTTAAACTGCTAGGAAATAATCTCATGAGATATGTTTGTTCATGAATTAACTCCATGATAAGGGTATAGAACTCTTGTATATGATCTTGAGGGTTTGTGACTCCTATATATTTTTTGTATTTAGGTATATCCACATTGGGTGGAAATGCTGGCATGTGTATACTTTGATCAAATGGCATAGGACAAAATGCACTCATAGAGTATTTCCTTGGTATGGTGTCATTTTATTTCTTCATATCATGAAGTTGAGTTTGCAATGCTTCTACCTGTTTAACAAGGAGAGTCATGGGATATCCCTTTTCTTGTGTCTTAATTTGTTCCATATCAAAATATTGAGGTAGTTTGATTCATGTTTAAGCTAGATGCATGAAGTATTTTTCCTTATCAGCCATTAGGATCTTATCCATGATCTTTTGAAACCTTGTGTCTTGTTGGAATTTTTTAATGTACTCATCGGTTATCTCTTCATCATTGTTGGTATGATTATCCCATTCATTCTCAATTCCATCTATGTTGTTTTTGTTGTTGTTGTTGTTGTTGTTGTTAGTCTTAGCTTCTGAATCACTAGCTTGAGGATCCAAAAAAGGATCTTGATCTTGTTCTTGTTGTGTTTCAGGTCCAATGTGTATCCGAGGAAAGTGTGTAGTTTCTATTTGTTCAAAATGACCACTTCTTTTCCATACCATGTAAGATTAGATCTTTCTTTTTTTGCAAAGATGAGCAACCTATCACCTATAGTTTCAATGTTTGATATCCTATCTTCACAATTGGTCAAAGTTTGGTGAAAAATTGTTGATGTAGTTTTGATAACGTTTGAGATCTTGATGAAGGTTAGATTGAACTTGATAGTGATCTAAACACAAAGAAGGTTGATATGACCAATTGAAAGTAGCGTTAAGTGATTGAAACAAAAAAGTAAATAGTTTGATCTCCTAAGAACCAAGGTTTGATATTGAGCACTTGTGATGTTTGGACTAGAAATAGATGTTTAGGACCTTCACTATTGAAGTGATCTTGATATGAATAGCACAAAAATGACCTTTGTTTTGACTAACAAGAATAAAAGGACCAAAGACAATGTTCTGTGACCCACATTTTTGAGAAAAGTGCAATTTTATGAGAACTTATGTGTAAAGGACTAACCACCGTTCGTAAGGAATCACCCATTTTTAAAATTCTTGTAGGTGTTTTGAAATATGCAATTAGTGACACACACACGCAAAGAAAAGTGATTTTGTCATGTCTTGATAGGGATTGTTTGTTTTTAGAATTTTGTGATTATTAAGGTATAAACACACACTTTCCCTAAAAAATTAGCATAGCATGAAAATCCTTTCTTGTAGACTCAGGTACACACCCAAATGCTAATCAAAATATGTTCATCACCAAGCATGCAATGGATCCAGTCATGATGTCATATTATCCGACTCCAAATGAAAATAGGGGCATGAAATGATGAGTATCTTGGGGAAATTACTATTTTCCTTGCACAAGGATTATCACCTTTTGTGGGTGATCCAGGTAGCTTCTAGGACTAAAGTGTTTACTAAGGTTCTCTGTTTGATTGTATCCTCTATGTCTGCACACGCATGATTCAAGCATATAGCCCCAAAGAGCGTCTTGACAAAAGTGGTCGCATAGACATGATTAAGACTGTTAGGCCACACTTATGTTAGATGTGAGTTGACTATAAGCTCAAATGCCAACCAACTCTCGAGGCTTTGTCCCCAAAGAGTAAATTTGATTAAGTTGAATTGGAGTGGTGCGGCTCACACCTCATTCTCATGTGGGTCATCTTGAGAGATTTTTTCCTTACTGGTAGGCCCAACTAAAGGATTAAAGAGGAATGGCGATGAGAGAGGTCTAGATTTTTTATTTTCCCAAAGGGAAAAGAGCACACTCTCCTACTCAGTGACATTTTCTCCTATTAAGAACTCCAAACAATTGTTCATTCCTTCAAATCAAAAATCAATTCTCAATTTCACGTTTGAGTTTATGATTTTCCCAAAGGGAAAAGAGCATAATCCTTTAATGAAATCAATAATTAACCTCAAAATTTGATGTTAAAATGCATAAAAAGAATGCTAATCAAACACTTTTCTTTGAAGTAAATTTTTCATTCCTTCCAATTTCTCCACAAATCCTAATTCGAGGTTTGAGTTTCTAATTTTCCCAAAGGGAAAAGAGCATAGTCCTCTATTCAAATTATGAGATGCAAGAAATTGTATTAAGTTTGAAATAAATTGTTTGATCTTCTCAAATGGAAACCTGCAAGCACTTAATTAGTAGTTTCAATCATTTTTCTCCATAGAAACTTTGGCAAACATCCTGCAAAACATGTTAGGCTATTTTAAAATGATCAAAATCACAAACACAACCAAGTTAGCTGATTAGTAAGTAAATTCACCAAATAAAATAATCTATTTTTTTTCTCTCTGGTTTTCAGATGATGAAACAAAGACCTAAAATGATATTTACTAGAAATGATAAAAGAGATACCGAAAATGACAACAGTCACCGAAAATGATAAAGCTTTTACCAAAAGTGATAAAATGCACCAGAAATGATAACACTTTTAAAAAAATGAATAAAGCCCAAATTTGTCTCTTGTAAACAATAAAAGGACAGAAAAAGATGACTAAAGAATCTCTAGAAACAATTAAAGAACAATCGAAAATGTCAAAAGACTCCCAAAGATGATAAAAGAATAACCAAAGATGATGCACTGCCTGTAAATTTGATAAATGTCAAGAACAAAGAGCATATTTCATGCAAATGAGGCAATTTTCCCCATGGTGGGCGCCAAAATGTGATGTGTAAATGTTGTACCTGCAAGAATGATGCACACAACCACTCAATAACTCACTATATCATTCGTTAATAAGATCAATTCATTGAAATCAATATAAAACCACATGAAATTGAATTATTGCTTCCTAGTCATGAATATTGTAATTTAATTAAATTTGATCTCATAATTTAGCTTATTAGATCATAGAATTGACCATCATGAAATGGAAGATTCAATTGAAAATGCCTAAAATGGATCAAAACATGTTCAATTATGCATTATTTGGATCAAATACATGAAATTGAACTAGATTAGATTGCTAAAGATGATCTAGATTAATTCTAGAATGACATTGACATTATTTCTATGCTTAAATTCACTATGCTTCTATATGAAATGAGCTAGAAAGGCTTCATTATATAGAGTTTTATTTGAGGGAAAAGGCTTCAAATTTGAATTTGAATTTGATGGCTAAGATGTAAGCTTGGTTGATCCACGTGATCACCTCTCATTGGTTAGAGGTTTGAATTTTGAGGCATGTTGAAGGAATATTAATAACTTGAATTAATTAATTCCTTTTAATTAATTTCCTTAGCCATGTATTTAAAATTTTGATTTGATTTAATTTCCCAAGGTTAATTGAATAATTAATGACTTTTGATGAATGCTCTGGGATTGTTGATTTTTGATGAATTATATATTTAAACTGATCTAGTTTAATTATATAATTGTCATTAGCTTTGAATTGGTAGTCTTGATTAGGACTTGGAGAACTTGACTTTAGATTACAGCTTCTAAGTTTATCAGACCATTTTTAGGTGATTACAGTTAATTTTCATGCTTATATACATCCATACTTATTTATATTTACTTCTATTTCAAAATACTGTGATGTTAAGTATATTTTGAATGTAGTGATGCTATATATATA